>VIEB01000286.1:712122-788754 GCA_006547085.1 Malus baccata | reverse complement strand
CTCTTGCCCTTCCACACTGGGAAGCACTAGCCGCTCAGCTCCTTGCTGCTTTTGCTTAGACTGCTCAAACACACACACATAAGACAATAAGGCCCAGTTAACATCAAGCAGCAATCTAAATAACAAAAGAATTGCATATTTCCCTTTTCCCTGTCAACTAGGAACACTCAAACTCAAATTTTCTAGGCAACCAAACAGATGATAATATTTCACTCCTTTTTTCTAGTCAGTAGGCAATAAGACTCAGCGTTTCACTCTCTTCCGTTTCCCTTCGATTCTCGGCAACCAAACACAAATTAGGAATTGAAATTAGAAAGAAATTCGGACCTGCCTTGTAAATTAGGGCTTGAGCGATGTTCTTGACGTGCCACGTGGATCTTCCGGTAGCGAGGACCATGAAATCCGCCCACTCGCAGTGCTTACCCGCCGGTATGACCTTCACGTCGTCGGCCTTAACGTCGCTGAGAACCTTCTCGACCTCTTGGAGGTCGAGGAGGCCTTTGCCGGCGAACGTAGAGTACGCGGCCGGAAACCCTAGCTTCCATTGTTGAAGGAGTGACGAGGAAGAAGAAAACGAGAGAGAGAGTGACCGAGATCGTAAAGCCGCCAACATGGTGGTGTTAGTTGTGGCGGCGCGCGGGTGCAGGGTTTGTGTTTTACCGTTTTAGAACGTTGTAGAGTGAGTGGCGCGCAACGGCGGCGTTTCGCTTTCAGTCTTCCAGAAGAATCTTCAAAAGTAAAACGCACCGTGTCGGTGTTAAGTAAATAGTAACAAAAGGGTTGGTAGAAAGTAAATAGTAACACAAAGGTAAACGTCAACGAATATCGTGAACGTCAAGTACACGTGTGCTTGGAAAAGGAAAGTGAGGATTTGAGATGAACTGAGTTTTGGAACTTTTGTTGCATCGGGAACAGGTAATATTAGTATATTAATTCATTTTAATTTTTCAACCAAATAGTTATTTAAAAGGATGTGATATCCACATATCCTATTTTACTTTTCACACATTTTTTTAATTTTTGACCGTTGGATCAGATGAATTGAAGAATATCAACGGACATAAATTATCAAGGGATGTGTGAGAAGTAAAATGAGATGTTTAGATAGCGCATCCCTATTTAAATTACAAAATTTATTTTGTGTATAAAAACATATGAGTAAATAGCACCATATTTGGAGAAAATTAAAAAATTTCAGTGCGATCTTTGGGGGGAAAAATAAATATATACACACACATTATTATATTTATATTTGTTATGTTGAATAAGGTGTACATTAGTTAGGTACATGGGATTTCTGATTCAATTATTTAGAGCTTATATATGTCACGTATGGTGCAGATGCATTATAACTTGTACATTGTATATAATAATATACAGTAAAGTACACAGCTGGATACCACCAATTCATATGTCTCCATCTCCTTAAATTTTTTGGAACGTTGTATGCCATCTCAAAAAATATAATCACCAAAAAAAACTATTTAAAATTTGGCCTAATCATACAAGAACATTGTTCTAAAAATAGGCGGCACCTAGGCTAGGCGGTGAAAGACCGATGCAGCTTAAGCCAAAACGTAAAGGAAATCGGATAAGGGCTAGGCGGCCACCTAGACAGCCTTGACATGCTAGGCGGTGGTTAATCAGTGACTAAGCGGTTCGAGGTTTAGGGTTCTATTGTTTTTTAATTTTTTCAATTAAGTTAAAAGGGTTTTGTGGGAACCTACCCAAAAAATAACCCATATATTTCTCTCGCCATTTCGTGTTTATTTTCTCCATGTCTCGCTCCACGATCTCATTCACATATATTTATTCATTGAATAATTGATTAATTTGTGTCAATTTTAGATTATGAATTACTGAATTTTCGAATTTGGTTTTGAATTTTGGGGTTTTCTTAATTTTGTTGCATTAGTATGTGATGACGTCAATGCCATGATGTTTTAAGTTTTAACTTCCCCAAATTCTCAATACAAGTATAGTTTTTTCTAGAGTATAAGTAGAGACCTATTTATATGTTACTATAATAAATTTAGGGAACTTTAACAAAAAACTATCGGTATTGTTTACTTTAACGAAAAACCATATTTTTACACTAAAAAGTCAATCATGGTACTATTCACTTTACTTTACCATTTATTTTGTCCTTATCATTAAAACTCAAAGTTTTAAAGTCATTTTGATTAATTTTCTTATAAATTTAACTAAATCCACCTAGTCCACCTAGGTTCCCGCTTAGTCGCCTAGACACTAGGTTCTAGCCCATCAGTTAATAGCGCATAACATCTTTTAGAATATTGTCTAAGAACTCTATTTAATATATTTGTCTTCAAGTTATAATTACTTTAATGCTAATTCAAGTTGTTATTCTTCTCATACAATAATCAATGACAAAATATATTCGACGTAATATAAACAATGCATGCACTTGTAATATATTATAATTTTCTCAGGTCGTTCTGCTGAACAAGTTCGAATTTACTATTAATTATTTAATAATTTTTTTCAAAGACGGAATAAAAACAAAACTGCATTACGGGTGTGATTTTTCTCGACGATTTTAATTTGTTACCATAATAATATATTTTTGGTGGGTTGAAACACAACCATTTGTTGACATAAAATATTTATATAAGATTTGTTGAAAGCCACACATTGAATATAAAAATAAAATAAAATAAAAAGGCACTCAGTACAACCGGGAATCATGTACAACAGTTCTATCTAATCTCTCGGTTTGGTAGTATTTATTTTCACTTAAAAGTAAAAGTTTTTAGGTTCGAATATCGTGAATGGCGAATTCGATACCAAATTAGACTGTCCATTGTGTAACTTAGTCGAACTTTTCTCCTCTTAATATAAAAATATCGATGTACTTAAAAAAAAAAATAATAATAATGGTTATGATGATTACAATGAAGGCTTCTAAGTTTTCTTTCTCCATCACCTACCAATTAAAACGACGTCATTCTGCACCTTTCCATTAGTGCACAGATTCATGACATAACATTAACATATGGTTGTTGTTACATCGCCTTTTTATCTTATTCCATCGCTGTCCCACTCCCACTGTCTTTATTTAGGGTTTAATCGAATGCATCATTGACACGTATAGATTATCCAAACTTAACAAGGTCATTATCTAATGTGATTATCAGCATCACTTTCTATGAGAGGGGATTTCATTATTTGTATAATGGCAAGTGATTGACAAAAAGAAAAAGAAAAAAAAGTTTATGCTCTATGAGACGATCGGAGAATTGAAAAGTGTATGCTTGATGCCTATTTTTTTTTTGGAAAGGTTAATAACTTATATCATCTTATGAATCATCTAGATATGTTAAAAAAGCTAAGCGAATTTATAGTGCGGTTCATTATTGCCACTAAACTTATAGACTTAACGAAGCGTAAGGAAATTGACATATAACATATGAGTAGTATACTAGTATGTTATGGCAAAAGGAATACTTGATTTGTTACATATAAGAATCCGTTCCTATTTGCATAATTTAACAAAATGAATTGTTATTGGCATTCCAAAAATGTCATTTTGCACTTCAAACATTCTATAATTAGTAAGAAAATTACACTTGTGAGAAGTGTATAATGAGATTTTTTGAATGCTAATAAGAGTTCCCTTAACAAATATGTATAACTTTACTTTTATATTTTAATGAGATATTTTTTAATACGTGTCGGATAATAATTTATATTACTGAGGAGTTAAGTATCCATATAAAAAATGCAAAATAATGTTTACTAAGTCGAAGTTGAAACTAAAATTAGAATACAATCTACGGGTATGGGATTGTATGGGAAGTATGGAAATAAGTTGATTATTGGAGCTGAGATACCAAAAATTAATAAAACCTATGAACTACGAAGTGTATATACTATAACCTAGTCAAGATACCTGCATAAATAGATTTGGTAGGGAAATCTATTTATTTCTTCGGTGATAATAATTGATTTAAATTTTTACTTATAAAAAAAGTTGAATTGGATGTGCAGCCAAATAGTGTTATTCTAAACGTACCAATGTACTCCAAAATTCTAAATGATATTATATGTATGCATACATACATACATACATACATACATATATCTATTAAATGTAACTTACTAATAATTTGGTACATTATTGGTAATATGTTGATACATTGTGTAAAGATACGTACTACTTAGTACTATGATGTACTGATATTTTCTTTAACTCGTAAATGACATGTCTTAGGTTCTATTTTCTCAAAAAATGAATTAAAATATTATTATGGCAAACCCATTGTGAAACTTAGGGTTAACTCACTTCTCCACATTATTATGCGGCAAATTCATTGTGAGGCTTAACTCACTTTCTTATTTTTTAATGTAAATAATATCATTTGTTCGAGAAAAAAAAAAGACAATTTCCGTGTAATTGGGCACTCTAGATCTTAGTTTTAATTAGGAAAATAGAATACAAAATCTGTATGAACGAAATTAACAAATGCTGTGAATACATGACAAAAGCGAAAAAAAAAACGAAAGGTTAAAGGATAAGCAGAGACTGCTTACCGTAAACGGCAGTTGCAACGCTCGTAAATATTTAACAAGAAGCAGAGAAAGTGCAATTGACAGAAAGAAAATCACGGAAAAAAAAAGAAAAGAAAAAAAAAGCAAAAGAGAAAACAAAAGCTTTGTTGTGGAGAAAACAAGCAAAAATCCAGACGACAACAAAACCACAGTTTTATTTATTTTTTATATTTTCAGTTTTTCCACTTCGTTCTCGCAGACTCGCACCGTATAAATTTTCTCGGAGGAGAGAGAAGAATTCCTGAGAATTCCACTTTCCTTTTCCTGCCGCACCGATCCATTACCGCTTTCGTCTTCCGATCCGTACGCGTGCAGGCAAAGCAGTAAATGCTGTAGATCCGACTGCCTGATACAGCATTCGTCGCGTTGCGATTGCCATCTTCCAGCTCTCAACTGTCGAGCTTCGAGTTCTCGGGATCGCAGTGAGTTGTGCGGAAGGCTTTTTTGTCTGTGAGTCGAGTTGTGGAAGCACNCTGTCGAGCTTCGAGTTCTCGGGATCGCAGTGAGTTGTGCGGAAGGCTTTTTTGTCTGTGAGTCGAGTTGTGGAAGCACCGGAAGTGGTTTTGTCAATGGCGGTGTGAATTCGGGTTCAGTGGCGGCGTGAAGTGGTTGGTGGGAGGTGAATTGGAGTTGGAATTAGGTTTCTGGTGGCGGGTGCGGTGGTTTCTCTGTTTTGGTGTCTTCAAATGGCAGAATCTAGGGTTTTGAGACTTCAGTACACGATGAAGGTCGTAATTTGATTGAATTACGTACGTCGACGTTGAGCCTCTGCATTGCGACTGGTACGGTTGTTTCAGTTGCTGCGTTAATTTATGCAATTTTGTATTGAATTTTGGATACTATTTGGGCTTTGAGTTGACTTGGACCTGGCATGTATGATTCCCACTGTTATTGAGCTGTGGGAATTGGAATTAACTTAGTTTGGTGCATTTCGTGTTGCCGGCGAATCGTGAACAAGTTTGGTTGCTCAAATTATTGTCATTGTGAGTACTAGCTTGGTGTATATGGTGGGTTACTGGTTCAATTTGCGTTGTATGGAGTGGTTGGGGTGTCTGTTTTGATTGTGTAGTTTTCGGTTGTGAGAGATGCCTCCTTCGCCGTCATTGAGGTGCTCTCCTGGACGAGAGCCAAGAGGGAACCCTCACAGACGGGGTCGAAGTTTTGAAAGCGCAGTGTTTTTGAAAGACAAAGATGAAGATCTTGCCTTGTTCAACGAAATGCAGACCCGAGAAAAAGAGGATTTCTTGCTTCAGTCGTCGGATGATCTTGAGGACACATTCTGTAAGATGCCATTCCTTATATCATTTGCTAGGAAGTGTAAAGTTCAGGATTTTGTCTTGGGTGGCAGGGTTGACGGGGATCGTTTATGTTTTTTATCTTACAGCTACAAAATTGAGGCAATTTTCGGGTGTGAAGCTTGGAATCACAATTCCGACGCGTGGAGAGAGTAGCGACCTGTTTAATGTGGAGGGGGAGAAAAATGACTATGACTGGTGAATTATACTTTTTCTTTGTTTGATACCTTAATTTATCGTTGCTATATTTCTAGTTTTAAGATATGTTTTGCACTCTTAAGTACTAAAGACATGATTAAATTGCATCTAGGATCAATTTGTAAGCGTTTTACATTGTAAGCAAGTGATACATCCTGGTTGTAAATTGTAAGACAAGCTTTCTACCTTAACGACTAGGAATTGTTCAGTAAACCAGAATAATTTATTTTGTCAGATGACAAAGAAAGCAGAAATTATTTCCCTAAAAAAAATGGGTTATGATTTTGGCACTCCAAAAACAACTTTAAACAACCTTGTGAACTTCTCATGTGTGAGAAAATAGAAGAGTGTGGAAGTGACTTTTTGGGTGCCAAAATGATCTCGCAAACTAAGAGGGTGTTTTTTACATGCATATTTTGATTCTTGCATCGTAACTGGCTGAGAATTTGAGCGATTCTGTCAAAAAGATGAAAGTTTTACTGCCTGAAATTTGTCCATTTATTCACTGAAACTAAATGATCATTATGTCGTTAGAAATGGGTTACATTTTGTTCCTTTAGTGATTTTTTTAAGTGTCAGTCCTATTTCTGTCTTTGTACTGATGAAGATATGGTGTTTAAATATCAAAGGTTAGTAACGCCTCCCGACACCCCTCTTTTTCCTTCATTGGATGATGAACCGCCACCAGTTAATGCACCACAGAGGGGCAGACCTCGAAGTCAACCTATTTCTATATCAAGATCATCCACGGTAGGGGTCAAATCACTTTTATGGGACTTGATTATGTTAGTTATCATCTCATAGATGTTTCCTTAAAACATTATGCTGATATCATTATTTTCAGTATATTTTACATCATACTTGCTTTATTTTCAGATGGAGAAGAGTTACCGAAGTAGCAGGGGTAGTGCTAGTCCTAATCGCTTAAGCCCATCTCCTCGTTCGGGGAATAGTACAATCCAATCAAGGGGACGGCCATCACCAGTACGCCATTCCAGTCCAACCCCAAGTCTATGTCATGCTACCCCATCATGGAGACCATCTTCTCCATCACAGAAACCATCTACTCCTTCACAGAGACCATCTACTCCCCCAACTAAATCCCCAACACCTCCTCCAAGGTCGTCTACCCCCACACCACGGAGGACGAGCACTGGGTCCGGCAGTAGTGGGGCTTCACCTGGGATGAGAGGAACTTCCCCAGTAAAGACAAGTCGAGGGAACTCTGCTTCACCTAAAATAAGAGCATGGCAAACCAATATTCCAGGCTTCTCCTGTGATGCACCTCCCAACCTTCGTACTTCTCTTGCTGATCGTCCGGCAACATATGTGAGGGGTTCCTCACCAGCATCTAGAAATGGTAGGGACAATTCCTCCAACTACAGAAGGCAATCAATGTCTCCAACTGCTTCTAGAAGTGTCAGTTCATCTCATAGTCATGATCGAGACCCATTTAGTTCTCACAGCAAAGGTTCTTTAGCATCTTCCATTGATGATGATCTAGACTCTCTACAATCTCTTCCAGTGGGTAGTTTGGACCGATTGACTTCAAGAAGAGTTGGTACTTTCTCAAACAACAGAGCTGTGGCCTTCTCAAAGAGGCCAGCCAAAGTGGTGTCCTCATCTTCTGCACCAAAAAGATCCTTTGATTCTGCCCTTCGGCAAATGGTACTTTATGGTCTAGTGCATTAAATTGCATCCATTATGATAAATAATTCTTTTATTATCTGATGAAAGGCAATTATTTGAAAGTAGGGATAGTTTGCTAAAGTTCTTATGCAATGACTTAGCAATATAATTTGGTACAATTTCCGAACTTGTTCCTGCTAATGTTTTCTCTAGGTTTCAATTCAAGGTCTCTTAGGTGTGTGTTTCTTTCCTACTTCAAGTAATAAAGTTACATTGGATTTAACCAAAGTTATAAAAAAATGATGAAAATTGGAACTGCACTGAATTATTATAATATTCCTCTCTCTCTCTCTCTCTCTCTCTCTCTCTCTCTTAATATTTATTAGGTTGCCATTATAAACTAGTGCTTTTTGATGAAATGTAACACCTTGGAATCCTGTAGTTATAAATATGTTACATTTGCACTTCACTCATTGTGATTTCTCCATTCATACGTTATAGAAATCCACATCATAGGATTAAATGCCTTACCATGTCCGTGCAGGATCAACGGAAAGGCCCCCAGAATATGTTTCGGCCGCTCTTATCTAGTGTTCCCAGTAGCACCTTCTATGTTGGAAAAGCAAGCTCTGCGCATCGTCCTCTGATTTCCAGGAACTCCTCAGTCACAACTAGCAGCAATGCAAGTTCTGATCTGGGTACTAGTGTTGCACATGATATGGAAGGGAGTGATCACAACCAGGATGATATGGCCGGTGAATCTGAGAAAGTGCAATACTCTGATGGTCATGAAGAAGTATTTGGCTTTGATAAGATGGATGTAGTTGATGAAGACACCAGGCATGATGTCCATGATGGCTCACGTGACATTCATCACGGTGACTTCAATAGAGTCACCAGTACAGTGGAGTGTGGAGCTAGTCGCCCGGAAGATTATGTTCACCCCAATAACATCATGGAAGTCAGTCCAACCTCTGAAGATTCTCATGTTAAGGGTGATTTTTCAGGAATCAATAATCTCGAAGACATGGAAACTTGTCCTAAATGTGGTTGCAGGTATTATGTTTCTGATGGGGTGGAAAGTAACATTAGATTTTGTCCAGAGTGCAGTAGGAAAGATAAACTTCTGACTGTCATGATGCCGGAGATACCTGAAGTTCGTGAAAACTCTCCAGCTTTGTCTGTCGGAATTGTGGAAGAAGAAACACCTTTGGATGTATTGGAAACCATGGTGGTTGTGCCTGGATCTTTACAAGTTTCTGATTTGGGAAAACCAAACAATTCCCAGGGTGAAGAGAATGTCGATCCAGGCCAAAATATTGATCGTGAGCAAATCCCTAATTGTTTACAAGAACAATCTCTTGTTAGACCAGTGGAGGGAGTTGAGGATGGACTAGCCAACAAGCAAGGGGTGGTTTCACTAACGGTTGGTTGTAGCCAACCTAATAGTGACACCGGGGGTCAGAATTTGCATCATTCTAACTATCCAAATATGAGGGCAGACATTTCAGAAGGCGCAGGCATTTCCATACTGCTTAAGAGAACAAGCAGTAGCAAGGGGTCTGTTGTTCAGGGCAGGACTTTCACAGCCACAACCATACCTTATGAGAATCTGTCATATGCTAGAGAAAGTTCAAACAGTATGAGAAGCTCCATTGGCCATGGTAGTTTCTCTGCATCATCTTCGGTTGATTTTGGCTCAACTAGACAAACGGAGACTCGTGTGCAGCGACAGTTGAGCAGCAAGAAATCAGACTTGGATAGTTTCTCTGCATCATCGTCAGTTGATTATGGCTCAGCTAGACAAACAGAGACTCATGTGCAGCGACAGCTGAGTGGCAAGAAATCAGACATGGAGAATCACACAAATGACACAAATATGAAACCCCAAAGCATTGGATCATCCCATGGAGATCCAAACCATGCTCGCCAAACGTTAGGTCTTTCGTCAAACAAACATGATAATGGTTTTGAGGTTACTGTGGGAAATGTTGAATATGATGTCGCAGAGGTGGCGCACAGAACATCTCAGGAACGCTTCCTATCTTCAGAATGTACAGAACCAGATGTTACTATTACAGCTTCTTCCAGGACAACTGTTGCTGAGGAAGATGATACTGAGTTCAGTTCTAGCAGTGGAAGATTTGATGCTTCTACCACAGAATTGTCGAGTCAGGCAGTTAGCACTCTGTTAGAGGACAATTCTGTAGCTCCATCTCCAAATTGTGAAAATTGTGCTTCAGATGAGTATGGTGAAGAATTGAAAAACAATGCAAGGAGTTCCATAGATATTGAATGTTCAGTTGTAACTCCAGATTCATTCAACAACGAAAACACCATAAGTGTTGTCCGAGTGGATGCTGAAGAGACTGCTACTCACAGCTCTTTGATCACAGTATCAGAAATAGAAACTGAAAAATGTGATCAGAGTGCCTCTTGTTCAATGTACGGTGATGCTTCCCTTGAATCAAAAAGCACAATTGGGGAAGGTCAGGAGCCTTCAGTTCCAATTCCTTCTGACAGTGATATGACACCTTCAGTTCCAGAAACCAACACCACTAGTAATGCATATGGCATCCTAGGTATGATTTAAAATTGCGTTGAGACTCTTTTTTTTTAATGTTTGACAAACTTTATTGACTTAAAAACTTTTCTCGGTGAGGGTGGTGAGTATCGTGTGGAGTTCATGAGTTAGAATTACAATAATGTATGACTATTTTGCTCCCCCTCGTCCTATGTGACTCATCTTTCCCTCTGAAAGAAGCATGATTCCCTATTTGTTATGGCTTCCTGACCACCTTTCTCATATGCATTCATGCTCTCTCAGGATTGTATTCTGCTAATTCTCAGTTTTTAGAAGGAATTATAGTGAGCTGACAAGTCCTGTATGTTTTTTCAGAAGAGGAATCAACCGTAATGGTTGAGTCACAAGGTCGAAGAAAGGCACGAAGCCTGACACTAGAAGAGGCAACAGATACAATACTCTTCTGCAGCTCCATTGTCCACAATCTGGCCTATGAGGCTGCAGCCACAGCGATGGAAAAGGAAAGTTCAGTCCCTTTAGAAGGTTTTCACCCAACGGTTACAATATTGGGGAAATCCAATCCTGAGAGAAAGGAACCACGCAGCAGAACTGTTAGTCGACCTTCTTTAAAACCTCAGAAGGGCAAGCCAAAGCGGGTGGAAACAGATGCTGAGCTTCCTGCTAGTAAGACTGAGAACGATGAGAATGTTGACGAGTCTTTGCAACGGAATGTAGGGCTTCCCAAGGTAGACGGCATGAAGCCTCCAAAGCTGGAATCCAAGTGCAACTGCACTATAATGTGATAGTCTCCATTCTAATCCCACTCAAAGCGCCCGCCGTGCTTTATGGAGGAGATGGTGCTGAGTACTTGTATTTTAATGTTTTTTATTTTTATTTTTTTTATTGTTTGAAGGGGCTGTTTGGGGGTACTTGCTAAGTGTTTGTATCGGTTCCGATATGTTTGTAAGAATCCACGATGTTTTGGCGATGTAATTGTAAAGTTTTCCTCTGTCATTAGGTGCTGATAATTGGTGAGAGGCATCGGAGGTTTGTGGTTGCTCCGGCCTTGTTAGTGAATCAGCAAGTTCGATGTGGTTCAATTCCTCCACTAGAGTGTACGAGAACCCAATTCATTCATATTCATTATGATTGTTTTAGAATATACCTTGATTATTTTTACTAGATATTGCTGAAGCGAAAATAATAGGGGATGCTAGCAGTCTTCTCACTTGGAACTTCTCGTTTTACCTTTTCATAGTTTGATTATTATTCATAGTGTTTCGTAAACATCATTATCCTCTTATCTCCACAGCTTGACCATAGCCCGGTGATGAAATTCAGCAACCTTGGTAGAGTTAACTGAAGTGTCAAGTTCAATTCTCGCCATTGACGAGTTCCAAGAAAGATATTATAAGGATCCTATTGTTTCACTTTGACTTAACCCAAAATCATAGAGTCCTAAAAATTACATAAAATGAGAAGGGAAAGAGAAAATCTAAACCATGGCGGGAAACCATAGCTAAAAAAGAAAGCTCAAAATATGGCGGGAAAACCATATCATCAAGTAAAGGACTTGAAAATTCAATCAATTTTCTCCGACCAAAGTTCACCATGGAATCCGATTCCGACTCCGACGGCTCTCACATCTCTGCCACTCCCCCAAGACACACTAAACCTTCATTACCACCACAGCCGCCACCGACAAATCCAAAGCTACAACCGGCGCCAAATCGGAAGCCACCGCCACCAAAGCCAAAGCCTAGCATTCTCTCCTCCCGCACATCGAGAATTAGGTACAGACCTTCGTCTAAGTCCAAACCCATTTCCAAACCCGAAACTCCCTCTTCCGAGCCCACCCGACCCGACCCGCCGCCCGATCCATCTCCTCTCCTCCTCCCCAATTTACCCTACCAAATCTGCCGCTGGCCGTCCGATCCATCCGGCGCGATCCCCACCGTCGATTCCAGCGATACCCTTCTCGCCCCACAGGGCAGGCACTTGTTCCAGTCACCGTCGTTCTCCAAAATCCGACGGACCTCCATCGATTTCGATTCTTTCCAAGACGACGAGCCGCCGCTGTCTTCTTCGGCGCCGAAGCCGGATCCAACGGCTGCGATTGGCGGGTCTGATTCTTCTGCCCCCAATCGGGTACCGCCAGAGCCAAAACGCGAAGCGGCTGCTGCCAAGTCTGGAGTTTCGGCCATAGCTGTGAAGAAACGTTTCAATTTGATTGGAGGCAATGTGCCTTCGGCACCTGTGAAGTTTCGAAGCAGTGGGGCAGAAGGGAACTTTGTGAAGCTCAATCTGAATCGGGGGAAGCGCAAATTCGTGAACCGAAGAGGAAATAGCAGCTCGTCGGGTCGTCGAAAATTTTACAGAAAGGGGAAAAGGAAATTGAAAGCAGTAGGTGAAAATGATGGGGAGACAATTGGTGAAGAAGATGAGTTGGTTGCAGATGCTATTGCAGAACAACAGATTCGGAAGCAAGACAGTAAAAGACCGAAATTTGATTCCGAATCGTTTGAAGAGGCGGTTTCGATGGCTAGAAATGATCCGAGTGATGAGAATTTGTTGAAACTGTTGAGGCTAACTTACGGGTATGAATTGTTCCGAGATGGGCAGTTGGAGGCAATCAAGATGGTGCTTGAGGGGAAGTCGACAATGCTTGTTTTGCCTACGGGTGCTGGCAAATCGTTGTGTTATCAGTTGCCCTCATTGATTTTACCTGGGGTAACTTTGGTTGTCAGTCCATTGATTGCACTGATGATTGACCAGCTTAAGCAGCTGCCTCATATGATTCGTGGCGGTCTTATTTGTAGCAATCAGGTATGCTGCGCTCTCTCGGTCTCAGTCTATGTCTCTCTTTGCTCACATACAAATAGGTGGGTGTAATTTGTTTCCTTTTGTTTATTCAGAGACCTGAAGAAGCTTCCGAGACAATAAGGCTGCTTCAACAAGGGGAGTTAAAGGTTGGTATGTCAACATATTGTTGAGTAAATTTGAGTATGATTTGTCCCCAGTGGATGTAAAATGTGTCTTACATCTAGTGTTTACTCATGTAGTGTATGAGTTGTTCTATCTGGATTGTTTCCAGAGAGCTAAAGTTTGGTGGATTGTATTTTAGGTGCTTTTTGTTTCGCCGGAGAGGTTTTTGAATGCGGAATTCTTGTCTATATTTTCCGCTAACATAGTTGTGTCTCTTGTTGTGGTGGATGAAGCTCACTGTGTTTCAGAATGGTAAGTGAATAGTGATGGTTGCACCAACTATTGTCTTCTTGTTTTAATGTCTTTTATAGTTTGATTATTACTCCACAGTGTCCGAATCCTTCCAGCTGAATTTCATATCTTATGGCATGTAATTCCCCTTAAATACTTAATTTTGAAGGGTTTTCCAGGTCACATAACTTCCGTCCCTCATATATGAGGCTTAGAGCTTCTTTTCTTCNTAAATACTTAATTTTGAAGGGTTTTCCAGGTCACATAACTTCCGTCCCTCATATATGAGGCTTAGAGCTTCTTTTCTTCGTGCCAAGCTCAATGTCAACTGCATTCTTGCTATGACAGCTACGGCCACAGCCACAACTTTGGGTTCTGTCATGTCTGCTTTAGAGATTCCTCCAATTAATCTCATTCAAAAAGCAATACTAAGGGATAATTTACAACTTTCAGTGTCATTGAGTGGAAATAGGCAAGTCTGAATACTTCTTTCTCCCCCTTCATTTTATCAGTTTTCTTACATGTGTAACTGAATCTGTTATGAATTAAATAGAATGAAAGATCTGCTGATGTTGATCAAGTCAACTTCGTTCAAGGATGTTCAGAGCATCATTATCTACTGCAAATTTCAGGTACACATTGAGTCAAATGTCTGGTATCCCGTTTCCTTAAGATGTTTTGTAACACTGTGTATTTGATAGTTTTAAGGTGGTTCTAGAATAACATTTTCAACAAGCTGAGGCAATATTTATAACCTTCTTGTATGAGGAAATACTCAAACTTCAGATTATTGGAGGGGAAATGGAATACTGTTAAACTACTAGCGGTTGAGGATTGCCAACACTTCTTGCAATTAATTTTGCCTTCTTTCTTGATACTCATTTAGGATGGATGAATATAATCCTACATTCTTGACATTGAGTGGAAAATAATCTTGCTTTCTAACTTTGCAGTTTGAAACTGAAATGATAAGCAGATACTTATGTGACAATAATATCTCTGCAAAGGTTAGTTTTCCATGTTTCTCAGTTGCATGATCCACAAGTTGTATGTAAATATTGATGAGGAACGATAAAAACCTAACAAGTTATGGTAAAATGCTAACCAGAGTTACCACAGTGGTATCCCTGCTAAAGATCGTAGTCGAGTGCAGGAGTTGTTTTTCACTAACAAGATACGAGTGGTGAGAAAATTACTCCGCTCATTCCTTAGTCCTATATTCTTCTCGTTTAATTTTGTGTTACAGATATGTTTCTTTTTCTTTCCTTTTACATATGTAGCAAATTCAAATATCAAATTCTTGGATGATTGACTTGTATGTTTTGATGGAAGGTTGTTGCAACTGTGGCCTTTGGCATGGGCCTTGACAAGAGGGATATTGGTGCTGTAAGAGAAATATACTCATAACTTTGTTTTCCTTTCCAGAAAAACTCATAATTAGTGTTGTTCATTGCATCGTATTCACCTGAACTGTAACCTGAGAAAGACAACAATTGGTGTCTGTACTGAATGTCTATTAGGTTAGTGTATGAAAAGCATAATAAACTTTGGAGTATACAAATGGGGTATCATGATATTACATGTGCCTTGAATCCTGGCTTCTGAGAAAGTCTAGAAAAAGATGACTTGTATCCACCACAAAAAGAAAGACAAAGTCAGGATCGATTTGCATGCATAAACATAAATGTTCGCATGTTTACTTAATGCCGGCATATATTTGCATCGCAATATGCTGTCTGGATTTATTGTACCATTGTTTACCAGTTGTTTCTGGAAGTCCTAAATTGCATCTTTTTCAGGTGATTCATTACACCTTGCCAGAAAGCTTGGAGGAGTATGTTCAGGTGGAAGTTTCTTCAAAACCACTGTATTTTTCTAAAAGCTTCTTTGTCTTAGATTTGTTAACAAAACGAATGATAAATTATGTAGGAAATTGGACGAGCTGGGCGGGATGGGAGGTTGTCCCATTGCCATCTTTATTATGATGATATCACATATTTTAAACTTCGCAGTCTTATGTATAGGTAGTTAAATATGGCATCATCTTCTATTACTTTCCCTTTATCAAAGGCTTTCATAGGTTAGTAGTGGTTCACGACTTTATGTATTGTGTTCTTACTTCTCAGTGATGGTGTGGATGAATATACGGTAAACAAATTCCTCTGTCAAGTATTCACCAGTGATGAGAACTCGCATGGGAAAGTTTGTTCATTGGTTAAAGAAACTGCATCTCGCAAGTTTGATATGAAAGAAGAGGTCCTTCTCTGCTACTAATTCTGTTCAATATTCTAAATTTTTAAGTGAAGATAGAAGAATCACTCACAAGGACCTTCAGAAGCTAAGCACTAAAATGTTCTATTCTTGGCATTTGTTTTGGCAGGTGATGCTCACACTTCTAACGCAGTTGGAGTTGGGTGAAGTGCAGTATTTGCATTTATTTCCAGAGTTAAATGTGACTTGCACCTTGAATTTTCATAATGTAGGTAGCATGTTTAGAGGTTTCTACTTTGCCAAGATTAACTTTGAATCATTATAATGTCACAAAAACTGACCTCTTGATTGAATATTGCGGTACTTAATGCAGACATCCCCAGCTTTACTTGCAGGGAAAGATGCTCTTGTTGCTGCAATTTTGAAAAAGTGAGTATAATCAGTGGTTTTGATTACACAAAGAAGTTGAAAACTATTTTACACCAAGAAATATGTGGCAAAACAACTTATGCTTAGTGAAAATTTTCAGGTCTGAGACTAAGCAAGGACAATACGTGTTTGACCTACCGACTGTGGCAAATAGCATTGGAGTTACAGCTACTGTCCTTTCCAATCATCTTCAAATTTTAAAGGTTCAAGTCCTTCAAAAGAAAATCTTATTTTTTGTGAAAACTTAACCCTTTGAGTTGGAAACGGAAAAACGAAGGGTGAATTGTACTATGGTTTTTTATTTCATTTGTATATTTTCTCTTTTTTATTGGTAAGATTTGTTCAAACCTCATCCTGCCATTGATTTTCATAATTGCGCTTTTGATAAGCTGCTGTGTATTATTATCTTCTATAGGTGAAAAGTTTTACTGTGTTGTCATCCCCTGCCCCCTACATATGATACCATAATGTTCATACAGTCATCTTTTTATGTTATTTTAGTTGAAAGGAGAAGTAACATACGAACTGAAGGACCAAGCCTACTGTTTTACAATCGTCGAAGCCCCGGCAGATCTTTGTTCTCTATCAGCACATCTCACAAAATGGTTATCAGAGGTTGAAAGTTGCAAGGTAATTGATAATTGTTACCACATTAAACGTTTTTATCAATTCAGTACACGTCCACTGTAAACAACAGTGGAGGAAGTACAAATACAACGTGTTTCTCTTGTACAAATAATATGTTCTGCTTTTGATTTAGGTGCGGAAGTTGGACGCAATGTTTAATGCGGCAGTTTTTGCTGTTAACTCTTGCGAGAAGACGAAAGGTTGTTGTGATGTCCAACACACACAATGTTTGCAAAAGAAAATTGTCGAATACTTCGATGGAGATGACAATTCTGAAGTCCCTAATACGATGGGTAAATCCAGGTCGGTATGATCTTTGGTTGTTGGAACTTAAATCATTTGGCATCAAGATTTCCTACTCTGTGTGCTGATATCTTTAACATTCACATGTGCAGCCGATTTTTGCGAGCAGATACAAAAGTAAGAACCTTCGTATGTGATCAGCTCCTAATATACTCGAGACAGCTCGTGCTTGGCAGTTCTAATGTATTGGCTCCTCTTGGATTGACAGGTCTTTCTGCAGAGCAATTCACAGGCCAAATTCACTCCCAGAGCTGTTGCTAGGATAATGCATGGCATTGCAAGTCCATCCTATCCTTCTACATCCTGGTCTAAAACTCACTTCTGGTACGTAAACAAACTTGATTTGCAGGGTCCGACACCATTTGAAGTGTTCGATCCACTTTCTCGGCAATGCGCTTTTATACAGTATCAAGTTCTTCACTGGAAACAAGTTTGAGCTGACATGCTAAATCTTCATCACAGGGGAAGATACACAAGTATAGACTTCCAGGTGGTAATGGACGCGGCAAGGGCGGAACTGGTCAATTTTGTGGGGAAGAATGCTGTCTAAGCTGCTTAGAATGCAGTTAGGGATCGGATAAACAAAGTACAGAAGAAAAAGAGTGACGTTTTTATCAAACCAGCACAGAACTGATGATTTTTTGCCGTTTCTAGTGCTATGGAAACTCAGTTATGGCAGGTAAGCAGTAAGCTTCCATGCCGCGTCACTCGTATGACCAAGACACAAGGGAAACAGAGATCTTCCGTGTAAACGGGGTATATCCCCGTCTCTCCATCAGTCATGCGACGAGAGGGATATGGAGTTGCACCAAAAAATAAAATTTGCCTTTTAGTTGGCTCATTCAGGTTTATACCACATGACGGTGTCAAATATGAATAATCTGATGGAATTACGATATGACGAATGTTAATTTTTACAAAATATGTTAGAATTTTTGTAAATTATATTAAATTTGAATTTGATTACACCATGATTTCAATGTTTTTAAAATTCTAATTGACATCTGATTTTAAAGTTTTTTAAAATTCTTTTAAATCATAATTTGATTACACCTCAAATGATTGGAACCCAAATTTGTGCAACTTTGTTAGAGAAAATTTAAGGAATATTTTTCAAAAGTAAGATTTTTCATGAATAACATTAACGTTGTTTTATGTATCATCATTAAAAATAAATAATAAAAAAATTATTTCTCAAGAGTCGAGAAAGGGTTTAGGTTCGAATTTTATGAATGACGAATTCGATATCAAATTAGACTGCTAATTGTGTGTTCAGCCAAACCTCCTCTTTCTTTAATGTAAAATATCTATGAGCTTTGACCAAAAAAAATATCTATGTGCTCAAAAAAAAAAAAAAAAAAGGGGAAAGACCGTTAGTTACAAGGATACCAAATTAACGGCCGACAAGTCTGCTAGCCGCTTCTTTAGCTTTCGAGAACGTGGAGCCTAGAATATCCAGCCACCTCTCAGACTCTGACAGCTTTCCTTTGTTTTCAATCAAAACGACGGCGCAAAGGCCTAAAACTCCGTAGATCGTTGATTTCTCACGTCACGCTCTCTCTCCCTCTTTCCCTCCTTGTCTCCTCCCGCGAATCAAACAATCAAAGATTTCAGATTTGGGGTTTTGATTTTACCTTTTAGAATATTTGCAGTCTCGTTCGGAGAATTATAAAGCAAAAAAGCGCGATGGTTGAGGCGGCGGTATCATCATCGTCCTCAATCTTCACCAACTACCCTCTCCTCTCTGCTCTCGTAGCTTTCTCCATTGCCCAATTCATCAAGGTCTTCACCGCCTGGTACTTTTCTCTCTCCTTTCTCACGCAGTTATCCGAATTTGGATCCGACCCAATCCGTCAATTTTGGGTTCTTGTGGTGATTCCGTGTCGCTGCATTGTCTTAGTCGTGATTTGACCTTTTCAATGTACCCAAAAGAAAGTTCTTGAATTGAATTGTACTGCCATAGATTTTGTTAATTGAAATTGTGGGTTTGCCCATATCTTGGTTCTTGATTAGAAAAACGTAATCTTTAATCAAAACATGCTTAAATGGTAATTTGATTTCTGTAAAATATTGGCCATATTTTGATGTTACAATGGTAATTTGATTCATGTGAGATTGGTATGTGGAAATGAACGTCTGTATAGAAATGGGAAATTGCTTCTTTTCTCTTTGATTGTTGGTGTTATTAGTTTATTCTGAGAGTTCTTAAACCTTGATAGATTTGCAGGTACAAGGAAAGAAGATGGGATTTCAAGCAACTTCTTGGATCCGGCGGAATGCCATCATCTCATTCTGCGACTGTTACTGCTATTGCTACAGCCGTTGGGTTCCAAGAAGGCATCGGTGGATCACTCTTTGCCATTGCATTGGTCTTAGCATGTGTGGTAAGATCCTTCACTTCTTTCTGCAGCATTTCGCAGATAGCATTTGGGATTTTCCATTTTTACTCATAATTTGATGCACTTTTTTCTAAGTCTGAAGACCATTTGAGCTTGCATTGAATTTTATATTCATCATTGGATAATGTGATCATTATGCTAGTTCAGTACTCCATAAGATTGCACTGCAGCCAGCTGAAATGTGTACGCACACGGACTTTAAAAAATACATTTTAGAAACAATGATAAAGATTTCTTGTTTTCTTGTTTTTGGTGTTGCACATGTCAATTGGAGATCTCTAATGTAGAAAATTTGGTGGCAGGTGATGTATGATGCAACCGGTGTAAGATTACACGCCGGACGCCAAGCTGAGGTTTGAAGTTATGATATTTTTGGTTCTACTAGTTTTCTTTTAACACTCTGTCTAAGAATGAACTTCATCCGACACTTTGATGTTTGTATACCATGTTTTCATCGTGTTCTTATATAATTCAGCATCATGAGTATCCTATTCAAATTTTGGTTGATTTGGTTGTCTACGTATTAACATTGGATTTCGATACCCTTCAGGTTTTGAATCAAATTGTGTATGAACTCCCTGCTGAACATCCTCTGGCTGAAAGCAGACCACTTCGAGAACTTCTCGGCCACACCCCTCTTCAGGTCTCTATATTGCTTTAGTTTCTTACCTTAAAATTGTTTAGTGGATGGTGTTTCCATGGGTATAGGATGCCGAAAACTTTGATAAAAAGAAACGTTTTTTATGATGATTCTTGTTCCCGTTTGACAGGTGGTTGCTGGCGGTTTGCTTGGAATTGTCACAGCAAGCATGGGCTATGTGATTACTCTTACTATCAGTCATACAATATGATCCTGAATTGGTTTACATCCACATAGATAGTGATATTGTGGTATCATCTCCTAGAGCCACATCTGATATGCCTTTGGATTGCGAATTGCAGATCCATCTTCATACGCGATACTTCCCAAAGTTGAAGACATAGGCCTTCTTATCTATATAATAATTCAATTAGCATGTCTTCATTTTGTAAAAACACAACTGTTTGCAAGATGTAATTTGATTTTTTTTTTTTTCGTGACGAAATGGTCTTGTTGAGACAACTTGTACCATGCTCAGTTTAACGAACCATACTTTGTCATCCAATTAAGTCTGTTTCTACTTTTATCATGCTTGCATCGCCAAAAGTTGCCACTCAATCATCAATTCTGTTGCTTCGAAAGCAAAATCTCCTCAAATGTCTCCATATCGACACTTGCACAATGTCATGCCTCGTCTGAGAGCGAAGGCAGTGATGTTCTGTAATCGCGTGCAAGTTCAAATCTCCTCTCCCGTCGGTAAAAAAAGGAAACAGAAACAGTAAGCATGAACACAAACAAACGAGTAAGATTACAGATGAGGGACCATCAAAGTTCCTGGTGGAGCTTCTGATTGTCCCTTCACCATTTTGATTATATCATGTTGGAGTCTTCCTTTTGAGAGAGAGAGAGAGAGAGAGAGAGAGAGAGAGAGAGAGCATTACTTGGTTACAAAGTGACATACATGACAATACAGTCTGTTCCGAAATGTCTCATGTTACGACAAACCTAATATGTTATATCTGCACATCAAGATCACTTTTATTTCAATTTCAAATTGATACCATCAGTTTCTTGATCTTTAGTATGTGGTTTTACGCCTAACGTAGCAGAGAAAACCCTTCTCATTTCCGTTATAGGGTCACGGACAACCCCTGACTGCAGGCGCCAAGCAACATGCTCATCCGGTCGAACTAGGATGGCTCCTTTATCAGTCATTTGACAAATATCCCACCATGATGAAGAATTTGATGACTTTTTTACTTCCGCAACGTCAATGTAATTCTCCCAGGGCACCAATGATGCCTTGCTTCTTGCTTCGACTCCTCTAACACTACCAGCAGGCCACAACACACACACACACACACACACCCTTGCAGAAACTTTGAATTCCTCGGCCACTTTGAATGCAGCATGAGCAAGATGGTAAGGACGGCTCTGTTGGTGCTATAATGAGGAGAAACTCAACTTTGTCTCCGGATACTAGGCCCAGTGTAGAAGTAGTAATCTACAGATGTCTATGCCGTTGAGGTGAATAAAAATTGAAAACACGGTTAATTTCCTATGAAAGCTGTTTTGACACTCTGGCATAAATAAAATTGTTGCTTCGCGTTATTACTTTTACTTGCATAAGGCTTCCTGGCTTACGGAGCCACAACCCACCAACGTAGACCAATATATTTCCACCACACGAGGAAAAGAAAACAATTGGCAACACCAGCAAAAAGACATTTGTTATGTAAACATTTGAAAGAAAACAATAGCAACATACCTCACTTGAGGTATCGGACAATATCCTCACGTTCATGTTGGGGAGCCTTGCACCTGGATCTACACAAGGAACATAGTCCCTCCGGCAACCAGTAGGTCCTTCCGGAGCACCCAGTCCACCATCACTATCAGGAATAAGTGCACCTTCTAGGTACCTAAATTGACAGCCTAGAATTAGACAGCTACAAAATTGTGCTTTCGGTTGTTGATTGGTTTATCGAATTGATAACACAAAAATGACAATTTTTCATATAGTTGCAGAATTAAATAAGTCTAGAAAGCAAAGAACTGGTTTGAGAATCAGGTCTCAGAATTCATATTAATCTTGAGTCAAACTCCAAGAATTTGAAACTATAGCAGCTTGAATAATGTGATACCTGAAACCAAGATCCTCGGCTGGGAACTAAAGTTGGAGGTTCTTTCCTTCTTCAAATATGCGTCTTAGATTAGCAAGCCTTGAAGAGCCAAGTGGGTTGTTTTCATTCAAAAGAGATTCTGATAGCGGTGCACGACCTATTGTGAAAATTCCATCCAAAATGACCGTCTGTAATCCAGATGGTAAAATGGAACCAACCCCCTCATTTATGATGCGATGTACTGCAATTCAAGAAGAAAATTAGTAACTGCATGTCTTCACCAAACAAGGAACACAGCTTTAAAAAATTATATCGATTGGTTTACCTGAGTTTGCAGTGGTTGGATCAAGACCAAGTGCAGCAGGAACAGCCATGGCTGCTCAGAAGTTCCGAATACTAAGTTCTGTATTGAAATGGCAATCTGGAAAAAAATGAATTGTGATAACTAAGATCCATTCTAATTTCCCATTAAAGTTATAGAACAGAAGTGAAGGAGATAAAGCCTATACTGGCCTACGTTCTGTTTCATAAGTATTAAGTATTGAAGATGGTGCAATACCTTTTACTACCGAAGCTATTTTCCATGCAAGGTTATGAGAGTCCTGAATTCATTCCTATATAAATCACATGAAAGGCCTAAAATCAGTTGAATGATTAATACCAGGTGAGTTTCCCTTATTCGCATAAACATTA
Source organism: Malus baccata (assembly GCA_006547085.1). Taxonomy (NCBI): domain Eukaryota; kingdom Viridiplantae; phylum Streptophyta; class Magnoliopsida; order Rosales; family Rosaceae; genus Malus; species Malus baccata. The sequence continues at coordinate 765,955 of VIEB01000286.1, read as the reverse complement.
GGGTCTTCAACAGGTACACTGTACACCAACTTATTCATGACGAAGCCAGAAGAGTAATCAAAAGAACTCTACTAACCAAATCCTCCAGCAGGAGGGAATCGATGGGCAGTGTCGTCAGCAAGTATTATTCGGTTGCCACAACTTCGAAACTTCTCGGCAACTTCAGCACGGATCACCTATGGTTTTATGTCAATCACATTTATGTCTCCTAGCTCTCGGCCAATCAACTTGAAGATTATTTCCTCACATATCTACAAAACTTTAAATCCTTTAAACCGAGCAATTACCCAGAACGAAGAAAGATAATCTCATTATGGCCATAAAAATTAAAAAAATGCCCTAAATTTAGTCAGTCATGAGATCAAGCAGAACAATTTCCATCAAATTACTTATCCACAAAGAAAATACCTGGCGATTGAAATCTTCAAGGTTTTGCTGAGGTGGATAAAATGGAATCTGCAAGACGATGAGAAATAATCAGCATAATTTCACATTTATATCACCAAACACATTTCCAATAACATGTTTGGAGCCTGTAATACCTGTAAAACAAATTCCCCTTGCTCAAGATCATGAGCCGCAAGAACCCCTATAGCTTGAGTATTGAAGATAAAAAAAGCATGCCAGGTCTCTCACTGAGCAAGTACTTCCCAAGATCTTTGCTTAGAAATGGACGCTCACAAGCTTCTGCAAGTCCTTTTCACCTCTCATATTTACTCCAGCCAGCTTACAGACAGTACTTCCTGTGCCATCTGTACCAACGACGATATTACAACTGATATTCCTTTCCATAGGCTTCCCATCCTTGATGAAAGATGCAGTCACAGAAACAAAATCATCACTCTCTTTGATTGAAACACACTCATGCCCCATTAACAACTGCCTTTCCTGAAAGGGCTCATGGTTAAGGCCTTCCAACCCATCAGACATACAAAACTTGAAGCTGAGATTTTCAAGCTGCTTAAGTAGTAACCTAATCAGTCTGTAATGCGAGAAGTGCGTGACAGAGATTGGGCGGACAACTTGCTCAAAATCTGATGACAAAGTTTAACCAGAATGAAACAGCTAAAATAGAAAATCCTAAGTATATTCAAACATTAAACAGTCTACTTGCATGAATGTTAGAAGCTTTTGCACATGTGGGCGTATCACCATTGTATTTTACTATTTAAATAATTAGAATGCCTCCCATTAGTAAGACCTAAAATTTCGCTAAGTGGGAAAAAATGGAATAGTGAAGTGTTCAAATGCACCTTGGGGTTGCATAAGGTCGACTGCCCAAGAATTGAACCATAGAGGGAAGTGCAATATAAGAACTTTCTCCATAATTCTACTGGTGGTTGAGACCTCTGGATCTCCTCTGCCAGGCCATCCAATTTGCGAAACACCTAATAATACACAAGTTCAAATGAAGCGTGAATTTCTTCAAATAGCTCATACTACCAAACATGAAAACCAACCTCCATGGATTGATTGTTGATGAAATGCGCCTGTGGATGATTTGAGAAAGCTTTGCTCTTCTCCACAACCTAACATTTGACCCCTGCAAATTGATGTAATGCATGATTATGTCTCAACCGAGCAAGAAGTAGTACATTTCATGATATAAAATTACTTGCAAGAGAAAAGAAAAGTTAACAACTTGGGACAATCATCAGATTGTTGATGAAATGTACTACTTCTTTCTCTTGCAACTTGGACAATCATCATGATAAAATTACTTGTTTCTGATTAAGGCTTAAATCTACCTTAACACATGCACAATCACATTCTACGAAACCTCAGCTCAAACATCATTCCATCACAGAAAATGCAAGCATGAATTCCATTTCAAAATAGTACTAGCACAATATACACATCGAAAAATCGAATAATTCGAACTTACCGCTCCCCTTACACACAATTCCATTCAAGTATTGACTCCTTAAGAAAAATAACAAACTATCTTTAAAGGTGAAAATTTTCCAAGTCCAGAAATCTAAATTTTCCTGCTTCCATCCCATACTTTCTAGGCAACCAAACGAGGCCTGAGGACTGGAAAAAAATGAAGTTGGGTTAGAAAAAGAACTTACCTAGTTTTGTTAGAGGTAGGGACAGAACAAGACCCACGGGCCCTGCAACGACGATCAGAACGGGAAGCACCGTATCGTCGCCATTGTTGAAGATCTTAGAGTCTGATAAGGCTCTTATGTGCGTGTGGCCAAAAGGGTAATGCTTAGATTCTGGCATTGGCTTTGTGTAGGCCGCTAAACCTCCTGAAAACCGCCATATCCCAGAAGCTGAAACGAAGTTCGGACTTCAGAGCATCGCCACTGAAGTATCGAACAAGAGAGCGTGAGGCAGTGGCAGACCTTCTGATTTCAACAAGCGGCTCAGATTTGTTTTCAAGTAAATAGGCTAAACCAAATAATCAGCAGCTTAGCAAACCCCAAATACTCAGCAGCTCAGGTCGGGTAAAATCTGGTAGCGCGTAGGGGAATTTTCTGGTGGGTGTACAAAAGTATTAATGAATTAAATCTAATCCGTTATTTTTCTTGACAAATCAACCAAGGGCTGAGATGATTTAGAGAATTGGACTGGATATTTTGGGCTTGGGTTTGGTTTAAAATATTTGGGCATAGGCCCATTACATGAGTAAGTTGCACATGAAATGGGGCCCACTCAAATTGCTTATGGATGTTTGATTTCGTTAGTGTTAGCAAACGAAATCAAACTGTTTCAAAATAATTTTGATGTTTTTTTTTTGAGAAACTGAAAATGCATTGCGCAGCCAGGAAAACTAATTATCAAAATAAAATTAGTGCACGTTCAGATAATGAGAAAGTATTATAATTTAATAATAAGAAAAATTAGAATTCCTTTCCGTTTTTCTATATCATTTAGATTAAATATCTGTGCTTTTTTAAAATTTGATTAAAGTACTTTGATCAATAGTTACCTCTATTTTTTAAAATTAAAATAATTTTTTAATTTATCCTTTTATCTGCATGATGCCCTTTTCCTTATTTAGTGGAGATATTATTAATTAAACTATATTTTCTCTTCTTCCAAATATGTTTTTTCGATCACTTTTTTTTTTTTGTTATGCAAACATTTAATATTATTTCTTTTTCCAAATGGTTTTTTTCTTTTTCAAATTGTAACATCCCACATCGCTCAAGGGAGTGGATCTTGTAAGCCTTATATGTATATTCTCATCTCTACCTAGTACGAGGCCTTTTGGGAGCTCACTGGTTTCGGGTTCCATTGGAACTCTGAAGTTAAGCGAGTTTGTGCGGGTCAAGGCTTAAAACAAAAAATATCGTGCTACGGTGGAGTCGAGCTTGAGATGTGATGAGGGCCCGGGCCGGGATGTGACACAAATAGTTGGTGATCAATATAAAAGCTCCATGTAATTTTTTCAATTTTTTTTCTATTTTTTTTTTAAGTATAGTTGTTGACAAATTATTATACAATACATTACATATATATTATTTGTGGGCACAGTTGAATTTACAAAAAACATTAATTGATACGTTTATTTGCAATTTTGGTACGTTTAATTTGATACATATTGTTAATATTGGTACATTATTTTTATGTTGGTACGTTTTATTTTGTACACATTGTGTATTGGTACGTTTATATTATTCTCAATCCTATTTTCTCTTAACGTACTAAAAGAAAAACTTATTTTGTTATGTTTGATTTTGGAGGATTTAAAAATATTTTAAACTATTTTGGAAAGAAAATATCTTAAATCGTAGATAATTATTGCTAAATTGTAGAATTATTGTGAAAATAATTTTGAATCTAACCACTTTTTTTTTAACAATTATTTCTAACGAAAGAGAGTGTAATTAAAAGGCTAGATTATAGGAAAAGAGCTTGAAAACTTGAGTTTTAACGATAAGAACAAAATAAAGAGTATCAGGTTTGACTTTTTAGTGTAAAAATATGGTTTTTCGTTAAAGTAAACCGTACCGGTGGCTTTTCGTTAAAACTCCCTATAGGAAATTTGTTACAATACAATGTGCATATAACACCAAAATTATGACAAAAAAAAAATTTAATCAAATCACTAAAAGACATGGATGTTTGATTTAGAAAATTTAAAAACGAGACGCCTATATCAAAATATCCCTTAATAATATGTCACGTCATTTATCAAAAATATGATGTACATGTCATGTCATTAGAGTGCAGTAACTTCTCGCTTCCAAAATATTCGCTTTGGTAGTAGTGTAGCATACTTTTTGTTATTGTTAATTATATATTAATCTTTACCTGCGACGGAGTGATGAGCTACAAAATAAAAGTGAAAGTATACATGAACAAGATTAACGAAATTGCCTGAGCAAAAACTGACAAATTAACAAAGTGCGGGGTGTGGAATTTAATAAGAATCTCACTAAATATGTATTAGCAATATAAAATTGCATTTTCCAAATTGAACCCCAAGTGATTCACTGGAATTACCAAATTGACACTGCCCACTTTTCCACTGGCTAGTAAAAGTAGAACTCGATTGAGATAATTGAAAGCGTTTTTTAAATAAAATATTTTTTAATTAATTTTAATAGACATGTAAATTAATTATAAAAAAATATTTATAATACTCCTCCGCAAATGATTTTAAAACCTAAAAATATTTTATACAAAAAATAAATTCAGTCGTTTAAAAGCACTTTCCACGGGTTCGTACTAATCAAACAAAAACCACTGTCTTGGCATTCAGTAGCCAAACGACATCGTACATGACGCCCATACAATCATTTATTAACCAATTGCAGCTTATTTGTTCCCACCCTGACCTTGCAGCAGAAAATTCACGTGAAAATGGCCAGTCCCCCCACATTCTCTTGCAATTATCAATCCCACCCCCGACATTGCATCAGATGAGCACTGACACTCTTCTCCATCCTCACCGTCCACGTGTCCTCAACCCAACACGCTCACATAGCGAAATTTTGTTATATACTACACGACAATCGCGTATTAGACGAGTAGTACATTTTTTGCCATGTAATAACTTTTTATTGGATGGTATCAACACTAAGATTAAATATTAGTTGCATGAGAGAATCAATCTCTCTTTATCAAATATAATTTTTTTGTGATACAATAATATCATACGAAAAGAAACTTATACATAATACTGAATTATTGGTACGTTATATTATAATATAGAAGTCTCATAAAAGCTCTTAATTTTTCAATGTATACCAGACGCCATCACTAATTGCACTTCACTCAAATGATGAGATTTGGCAACAATGCTTAAAAGTATTTTAACAATGTTATCGTTTGACGATCAGATATATTATAATGACATTTAGTGAGAATGTTTTTTTTAAAGTCAGATAGTGATTATACTAAATGGAGGCAGATTGTCTGCCCTTCCCATCCCCTCCTATTTGTGCAGTTACGGTTAAGCCACGTCAATATTTTATGTTCCTATTACTTTTTGTCCTATTATCTTTATAAAAAAATAAATATAAAATATTGACGTGGCTTAACTGTGACCGTACAAATAAAAGGAGATAGGAAGTGCACCATAACAAGAGGGCAGACAATCTACCTCCATACTAAATAATGTGGTTAGCCTCATATATCCATAAAACCTGAAATGAAATGGGGTGGTGATAGCACACACCTATTTTTACTTATCATAAACCCCTTTCAATTTTTTGGTCGTCAAATTGAATCAATTGAAGAAGATCAATGACAGAAGATTAACGAGGGTGTGTGCGAGGTAAAAATAAATGTGTGAACAACATTTTTCCAATGAAATGATGGCGTGTTCTTAATACGCAATGAAAGATTTATAGTGGGACCAAGGTGGTCTACAAACCATCAAGAGTTCGAAAAATATATATGTGAAGCCTTTCGAGGACATTTCAAATGTTTGGTATGAATTCCTTTTATGTTTACCAAGTATTTGATGTAATGTCTGCTAGGAATATATTGGCAACAACACTCAATAAGTTGCGTTGAAAGCACTCTACAAATTTTTCTCGATAGCACTCATTAGATTGCTTTGGTATATGTTAATACTTATGACATGTAATAAAGTTTGGCTGACAACAATAAACCCACCAAATAAATTGACACACTTCACACTTTATTTCTATTAAAAAAACTTAAAACTTTTAACATTAAGATCTCTCGATTCTAAACATGACCTTGTCAATACAACACAAATATTTCTACCGTCAGCTAGTTACCGTTTAAAAGGTCTGAAAGGACAACCGTATTTCAAAACCTTTTCACTGTCTTGGTAGCAGCAGTTACAATATTTTCCTGTGGGGTTTTACCGAAACTCTGCCCAATATTCCTCTTGTGCGAGTAGTGACGACGGTAAAGGTTAATTGTTAAAGTTGTAGCTTTTTACTAACTTGGCAGTTTGCTTTCCAAAAAAACACTTGGCAGTTTTCTCGGTAAAAATACAGTACACAAATTCCCAGGTAAATTCGTTTTCTAATGAGTCCATTTCTTACTGTTAACACCATGCATTTCTTTTAAGTATTTTAATGGCAGAATGGATCTGAACTTTAATTTCTAAATTCCGCGGCACAAAATTCCATGCGTAAAAGGTAATATTATTCTCACATTCACAAGACAAAGGTTTCATCTGCAACAATTCACCGAATCAACGGATCTCTATTATTGAAATTTAATTTAACGGTTAAAGTTATTATAACTTTTAAAATGCATTATTGTTTGTAGCTGTTGAATCAAATTTCAATGGCACAAATATCTTAATTCGGTGAATTAGGGGGAAGGGATCCCTTTCCCTTGCAAAACCCATCTCTCAATAGTTGTGCTGCTGAGTGAACCTAAATTATCTGTTGGGACTTTTTTACAAACAGGTTATCTGCATTAAAAATTTGACCCTTCAGGTTAATTGGGGTTTAAAGGTTTAATCTTTAGAGGTTAGTTGGCATTTTTGGATAAATCCCAGATGGGCCCCTGGTCCATTGCTGCAGTTTTGGAAGTTTCAGATATTATTTTTTCTTCTGGGTTTTTGCCTAGTTTAATTAGTTTTTGTTTCACATAATTAATTTTTTGTCTATTTGCATTGTAGCTACTTCTTAGTGGGTAGGAAGATTATACAGGTGTCTGCATCTCATGTGCTCTAAGTATGTTACTGAAGAAATCTATGTATTTATGTATGGTTATCTGTCAAGCTGCATAATTCCTAGTTGTTTATGTTTTTCTGAGGTGAGATATTTGGACTGGTTTTTGCCTCCCAGATCTGTTTTAGTATTAAGTTAGGCAAGTTAATTAAAAAAGATAGAATCTTTAGTCTTTTTGGTTTTGCTTAGAATTTGCTCTGTGCAATTGCAGACTGCAAAAAAAGTAGGTTTTTCAACTTGGGTGAGTGGATACTGGGGAATGGAGTTCTAGTTTTAGACTCAAGAGAGAGAGAGAGAGATTTGTGAATTTTGAGGAAGATGAGATCCATAGAGGATAAGGAGATTTCTGGGGGTAGTGGTATGAAAGAATCTTTAGTCTTTTTGGTTTTGCTTAGAATTTGCTCTGTGCAATTGCAGACTGCAAAAAAAAGTAGGTTTTTCAACTTGGGTGAGTGGATACTGGGGAATGGAGTTCTAGTTTAGACTCTAGAGAGAGAGAGAGAGATTTGTGAATTTTGAGGAAGATGAGATCCATAGAGGATAAGGAGATTTCTGGGGGTAGTGGTATGCAACACTCAATAAGTTGCGTTGAAAGCACTCTACAAATTTTTCTCGATAGCACTTATTAGATTACTTTGGTATATGTTAATACTTATGACATGTAATAATGTTTGGTTGACAACAATAAACCCACCAAATAAATTGACACACTTCACACTTTATTTCTATTAAAAAAACTTAAAACTTTTAACATTAAGATCTCTCGATTCTAAACATGACCTTGTCAATACAACACAAATATTTCTACCGTCAGCTAGTTACCGTTTAAAAGGTCTGAAAGGACAACCGTATTTCAAAACCTTTTCACTGTCTTGGTAGCAGCAGTTACAATATTTTCCTGTGGGGTTTTACCGAAACTCTGCCCAATATTCCTCTTGTGCGAGTAGTGACGACGGTAAAGGTTAATTGTTAAAGTTGTAGCTTTTTACTAACTTGGCAGTTTGCTTTCCAAAAAAACACTTGGCAGTTTTCTCGGTAAAAATACAGTACACAAATTCCCAGGTAAATTCGTTTTCTAATGAGTCCATTTCTTACTGTTAACACCATGCATTTCTTTTAAGTATTTTAATGGCAGAATGGATCTGAACTTTAATTTCTAAATTCCGCGGCACAAAATTCCATGCGTAAAAGGTAATATTATTCTCACATTCACAAGACAAAGGTTTCATCTGCAACAATTCACCGAATCAACGGATCTCTATTATTGAAATTTAATTTAACGGTTAAAGTTATTATAACTTTTAAAATGCATTATTGTTTGTAGCTGTTGAATCAAATTTCAATGGCACAAATATCTTAATTCGGTGAATTAGGGGGAAGGGATCCCTTTCCCTTGCAAAACCCATCTCTCAATAGTTGTGCTGCTGAGTGAACCTAAATTATCTGTTGGGACTTTTTTACAAACAGGTTATCTGCATTAAAAATTTGACCCTTCAGGTTAATTGGGGTTTAAAGGTTTAATCTTTAGAGGTTAGTTGGCATTTTTGGATAAATCCCAGATGGGCCCCTGGTCCATTGCTGCAGTTTTGGAAGTTTCAGATATTATTTTTTCTTCTGGGTTTTTGCCTAGTTTAATTAGTTTTTGTTTCACATAATTAATTTTTTGTCTATTTGCATTGTAGCTACTTCTTAGTGGGTAGGAAGATTATACAGGTGTCTGCATCTCATGTGCTCTAAGTATGTTACTGAAGAAATCTATGTATTTATGTATGGTTATCTGTCAAGCTGCATAATTCCTAGTTGTTTATGTTTTTCTGAGGTGAGATATTTGGACTGGTTTTTGCCTCCCAGATCTGTTTTAGTATTAAGTTAGGCAAGTTAATTAAAAAGAAAGAATCTTTAGTCTTTTTGGTTTTGCTTAGAATTTGCTCTGTGCAATTGCAGACTGCAAAAAAAAGTAGGTTTTTCAACTTGGGTGAGTGGATACTGGGGAATGGAGTTCTAGTTTAGACTCTAGAGAGAGAGAGAGAGATTTGTGAATTTTGAGGAAGATGAGATCCATAGAGGATAAGGAGATTTCTGGGGGTAGTGGTATAAATTTTGAGTTTCAGAAAGCAAATGGAGCTAGCAGAACACCCCATCACAGAACAGCTTTAGGCAAACCAACACCTTCCAAATGGGATGATGCACAAAAATGGCTGGTGGGATTGTCCAGAGGAGCAGAAAAAAACCAGTCCAAAACAAAACCCAGAAATTCAAATGCTGATGACTTGAGACTCATAGCTCCTGTGCCACAGAAGGAGCAGGACTACTCAGATGGAGAAGAAGAACATCACCAACAAAAAGAAGAAAATGACTTTCCTGGGTCAGCTATGGCGAATCAGTACGATGTGGAGACGAAGAAAGTGGATTGTGATGATTCAGTGTGGAGAAGCAGCAAAAAATCTATGGAGAACTCGACAGCGGCTATGAGATCTATATGTTTGAGGGACATGGGGACAGAAATGACCCCTATTGCAAGCCAGGAGCCTTCAAGAACTACCACCCCTATCCGGGCCACAACCCCGGTGGCGCGCAGCCCTATATCTTCGGGGTCATCCACGCCGGTGAGGCCATGTCAGCATGGGATGCAAGGTACTCATCAGGGGTATCAAACATCCACTGATGGGGGGAGAAGTAGTCATGATCAGGCCAGTTCTTGTGGGAGAGGGAGCGGCACAGCGAAACGGTATGTAGAAGAATCAAATGCTTGCAGGGACATGGCTGAGAATCCGAGTTCAGATCAAGGTACAAAACCGAGTCCCTTGGAAACAAGGGCAATGGCTTGGGATGAAGCAGAACGTGCCAAATATATGGCAAGGTGAGGTTCTGATATTCTGTTTTGTTTTTGCTGGTTAATTATAGCCAGTTGCAGCTACTTGGAGTATTTTCAACGCCAATGTTGGGACTTATTGGGGCAATTGTTTATCGTATTCGTAGGTACAAGCGTGAAGAGGTGAGAATACAAGCCTGGGAAAATCATGAGAAGAGGAAAGCCGAGATGGAAATGCGAAAAATGGAGGTACTCATTCTTTAGATTCTGCCCAGATTTTTGTTCTTCTCTCTGAAAATTTCTGTTTGTGCTACTTGTTTAGATCCTGGATTGAAATTGTGAGTTGGTCATTTTGTTGGCTATACATTACATAATTGTTGGTACCTAGTACTAGGAGCCAAATGTTCAGCTTCTCACCTCAGTCCAGAAAGAACTAGCATCAGCTCAGTTTTCTTTTCATGAAAAAGAACAATGGAGATCCAAATCAGTGACATTGGTTTCACATTTGCTTAGTTATTCTCCATCATTACAACGAAATAAACACAGTTAACCATGTACCAGTTCCTACCGAAATGCAGCTTTCTGACTCGTAATTTCCGGTGTGCTACCAGGTGAAAGCGGAGAGAATGAAAACTCGGGGTCAAGAAAAGTTAACGAATAAACTCGCAGCAACAAGAAGAATAGCCGAAGAAAAGAGGGCGAACGCTGAGGCCAAACTCAATGAAAAGGCTTTGAGGACTTCGGAAAAGGCAGATTACATAAGGAGGACTGGTCACTTGCCCTCTACTTTCTCTTTCAAGCTGCCTTCTCTTTGCTGGTAGCAATATCTTTAGTACATGTAACATCTACCATTTCTCTTTCTTTTTTCTTTCCTGTCACTTATTGAATATGTAATCTGAACCCTGTAGAATTTTATCATATTCATTTATTTTTCTTATAATAATTTGGTACTCCCCAATTCACCAATATCATATTTTTCTACAATAATTTTATTTTTTGGTTTGCAACATTCTCTTCCACTTAGTACGATAAGACGTTTTTTTTTTGTTTGTATGCTTATGGGGGCGTTTGTGTTTGGTATGGAGGAAAATCATGTAACTTGCTCTTGTCAAATCAGTCTCGTGCTATTAAGGACATGATTACTAATTCGTTAAATCAGTCTCGTGTTATTAAGGACATGATTACTAATCCATAATCGAATGACGATGAGTTGGATTGAGTATGAATTTAACCAGGAGTTAATGAAAGAAAGAAATATAGACAAGCTCACGGTATATGGCACCATGCCAACTATTTAACAAAGAACATTTTTTTTATGTAACAAATAAGTAATTTTCTCATCATTTGGGAATTTCAAATTCCTTTTAACCAAAATAAGAAAATTTTCATTTGGGGTAAAGTCAAAAGTAACAGTTGCATAATCGAATGAAGAAGAGAGAAAGAATAGATGGTGAAATAGTGAAACCCAACACTTGGTCCTTGAGAGATTTATATTGAGAGCAAACTCATGATATTTCTAATCACGTGACGAGAGAAATATGAAAAGTAATCACATCACGAGAGAGATATGAAAATACGACAGTAAGATTATTAAAAAAAACATTTTTGTAGAGAATTTGATACTAATACTTGGTAAATATAATGATTTACAAGAAAGATGATCAACAATTACACTAAAAACTTTGCCGAGATAGAAAATCTTTTGATAGGGCAAAATAGTTGATAGTTTTTTCTTGGTGAAAAATTTCTGATGCTGAACAAAAATATTACCGGGAGGCGGGAGTCAACCGGTATTTTGCCAATTGAATAAATAATTAAAAGCAAAAAAATAAAATAAAAGCAGGAAAATAAAGTTGGCGAAACCAAAAGCCCAATCCGATCTGAAGCGCCCGCGTCCGCACTCATTTCCGTCTCCCGTCTCCTCCGTCTTCCTTCGAGGGCTTTCCTTTCGCTTACAATCGGCGGTCGCCGTCTCTCTCTCTTTGAAACAGTATCAATCAATTCTTTTCAAACCCTAACTCCCCGAATTGCACCTATATTTATCAATTTCTTAGCTTCCTATTCTTTTCTTGTTTCAATTTCTAGGGTTTCCTTTCGAAATCGAATAATCTCCGTGGCTGCATAGCTCGTGAATTGAATAAGTAACTGGTACTGTTTTCTGCTCTATTGTTTGAATTTCGTTTTGTTTTGGATCCGAGTCCGTTCGGACTTAGGGTTCGTATTCAATTTCTTCGAATTTTGTGATTTTTCAATTCAAATATTGGGGAAGTGATTGGTCTGATTTTGTGGGGGTTTAGGGTTAGGGTTTATAGCTGACTTGAATTGGGATAAGGGTTCTCTATTCCGTGGTGCTTTAGAGCTTTGGAAATAGAGATTTATGGCTGCTGGAAGACATGGGGGTTATCGTGAAAATGAGTTCAGGGAACGAGAGTCCGGTTTTGAGTTGCCAAGAAAGGATTTTGCTACGGCCAAGGAGGACTATGAACGTATTAGGAACGGAAACCCTGATGTTGAAAGGGGTCAAGTTAGGGATTTGAGAGATAAAATTAGGGTTAGGCAGAAGGATTTTAAGGAGGGGAATGCGGCTAATGGTGGTGGGTATCGCTCCTCTTCGAGTAGGAGTGATTCAAGCAATAGCAGTGGTCGGGTTGTGAGCCGTGCGCCCAAGCCTTGTGGGTTTTCTCTTAGGGCATTGGACAGGGAACCTGGTGAATTGTCAAGTGAGAGTGGGTCTGACGATGCTATTGAATCTGCAGCGCAGGTCAAAGAAAATATGGTTCCAAAGGTGGTGGAGAATGGAACTCAGTCTCCGAAAGAGAGGAAAAGGAAGTTTTCGCCAATTGTCTGGGATCGAGATGACCAAGCAGTGAGTAATCTATCAAAAAATAGGATTACCACAGTGGCAGCAGCACTTCCTCCACAACCTCCATTGTCTAGGGTACATCATCAGTCTCCCAATGTTATTTCAGATAACAGCGTACAAATATCTTCAGCTAAAATTGATCAAGTCGAGAATTTACAATCTTCCTCACCAGTTAAGGCACCAGTGGGATCTCGGTCTGTTAGCAATGGTGTTTCTGAGTCTCCATTAGGGATATCTTCACCAAATCAGAAATCGGGTGATGATCATGAAGCAGAGCAGCTAGGAGATGAAGAATATGTTCCCACCCGGAATATATCATCTTCAAGATGGGCTGCAGGAAATAATTCACCTGGGGATGAAGGTGAAATTCTAGAGAACAAGGAAATGCCTAAAAGGAGGAAGAAAATACCTCTGGTAGGGTTAGTGGAAGATAGAGTACAGAATAATTCATTAACCCCCGAGTCAGGGGAGCTTAAGAGAGATGAGTCTGAACGAGCAAGAGGGCAGTCATCTGAATCTGATGAAGGAGATGCCCATACAAGGTCTTCCAGTAGGGATGTTTACCAGGATAATGATTCAGAGAGGGATGACTATATGGACACTGACAAGGATCTTGGTAATAATGATTCTAGTGTTAGTCAGTCAGAAACAAATTCAGATGATGACAATAACTCTCATGAGACAGCTGAACCTGCAGCCCCTCCACAAAGAAGCGTAAACATGCTTCAGGGTTGTAGAAGTGTTGACGAGTTTGAGAGACTAAACAAGATAGATGAAGGCACTTATGGTGTTGTATATAGAGCTATGGATAAGAAAACTAAAGAAATTGTGGCCTTGAAGAAGGTAAAGATGGAGAAGGAAAGAGAAGGTTTTCCATTGACTTCTCTTAGGGAAATAAACATTCTTCTTTCGCTTCATCACCCATCAATTGTCGATGTGAAGGAAGTGGTGGTGGGGAGTAACCTTGATAGTATTTTTATGGTGATGGAATACATGGAACATGATCTTAAAGCGCTCATGGAGACAAAGAAGCAGCCATTCAGTCAGAGTGAAGTTAAATGCCTTATGCTCCAGTTATTAGCAGGTGTGAAATATCTCCATGATAATTGGGTGCTTCATCGCGATTTGAAGACATCAAACTTGCTTATGAATAACCGGGGTGAGTTGAAAATATGTGACTTTGGGTTGGCTCGTCAGTATGGGAGTCCTTTAAAACCATATACTCATTTGGTGGTTACTCTTTGGTACAGGTGAGCTGCAACTGCCCATTGCTCTTTATTTTATTTTTCATTTCATCCTTAGGTGTTTTATGCTTATCAGTTTAACCTATTACTTCATCTTTGATTATTTTATTTTTTTTAATTGGTTGACGACTTCCACTTTTAGCCGACGCCACTTAGTGGGAAAAGGCTTTGTTGTTGTTGTTGTTGTTGGTTGACGACTTCCACTTTGATTTTCAAGATTGACTTATGGTTTCATGGTTTTTTCTACTGTTATTGGATTGAGTTCTTTTTATTCTCAAGTAATTTGTCTGTTCAATTAGCTTTGTATTCTTGGTATCTCTCCTTGTATTTCAAGGTTGATTCCAACTCAGCGTATGTTAGTCATGATGGGTTTAATGTGATAAAAACCATTGATCTAACTGGTCCTGTTTTCCACAATTGTCTTTCCTCTGATTTTTGTTTTTTATGTATGGGTTATTGTTTGCCTTTTACCTGTGTACTTGTGTATTTGTATGTTGTACGTAGATCCATGCTTCCGTATACCCTCGGATATTTTAGATGCTCTTTCAATGCAGGGCACCGGAACTTCTGTTGGGAGCGAAGGAATATTCAACAGCTATCGATATGTGGTCACTTGGTTGTATCATGGCTGAACTATTATCAAAGGAGCCACTTTTCAATGGGAAAACTGAATTTGATCAACTTGACAAGGTAAGTTAATTTTATTTGACGTGCTTGATGTTTGATTACATTCTCATTCACTCATATACTGGTGGATTTAGTTATTTTATTTTTATATAATCACTGCATTTCTCAAAAAAAAAAAAAAAAATTATAATAACTGCAGATTTTTAAAATCCTTGGCACGCCAAATGAGACGATCTGGCCCGGCTATTCCAAGCTTCCTGGAGTGAAGGTCAACTTTGTTAAGCACCCGTAAGTATGAATATATTCATGAACTGATTCCCAATTTTTTTTATTATGACATCTTGGTGTTCTTATTCTTGCCGCTGTTTTCCCAGGCTTCCAGCTTTGGGTGATTCTGATGTGGCTATCTGGCCTCCATTGGTGATGCTTTCAGTTCTAAGATTTTCATTTATGCATTAACTTCTGACCTGTTTCTTTCAGGTATAATCTTTTGCGCAAGAAGTTCCCAGCTACGGCATTTACTGGATCTCCAGTACTTTCTGATGCTGGGTTTAATTTGTTGAACAGGCTTCTAACTTATGATCCTGAGGAGGTAAGTCTGCTACCTAGACTTGCCTTATTTGGGTATTATTGGTATGGTTACTTATACATGTACTGTATTTTATACAGAGAATTACAGCTGGAGATGCTCTGAATCATGAGTGGTTTCGTGAAGTTCCTCTTCCTACAACAAAGGAGTTCATGCCTACCTTTCCTGCTCAACATGCTCAGGACAGGTACCTTGATCTATCTAATGCTACAAATAAGTCCCGCCTGTACTTGGGACTTGATTTCCTACATTTAACAAATTTCATGTTGTAAATAGGCGCACACGGAGAGTTTTAAAGAGTCCAGATCCTTTGGAAGAGCAACGTAGAAAGGAGTTGCAGCAAGGGCAAATAGGAACTGGTGGTGTGTTTGGCTAGTAGAAATGAATCAGTGATCAGCGCCCTATTGCACATGGCTGAGGTGAGAGACATGCTTTGAACGGAAGTTGCAAACATTCTATGTCAGACGATCAATTGTGCTGTTTTTTAGCAGACATTTCTTCATGATTTGGTTGGAGAATGTATTATTGTATGCCTTCCCTGTCAACCAAGATTTGTTGCAGGTCAACTTTGCCTCTCATCTTTGATCATCATATAGGAATGCATCTGTGACATTGCTTTCATTGCACGGTGTGGCATAATTGCCTTTTCTTTAAAGAGGATCAGTTTCAACTGAAACTTGTGTATGTAACCTATTTTCGTTGGTACATTGTAAACCGCTCTCTTTTGCTTTTCAATATTAGCACTGCCAGTTATATTAGGACATATTTAATATTCACGTTGTGTTTGCAAGAGGTGGTTGGTGTAAAGTGGAGGGGCGTTCTTTGCTTTTCCTTGATGAAGAGTTTGTCAGTTAACATATTATTTTTAAAGGTAATATGTTAATCTCTGATATATGTGGAATGTTCTGGGGGATGAAGATTTTAAGCCATACGGGGATTATTTGATTTTAATATAGACAGTGTATCCATTTTAAAACATTTGTTGGAGAGTGAACATATGTCTTTTCAGTAGCTTCTTGAAAGTTAAAGCCTTTAAAAGATGTATAAAATTCATTGCTGCACCTGACTGGTTGCATGGTAATTTTATCTTTCTGATTGATGTGCACGAGAACTGTAACTATTCCATTCTCTTTTGTACTGGGTAGGAGCCGAGTTTTTCAGTTATCAACTTTATTGCTTGCTTAGTGTAGTTCTTCTATTTGCAAATTTTCAGTGAGTTCATAGCAAATTGAGTCTATTCTATGGTTACCCTGTGTTGGTTTAGTGGTTCATTCTTTATTACTTAAGTGGCCTTCTTAGCGTCATTTTTGGTATTTTGACCTCCATCAGTACCCGTGGACATGAAAAACGATTCACTTTGTCCAGTTATTCCCGTTTTTGCTTCTGGTGGCGTGAAGAATCAACATTTCACCAGTTGTAGATTTTTTTATGACGTATATCTGCGCATGTCACTGCAGTATCAAAGCAAGCAAATTGAGGAGGTTTCCTGCACTTCCAGGAATTTATAGAACTTCAATTAGTTGTTCCTACTGGCAAACTAGAGGTACTATGCAAAGCCTAATGGTTTTTTATGTGAATTATTTTGACGGCATTTTAGTGTATGCTTTTTCTTTTGTTTTTCAGAAGAGTATTGAGAAATGCGTTAGAAAGGAAAATGAAGAATAAAAACCAATTCTGGTTGCAATTCCAGGACAGTTCATATTCCAATTCTGGTTGCAATTCCAGGACAGTTCATATAATTGAATAAAATTCAATGCTGCTTAAAATCGGAATGCATAAAGACTGAAATGGTAGTTGTACTAGCCATATAAACATATTTTGTCATCTAGCACTTTCTTTTGTGTGTTCGTCTTGTTTCATGCATTTTTCAGAGGACATTAATGAGGGTATGAATTCTGGTCCAAGTTATTCTATATGAACAACGTTGACAAGCTAATGCCTGTATCTTTAGGAATACTTGGGTTTGGTTCTCATACACTATCTTGTGAAAACTTAGCATCATACGAGTCTTTTTCGTTGGATATAAGTTAATGAGATTGTGTAATTAGTTTGAAACTGCTGTTTACAAGAAGTTACGATTTGGGCACGTTTATGTTGGTTGACTACTGTGTAGGGATGACCAACTCAAAGCATATAGACTATGGTTTATAACTCTATATACATGGTTTGGAGGAAACTCCAGCTGATTTTTCCGCCAATTGTGCTGTGTCTTGATTTGCTGCATGTGTTATTATAAATGTGTGTTGGTCATTTGGAGATGTGATTATGTTTGCAAAATGACTATTCTGTACCTTGATATGGACTCTCAGTATGTAACGACCCTCGTCGGCATATGGTGCAACGTTTATAGTTTTGTATCCATAAATGGGTTTCCTGAATTTTTATCTTTAATGAATAAGAGGATGCTCCTTATCTGATACTTGGTTGTTGCTTATTTGTGTCATAATTTCATTATAGGCATGGCTGGAGTCGAATGGGTTGCTTGAAGACGGAATATAGTTGTTCGCTTCCCATTCACTTAACCAAATATCGTATGAGGAGATCCTAGGTGGAATATAGACATAGTTTGCCATATATTGTCTGCAGGTGGGGGGCTGATGAGGTTCGACAGGCAGATTAGGGCGGTAGAGGCGTTTCCCGCGCACGTACAGGTATTGGCTGATGAAGTTTATACACAAATTCTGTTCCACATGACCGAAAATGTTAGGTTGTTTTTGGGCGCTGAGCAGTCAGTAGCGTATTGATGTCATTCGTTTTCGATCCATTCCAAATATTTGATGTTTAGTTTACGCTGTATTCTGTGTCGCGCGGCAAAGAAACCTTGGTACCGAGGTGAAAATTGTTGCAATTGGGTTCGGCAGACGTGTTCGTCTTTTGGAAGGTGCGAAGCAAATGGGCGCTGTGCTGCCTCGTCGCAAAGGATGTCTTCCTTTTTTCCGGCGGATAGTGCAATCCTCTTCGTTGCGTTCCCTTTTGGTTTCTGTTTGTAAATAATAACTCGACTTACCTGTCCAAGTTACAAGTGGGGTTTCGTCGATACATGGCGATCCAGTTACGTGTTCGCATTTCAGCTTGTTGCACGACAATCCGAAACTCTGAGGACAGCTTTTGCAACTTCAAAACTTTAGAGAACCTTCGGTGTATAATTTCACCCACCTTTAAAAGTTCAGAACTGAAATGTTATTTTTTCACCCATTATTATCCTTAAAATAGCTCCTCCGATGACAATTTACCAGTAATTGAATGACCTTCCAAAATACTCTGCTGCTATGTGATTAAAAACTTCAATAACTACCATCAATATCCAAATTCTATTAGTTGTTGGCTTCTTACCTTTTAATTAGAAAAGGCATCCACATTTAATTCATTTTAGAATTCCTTTTATCCTCATCCTTTGTCTTTTTTTAGAATACGGCTTACATTTTGTCCATTCCTTTCAGAATCCAATGTAAGTTTAGGCTCATGTTTTCTTTTCGTGCCAAACCTATTATTATTATATATCTTGTAAGATCTTTATCGGCCGTTTTATAAATGAGCAAACTTGTAATTAAAAATTTTATTAAAAAATGAGTAAGGAGATAAAGGCATTGGAGTGAGAATAACAACACTCTTTATTTATTACATGGAGATACGATTATGAAAAACACGAACTCTCGACCAAAATAAATAATCTTCTCCTATGTTTTCGGTATACAAAGAAGAAGCTTGATTTCGGTATTTCGAATGCAATCAAGTAATCAAGTAATCAACAATCAAGTACACAAAGAAGCAGCATGATTTCGGCATTTCGAATGTAATCGAAGAGACGACGCTGCCAAGCAGAACAAATCTACGATTTAGGCGCGAATCTGTAATTCCAACCAAAGAGATGAAGGTGCAAACCGAAAAAGATCGACATCTGTGGGCGTTGATCTTTAACTTCATTTGTGCAGGTTGATTTCACGACGCCAATGTGGCCGTGGATCGAGCGGCGTGCATCACGTCGACGTGAAAACTAATGTCTTTCCAAGAACAAAGGTGATCAAAGACAGTTCAATGAAGAAAATTGTGTTGAGGAGGGCTCTGTCGACTGTCCATCCAAAAATTGTGATCCCCCCATGATTGGTTTGCAAGTATGACACTGCATTGGAGAACAAAGGGAAAATCATGAGACAATTGAAAACCAATGGAACTGAAGAGATAATGTACATAGAAAACCATATATGACACAAAATTTCGGCTTTGAAATGCACGGCGAAGTCTGAGACATTGGGATCGAAGTGTCCGCTACCAAGCTGATAAACGAAACCTTCACCAACATGGAACAAAGCTCCGTGTTGGGCCATTAGCCTCGATGATTTGTATGCGAGGCTAGGGGCTTGTATATGAGTCTTGGAAGGATTGATATGCTTGTCTAATGCTTATTCATTAAACTACACATCGACATTTTGAGTATTAAAACACGCGATCCATCCATAGCCAACTGATTTCAATTAGAAAAGACGGAAAATATACTTCGATTTCAATAAAACAAGAAATTTAGAACTGGTTCATGTTCATATGCATTGTTAGACTAATTTCTAAGTTAAAAAACGTTGCTGGAAAAGGAATCAGATGTAATTTAGAGGCCATACCAAAAGCTTGTCTCCTGTGATAGGAAGACATGTATGAAGCTAGCTGTGTATTCGTAGGCATTGGAACGTAATCCATAGACTCTAAGTCACTCTCGGAGTAGCTTATTTGCAGCGAGTTCAATGTGTCGGCAGCCTCTGGGTTCACCAAGCAGTTTGAACTTCTGTTGTGAGATGTATCGTTAGAACTGCATGTCATTAACGCATGCCATCTACTGGCAACTGTCGCTATGCCTTGCGCTCTATGGGAAATTCTGGTCGCTGCGTGCAGGGAGAGAATAATGCCGACAACTTGAACAATTGTGGAGACCTGAAATTTTGGGGGAAAAAAGGAGGGAACTTTGATGCGTTATGGTTTGAATCTAAGCTTGTAAGAGTGAGAAGTTAATTTACTGATACATACACAAAAAGCATTGAACTTACTGCAAAATCGCCGCCATTTATGACAGTGATGTCTCCCCTGTATTCTGTGGTCTCAAATAGAGTGACAACCTGGCTTGCGGTGACAACTATGAACTGCAGGAGAAGGAAGATTCGGAACCTGTGACTTATTTTACAGAGATGGTAGCGCAGACGAATATGCTCGTCTATAAATACCAGCACATCAGATTCCCTTTCCAGGAGCCTTGCATAATCGTCGAAGTGGATAACTTGCAAATTGCAGACCAAGTGAAACAAAATGCTGGCTGTTAGAGTGATCGTACTCACATAAGCCCATGATAGAACCAAAGCGAACAATACACCAACTGATTTCCCCCACCCCCATGAATCGTGATGGACGTATATCATGCGGACGACCTCACGCAGTGTCTTCAAAAGAAAACATGGCAGTGCCCACCGAACAAGCAATCGGAAAGAATCCTGTGAAGATATGACCCAAGCCAAATTCTTAGCATAGAAGTTCAAATAAACAGATGACACAACTTACTGACAGAATTTGGATGCTGCAGTTAGTGAAAGACGGCAAGTTACTTTCAGAAGGGGTAACATAGAGGTGCATATCCTGTTCCTATGAGCATTACTAATCAGATGCGAAATCGAGAGAACACGAGGATGGAAGATTTCGACTATGTTTTCCGCAGCCTGTAGGCCTCGAATTAGCAACGAAAACATGCTGAATTTTGGTAAGCACATTATGTATACATATAAGAAGAATTTTGAAAGTTCCCATATCATCACATTTGAAGTTGATATATGGAAAATTCTAATATGCTAGTATTTCCGGGTTGATGTATACAATGTAAAATCACAACAGCATGTTCGTAAAACAATCAAGTAAATCATTTCAAGCTATGATCATACCTTAATCTGCTTGATGTAATCGTTTCGAAACTGAACGATATGACCGCTATAGCGATCGACAAAGAGGAACCTCCGAATGCCATATTTGCGAAGCCTGGGGGAGATGCAGAGCACAGAGACCGCTGCCAGAATCGCTTGCGAGCCCACGATAACGAGCTCGAACCTTTTAATCTGATACTTCTTACAGTCGGAGCAGTTGAACACCACAAGCACAACCACCGGAAGAGCCACACCGATGAGAGCCAGAGCTGTCCAGGACAGGGCAAGGCTCAACCAAGAAGATTGGTTGAAGCCCAAGAGAGTGAGAAACGTTTCTAGCCATTGGAGGGTTTGGTCCAATGGGGTATCTTCGTATTCTTCTTCTCCTCCCAGATGACCGTTGCTGTGAGGGTCGATGTGGTGGTGGTTGTTATTGTTATTAGAATCGAGAAGAGTGGTAAGTTGGGAAGGTGGCTCCTCTGTTTTTATAAAAACGTCCGCCATGGATGGATTATGAGCTTAATTATTGAGCTTAAAGCTGAGACTATGGTGGGCTTAGAGAGATAAAATGGTGGCAACCCAGTTGAGATTTTGGTGCTTTAAATAGGAAAGTTGGAAGCTTTTTACAAATTAATTTACAGGCTCAGTCTGTCGTCGGGTTAAAGAAACAGAGATCAAACCCAGGTTTTTTTTTTCTTTCCTTTTTTCCTTCCTAAATCTTCAATATTTGTTCGGGAAGCAATCAAATAAAAGTAAAACAATATAATATGGTTTTCGTTATAATTAACGGTATCAAAAGCACTAATAAAAATAATTTGAAAACTTTGAATTTTAAAATAAAGAATAAAATAAATAGTACCATGATTGATTTTTTAATGTAAAAATATAATTTTTCATTAAAATGAACAGTATAAGGAGTTTTTCGTTAAGGTTCCTAAAATGAAAGCCACAAACGTATGACAACGAAATGGAATGCATCGGTTTAACGAAGTTGTGTAAAGCAGTATATTACAATTTTTATTTTTATACTAAAGTTCTTTAATTTCCACCGTAATTTTAATAAAATAATATAATTATCTTATCATTTGTCAATTTAACGCTTAGGAATATACTTAACCTAGAGAACTGAAAATTGGAATCTGCTTTTTTGCACTTTCTCTGTTCCTCTTTAATTTTTGTTCTGGAATTCTTCAATGGCAAGATAAACAGATGATTGAGCGACAGGTACGGGGATAAAAAGGGACAGAACTCTTCAATGGCAAGATAAACCATATACAAAGATTCTTCAACAAGTGTCGGATCTATAATCTTTGTATATGGTTTTGTTTTTCAGATTTTAGGACACCAACTTTGTCGAACTCGATGGCTTCATGTTCCCGCCAAATAAAAAACATGTTCGGCCGAGTTAAAGCCGGACACGAAGAGCAATCGCTGGTCAAACACATGAGATGTGACAACTAAGCTAATTAAGCACGTAGGATTATGCGATCTTGATTGGGGTTTAAGGTTAATTAATTGGTGGGGGATCGATGATTAGGGAGAGGGTTGAGGAGTGTGGAGAGATTTTTCATTGTAACCGTCACACGAGATGGTACATCACGTGTCCCTATATAAATGGTGAGTTATGTATGTTAAAAAGTTAATAACTTAAAAATTAAAAATTTCTTTTTAACTTAAAAATTAAAAATTTTCATCACTTACATAAAAACACGTGATGTATTATTTGTGTTCTTATCACAACTAAAAATTTCTTAGGAGTGTGGAGTGGTTTGGTTGAGTGAGTTGGAGATGGCAAAGTGAAATGATTGAGATGTTGATGCTTTTGGTGTAGGTGGAGACAGGTGGAATTTTAAATAGAAAAAAAGATTTTAGTGCAATAATATCATTCAATGTAACAATGTACGATGATAAATCTTTCACGTATAATGATAATTTAAAAAAAATAACGATAAGTTTAAATAGTGAACGGATTAAATTTATTAGAAAACGTAAAAAAAAATTGAATAATAAAACAATACTATGCAAATTGATACAGCAAACGATGATTTAATACCTACATCAAGTCTTGGCGTTGCTAGCTACTCTAGTTGGAAACGTAATTCGAAAAACAAAAAAACAAATATATAACAATTCGAGATAAAAATCTCATTGCTCTATGTGAAAAATCATATTAATGCTCGTCAAAAAAAACTTGCTCATATTTTCATAGTCGTCAAGCTGAGACCATTTTGCACAAACAATATCGCCAATTTTTGTGTGTATCAGAAATGCATCATGATCTTGAGTGGGGATTAGGCCCAATTTGGAGCTTGAAGCCCAAATCTGTAATGTTTGAATTTTTCTATTTTTACCCTTGTCAAAAAATGATCTTCGATCCACATTTTGGTTGACTCTAAAAATTATAAAGCCTACGTGGCGTACAGATTGAGTAACTATGAGCTAACTACGTCATTCTTGTAGATGCGGATGTGCCAACTAGCAACTTAGCTAGGTCAATCTGTTAATTCAGGCCCAAACAATGATTATTGGGCCAGCCCATCTAGGCCCAATTTGTTAATTCAGGCCCAAACAGTTTTACATCAGTTATGTTCTTTGGAGGAAACTGACATACATTTGGTAACAATTAACAAGTTTACTTCGTCATGCGGTTGATTTTATATGTCAACTAGCTCTTAATTCATCTTTTCTTATACTAGAATAGGTTCTAAATTCGAACTCTTGTTAGTAAAAAAAAATTAATGAAGAGGGTCTCACAAACTTTTTCTTAATAAAAAAAATTAATTAAAATTTACTAATAATAAGGACAAAAAAAAATGGTGACATTTTTGGAAATATGTGAAACTTTAGTGACGCCGACTGTTTATGCACAACTATGTCAATTGATTGTGCACGATACCCAAACTTTAACTTATTTACAAAAATGCCATTGACTTTTTTTTAGTTCAAGTTATTTACAATGCTAACACTAAACTTC
The DNA here is from genome assembly GCA_006547085.1 of Malus baccata. Classification (NCBI taxonomy): domain Eukaryota; kingdom Viridiplantae; phylum Streptophyta; class Magnoliopsida; order Rosales; family Rosaceae; genus Malus; species Malus baccata. The sequence goes on along the minus strand of VIEB01000286.1, from coordinate 741,837 downwards.
AACTTATTTACTAAAATACTACCGTTTTGTTTTTATTATTAATAAATTTTCATTAATTTCTTTTTAATGTTAAAGGCTTTTCATTAAAGTTTCCATTAAAAAATAGAAAAACTAATTAAAAGAGTTTGAAAACTTTGAGTTTTAAGGACAAAATAAAGGGTAAAGTGAATAGTACAATGATTGACTTTTTAGTAAACAAAATCTTCATGTCTTCTCTTATTTCTTAATGTTGTCTTGTATAACAAGACAATGCTAGAGAGACTAAATGTGTAGACTAAACTTTGTAAATTAAACGACGTTGAAGTTGATGATTGAATTATTACTTAAGTATTGATTAATGTGTTTATTTTTTTGTGTGTGTAGTTTGTAAATTTATTTTCGTTAGCAAATCCCCTCCTTGTAATATTACAACACATGTTGACGAGGGTAAGGACGTCGCACCGGACATGCAAGCGCATGCATGGTTTTCAATAGGGTTACTGATAGTGAAATTTTGTACTATGCTCTCTCACCTACCATCACTAGAAACTAAAACGTGACGATCGACTTATTGGACAAATCACAAACCCTATTACCTACTTAGTATCCAATCCCAATTTTAATACCTCCATTTCCAATCCAAATCCTGAAACCTCAACCTCAAACTACTGAAACAAAAATGGCGACTCAGCAGAAGGGCAGTAGCATTGATCCAAAGAGTGGGTTTTGCTCAAAGACCAAGACGTTCCACAGCCTGAGACCCAAATCCCAACTCCCTCCCCAAACCACGCCTCTTTCCCTCACCCACTACCTCCTCTCCCACCTCCACCACTCCCCGCCCCTGCCTTCCACTCCCGCCCTCCTCGACGCCGGCACCGGCCACCATATTCTCTACCCCGAGTTCATTTTTCGAGTCCGAACCCTCGCCGCCTCACTTCAATCCCAGCTCGGCCTCTCCCACGGCCAATGCGCCTTCGTTCTCTCCCCCAACTCCCTCCACCTCCCCATCCTCCACCTCTCTCTCCTCTCCCTCGGCGTCATCGTCTCCCCTTCCAACCCCGCCAGCTCCAGTCCCGAAATTTCCCACCAAATCCGCATATGCAAGCCCGCCGTCGCATTCGCCACCTCCGCCACCGCTCAAAAAATTCCCAACTCCACCCGCCTCGGGACCATCCTCCTTGACTCGGCCGAGTTCGAGTCCATGATGATGACATGTCCGAGTTCGACCGAATCGCTTCGAGTTGAAGTGAAGCAATCAGACACCGCCACGATTCTCTACTCATCCGGGACCACCGGGAGGGTCAAAGGCGTGGAGTTGACTCACCGGAACTGGATATCGATGATGGCCGGCATCCACGCGGTTCGAAACCGGTCGGCTCCACACGCTGTGTGTCTCTGTACGGTGCCATTTTTCCACGTGTACGGGTTCGCGTACTGCCTGAGAGTTTTGGTGACGGGGGACACGCTGGCGTGGATGGGAAGGTTCGATTTAAAGGTGATGATGAGATCCATCGAGCGGTTCCGAATCGCCCACATGGCCTGTGCCCCGCCGGCGGTCGTGGCCTTGGTGAAGCGCGGAGACATAAACGAGATGGACGGCTACGATTTGAGCTCCCTGCAAGTGATCGGCTGCGGCGGCGCTCCGCTGTCGAAGAGTGTGGTCGAGAAGCTGAGGAAGCGGCTGCCCAACGTACAAGTCTCACAGGTTAGGGTGTGATGTGTACATATTTTCGATGAGTTCAAGTTTTAACGACGTTTAATGTGTTGTCGTTTTGTCCAACTTTGGGCCGCGTGGTGGGCTGTGTAGGGATATGGGATGACGGAGACGACGGCCCGAGTGTTTGGCGCGCTGGGCCCGGAAGAAACCCGAGTGGAAGGAGCTAATGGAAGGCTGATGTCAGATATTGAGGCCAAGATTGTGGAGACTGAGACTGGCAGTGCCCTGCCTCCTTTGATGCATGGGGAAATTTGGGTTAGAGGACCATACGTTATGAAAGGTAATGTTGATATTCACATGGCATTTATTTGCAGATGACTTCCGTTCTTTAATTATTAGACAATAGACTTTTGATATAGCGTTAGAAAAACTACATTTGACAACAAAAACAGACGCCTTGTACAAAAAATATTTACGATCTACAATGCTGAAACGAAAAATTGACAGTGGAATACAAATTTAGGGAAGAAATTGATTGTGAAGTACTAGTTCATGTTTGACGGGTGGTGGTGATTATTTTAAGGATCATTTTGGTTCTGGTCCCTAATCAACCTAATTGTTAGACTGAAACCTTATTTGTTTGAATATTTTGATCAAGGTCTTTAGCCTCATTTAAGATATTTAACTCATGCATTTATGCGTTTAATGTCTCGAAAATTATGAAATTTAAACAAATTCAAATAATATTTTTAATTATAATAAATACTTAAAAATCAATTTTAGAGTAATATTGTTCTTCACAACAAATTATAGCAAAAAAATAATGTACCCACATAATTAATGTAGGTTACACTGGTGACGAAGAAGCAACTGCTGCAATTTTCGACTCAGAAGGATGGTTAAAAACTGGAGACATTTGCTACATAGACAATGAAGGTTTTCTATATTTCGTCGACCGAATCAAGGAATTGATCAAGTACAAAGGCTACCAGGTTTTCCACCTCTGCACCTTCTAAATTCACCCTTTAACCAAACGCTTGTTTCCTTCTTCGCTTCAATGGGATTGCGTTTGTTTGCATTAGGTTGCCCCGGCGGAGTTGGAGGATCTACTTCATTCCCATCCAGACATTGTCGATGCAGCTGTGATTCCGTACGTAACTTACTCTATCGTTTTGAATGTTATTGAATTCAAGCTTCGCGTGTTAACAGCTCATGGAGGTTGTGTTTGGGTTAATGGAAAATGACGGACAGGTACCCAGATGAGGAAGCAGGTCAAGTACCCATGGCCTTCGTCGTGAGGAGCCTTGGAAGTGCCATTGATGAATCACAGATCAAGGATTTCATTGCAAAACAGGTAACTCTCATAGAAACTAATGTTTTACGGTTTTACCAATTTTAATTTCACCGTGCTGCATCACTTGCAGGTTGCGCCATATAAGAAGATTCGACGCGTAGCATTCATCAGTGCAATACCAAAGAATGTGCAGGGGAAAGTGTTGAGGAAGGAATTAATCAAACTTGCACTATCCAAGTTATGAATTCCAGTTTCTTTCTTCTGGTGTTAGTTTATATTTCAAGCTCCCGAATGTAAATACGATGGCCAGCAAGCAAACATAGTTCATTACTTCAAAGTATGTAAAGACTGCAGCTTCATTCACGCTAGTTGCGATTGGAAGAGCTTCATCCATAGTTTGGTTTTGCTCTGGCTTTTCCCTAACATCACTTGGTGCGATGGCAAGTGTCTTCGCCCATGAGCGGTAGGTCTCGGGTTCGAGACTTGGGAGCAGCCTCTCCATAAATGGGGGTAAGACTAGCCGACATTCACCTCTCCCAGACCCTGCGTAAAGCGGGAGCCTTGTGCACTGGGTACGACATTTTTTTTTTTCCCTAACATCAGATTCCTTCAAATTCAAAATATGTTAGGTATCCATATTGTTCCAGAAACACCAAATACAGTTGGAGGGGCTTATGATAATTTGCCCTTTTTCTCACTTACGATATTTTAGGTTTTTTTTTTGTCTATATAACTAATAATTATGTGGCAAGACATGATTGGTTGGTTTTTAGGTTTTTGAAGGTCATTTATACAAGGATAAATTTGTCAATAGAATTATCATTTCAAAGTGAATGGATAAGACACTGAGATTGGCTTAGCAACACTAAAAAAAGGCGGTGAGATTTTCGTAAACAAGTTATACTTTAGTGACACTGACTGTTTATGCACGATTTTTTTTACTTCATTTTATTTACGATACCACCATAAATATTAATTTATTTACAAAAGGATAATGCTATTGAAACTAAATTTGAAGACTAAATTTACAAACTAAATTATGTGTCACCAATAGGAATGAGCACGTTTATCAACGTTTAAGTGTTAAACCAATCATCAACTTTTATGTCCTTTAATTTTCAAAACTTTGTCTATAAATTTAGTGTCTCTAGCATTACCCTTTACAAAAAGATCACCATCTTTTTTTTCTTTTCTTTTTCTTATTACTTTTTATTTTATTTATTTATTTATTAATCTTAAGAGCTTTTCATTAAAAATAATTAGTTTGCCTATATTGGTGGCTTGGAGTTTGACATGGGCTACAAAGATTTTGGACTCTTCTTTTATTGTGCCTGAGAATAATATGGACTTGAAACGGCTGTGATAGGATCTCAAGTCCTGATCCGTTTTGTGCTTACAGCTTTTGTCTTTCTAATTTCTACTTTTAAACAACAAATCGGCACTATCCACCAAACAAATTAACAAGAAAAACTAGATTTATAATACTAAGGGCTTGTTTTGAAGGGATCAGGATCCTCTCCTGAGCAAATGGAGAGGATCCTCCTGATCGGCCCCATCAGACCGTTCAAAATTTATTTAACGGCTACAAACAGGAGGCTCCACTAAAAGTTATAATAATTATAGCCGTTGGATAACTTTTGAACGGTCCGATGGACTCGGTCAGGAGGAACCTCTCCATTTGCTCAGGAGAGGATCCTGATCCGTTTTGAAGTATCTTTGAAATGATTGAAAGCATTTTTAAAGAAATTATTTTTAAGTTCCAAAAGCACGTGTAAGAAGCACCAGTTAAGTGTTTTTTTCAAGAAGCACTTTAAGTGATTTTTTTTTTAAATTTATTTGCATTTTTATTAAGGACTAGTTTCAAATATATTTTATAAAAAACGCTTTCAGCCATTTTATAAGCACTTCCGTAATATTTGAGAAAGGCATTCACCCGTCTCTCTAAGCTAATATTTTGGGAAACCCTTCACTCATCTTTCACAAAAACTGATTAAATGAAAGGTCACACAGTTGTAAATTGGATCATATAAGTGAGGATAATAATTGTGTTTTTCATATCGGGAATGCACACATTCCACCATTCAAAATAATGTAACTTTAACATATAAACTTCATAATCGAAGCTGTTCAAGTTGTTAATTTTCATTTGAATATCATCTTTACAACAAATCATTTGAATCAAGATAGTTTAGTTATCCAAATTTTTAGGACAAAGCGACGGTTTGAGTACCAACTAACATATTCTAGATGAACCGTCCATTTATTTGATACATTTGGATAACTAAATGATCTCCAATTTGAATAACACTTTTATCCAAAATGATCTTAAAATGAATATATATAAATTGAACATTCGATTATAACGTTTATATGTTGTAGAAACATTATTTGCGAGTGACGGAATATATGCATCCCCCACTTCATTCCCCCATTTGGGGAAGGCAAGTATTATCCTACAAATTATAACTCATCTCTCCAAATTCGCATACTATCAAGGATAATTGTAACGCCCATCCCTGAATTATTTACTTTATTTCGGGAAATAATAATATTAGTGATAGGCCCAAACTAAACTCTTGTTTAGTTTGCTACTATTTCTTTTATTTTACTTCTAAATCTCCAAACGATTTAATTCTTATAAAATTAACTATGTTTTTAATTACCATAACAATCAATTAAGTTATCAACTTAATTCCCCAAGTTCCTCTATCAAACAACCTCTAATTCAAAGATTAATTCTCGAATATTTAATCTTACTTGTATTATGGCTGCATCTAACGTCTCGTTAGACTGTCTACGTACCCTAAACAGGAACCAAGCCATTCGTAGTTCACAAATTCCAATTTTATTAAACTTTGATATTTCTACACATAACCATCTAGCTTCAAACAAGTGTATTACATTAAATGCTTATTAAATTTAGTTCTAGAACATCAAAATTAGCTTAAAAATACAGCGTCGGCTCCCTGGGCATGCGTCGCTGCCGGTGGCAATCGGCCGCCCCAATTCGCCGGAAAATATCAATTATCTCCAAAAGTTACCCAATTTTACAGGAAAGTAGATCTCAGTGAGAGGAACAACTTTCAATCCTGTAGCCAAGCCCAATTTGGCCGGGAAATACCTCAAATCGGCCACGAACCGCTGGAAACCCTTGAATTTGGGTGTGTTCAATTCGACCCTAAGGTAACTCTAACACCCCTAAACTTGTTTGGGCTTTTGTTCCACAACTCAAAGGGAGTCTAATGGTGATGGAATTGGACTTGAGTAGTTTCAAAATTTGGGTAATTTGAACCCAAAGCCGCCGCACCCCACCATGCGGGCCCTACCAATTTCAAGCTCATATCCCATGATTTTTTAGGTGTAGTAGGAAAAGGGAAGGTTATGGAGGGTTTCACAATGGTTAATTTGATGTAATTCACCGGAAAAAAGAGTGAAATCCCATCGGAAAACACGATAGGCCCGATCAGGTCGGGTCTGGTCCTCGGGTAGGGGGATCCCCCGCTCCCTTCTTCTCTCCTTTGTCCTCCCTTCTCTCCTTCCCCATTCATCCTCATTTTTCTCATTTCTATTATTTTCTTTTAATCACAACCATCCATTTTGTTTCTTCCTTTCATACCAGCCACACAAGTGGCTTTTTCACATGGCTCTAGATTTTCTAGAGCCTTCTAAAGATATTTGAAAATTACCAATTTATCCCTGACTTTAAACGCTAATAACTTGTTAGTTAAAACACCGTTTCACGAACGGTTTGTGCCTACGCGTTTATGAGATCAAGCTCTATTCAAGCATATAAATACCTTGAAGGGTTTACAAATGTTAAATAATTAATTTCCAATCTTTAAACCTCGTAACTAGTTTAATTTAAAACTTAACTCACATCAATTATTATAGATTCTCGAAAAACTAAATAAAAGCTCAATACTACAATTACGTTAATTGTAATAATTTCCCAATTCTATTTCTATAACCATAAATCGATTTATTTTCGATTTTCTCTATGTATTCATAATTATGAATATATAATTCATATATTTAAATTTTCAGGGTATTACAATAATACTTGCATCCCCCGATGTGGGGATACACATATCCCTCCATTTGCGAATAAGATATCTTAACCGAATAAAATCAACAATCAAATCGTTCAATTTATTAATCTTCATTTGAAAATCACTTTTTAAAAAATCATGAAGATTAATCCAAACGTGTCAGACAAATGGACAATTCATTATGAATATGTTACTTGGTACAGGTCACATTCCGGCCCGGGGCGGATCACTTGCATTGCAGGGCTCGCTCCACCACCATAGCATGATATTGTCCACTTTGAGTCCCGACCACGCCCTCACGGTTTTGTTTCTGGGAACTCACGAGCAACTTCCCAGTGGGTCACCCATCCTAGGAGTGCTCTAGATCCCCTTTTCGCTTAACTTCGGAGTTCTTACAAAACCCGAAGCCAGTGAGCTCCCAAAAAGCCTCGTGTTAGGTAGGGATGTGAATATACATTTAAATATTACTCCCCTGGGCGATGTGAGATGTTACAATACATATACTATCGATTTGATCAATATATTTGAACTACTAAATGATATGTGATTGAAATAATTTTGCATAGTGGCGGTCTTCTAATGAAGATTAAGAAATTGTCAATTCCGATTATGAAATTGAATTTTTTTTTTCAGAAGAAATTTGCATAATCATGCACCTTTTTTTTCCGAGTTATAATGAGAAAATGCAGTTAATTGTATCTAGCCTATTCTTAAAATAAACAACTCACACACACTCCCTTTCTAAAATACGATTAATATACGTTATTCTCAATATATATACATCCCTTAAGGAGCGAATGCTAGTAATATCCTACTATCAATCATTCGTATGCTTTAAGAAAATAATATATAACAAAGAGCATAACCAATTGCTTTCAAGGTCGAAAAAAGTTGATTAATTGAGGGGTCAAGTGTTGAATGTTGTTATCTGATAACATTTTAATAATTTTGGATTTTTATCCACGCATTTGACGTTCGAAACATTCTCTAATCTCCTACACTACACTTTCTCTCTCTAATAATACTAATTTTTAAAATATTAACAAGTGATAGATTGCCTTAATTGTTAAAATATTTTTCTTTAACTTACTACGAACAGTTTAAATTAAAATCTCTCGCTCTTTTCTAATTTTGATATCGTTTATATAACACGTTTATGAAGACAAGGACATCACACCGTACATGTACCCACATGCACAGTTTAAATATATTTAGTGATGGTGACATTTTAGCTACTGTCACTGGAAACTTACACGTGACCTTATTAGACAAATCACAAACGCAATTAACGACTACTTTTTGTATTTTAGCCGTTTCTACTTTATACAATTCCCAATAAAGTTAAACCAAATGTCCAAGTCAAATTTCAAAATACCTTTGAATTAAAACCAACAGATCCTCTCTGGATTTCTTTGAGAAGATTTCGAAGAACTCGTGTTTGTGTTTGTTTATTATATATTGTATTGTCAGTTTTATAAGATATTATTTTTATTTAATTTTAAACAAAAAAATATAAAATAATTTTCAATCGTATGACGATGAAAAAAAATATAATTCTTAAATTTCCATGATTCTAACAAAGAGAATCCAAAAAGAATTCGGGTTCGAATTAAAACACTAAATACTCTCTCTAACTTTCACTTCCCTTTTTTTTGGGGAAACCACTTTCACTTCCCTTTTTTTTGGGGAAACCACTTTCACTTCCCTTTTGTCATGCTACAGTGCTCTCGGCCTACCCACGAGAAATTTTTAATTGTAACCAGAACACAAGCAGTACATCACATGTTTTAATAGAAATTGTGAGAAAATTTATTTTTTAAGTTATTAATTTTTTGGTACACCTGCTCCATCATTTGTATAATGATACGTAGGTTATAAGAAAATAGTTATTTGCCACACTCAAATAAGAAGTCAAAACTTAACAAGTACTAATCTGGAAAGTAAATATGACGATGGACAGCAGCCGGTGGAGTGGTCGGACGTTCTTTACTCATTGATAGATCCAGTACTGAACGCTGCACTGCCAGTTAGCAGGGCCATCGGGGAACCACAGTGCAATCTCCTCCTTGCACTCTCACCTGAGTCAAGTTCCCATAGTAGCAATCCCTCGAAAAAAGGCTATAATTTTGCCCCGACGTAATTTTGGCCACCGGGTTTAATCCAACGAGGGAAAATTTCAATTGTTTTATGTTTTTAGTTATTAAGAGTATATTAGTATTTTTAAATCGAATTTTAGTTGTAATTATAATAAATTAAAAAGACTGGCCATAATTTAAGTGGTTTTAAATTGGGAAATTTGGAAAAATAACCAAATTTTAGATCTCATATAGAATTATAACCACCATTTTAATTTTATGATAATTATAACCAAAACTTGATGTAAAAGTATTAATATACCCTTAATACTAGGGTTTCTCATAACAACCACAACACAACCTTTAAACTACCTTAAAATGTTGAGGATTACTGCAGATTGAGGCCACTAAATTAACTTTCTCTTTAATTAGCAAGACAACCTATGAGAATGTTCTTCAGAAGGTACTAATTACATAGCTAATTATTATTTTTGTATTTAGATACTTCGATTTAGTGTTTCATTGACTAAATTGCGTACATTCCAATATATTTTTCCAGTGGATGAAGAAAGAATACAAAATTGCATATACAAAGTGAATAGTGAAAACAAAAAAGTGATGAAGATTAATTTCTCATTTTAGGATAGTTTAAAGGTTTGTTTTGGTTGTTGTAAGAAACCCTAATATTAAGGATATATTAGTACTTTTACATCAAGTTTTGGTTATAATTATCATAAAATTAATATGGTAGCTATAATTCTATATGGGGTCTAAACTTTGGTTATTTTTCCAAATTTCCCTTTTAAATTGTGGTTATTTTTCCAAAAATCTATTTTAATACCTCCATATCCAATTCAAATCCTGAAACCTCACCCTCAAACAACTGAAACAATAATGGCGAATCAACAGAAGAGCAGCAGCATTGATCCAAAGAGTGGATTTTGCTCAAAGACCAAGACTTTCCACAGCCTGAGACCCAGATCCCAACCCCCTCCCCAAACCACGCCTCTTTCCCTCACCGACTATCTCCTCTCCCGCCTCCACCACTCCCCTCCCCTGCCTTCCACTCCCGCCCTCCTCGACGCCGCCACCGGCCACCATATTCTCTACCCCGAGTTCATTTTTCGAGTCCGAACCCTTGCCGCCTCGCTTCAATCCCAGCTCGGCCTCTCCCACGGCCAATGCGCCTTCGTTCTCTCCCCCAACTCCCTCCACCTCCCCATCCTCCACCTCTCTCTCCTGTCCCTCGGCGTTATCGTTTCCCCTTCCAACCCCGCCAGCTCCAATCCCGAAGTTTCCCACCAAATCAGCATATGCAGACCCACCGTCGCATTCGCCACCACTGCCACCGCTCACAAAATCCCCAACTCCCTCCGCCTCGGGACCATCCTCCTCGACTCGGCCGAGTTCGAGTCCATGATGATGACCTATCCGAGTTCGGCCGAATCGCTTCGAACTGAAGTGAGCCAATCGGACACCGCCACGATTCTCTACTCATCGGGGACCACCGGGAGGGTCAAAGGCGTGGAGTTTACTCACCGGAACTGGATATGGATGATGGCGGGCATCCGCGCGGTTCGAAACGCGTCCGCTCCACACGCTGTATGTCTCTGTACCGTGCCGTTTTTCCACTCGTACGGGTTCGCGTACTGCTTCATAGTTCTGTTGACGGGGAACACGCTGGCGTTCACGGGAAGGTTCGATTTGAAGGTGATGATGAGATCCATCGAGCGGTTCCGAATCACCGAGGTGGCCTGCGCCCCGCCTGTGGTCGTGGCCTTGGTGAAGCACGGGGACATAAACGTGATGGACGGCTACGATTTGAGCTCCCTACAAGTGATCGGCTGCGGCGGCGCTCCGCTGGCGAAGAGTGTGATCGAGAAGCTGAGGGAGCGGCTGCCCCACGTACAAATCTCACAGGTTGGTGCAATGATGTGTAATTTTTTGATGAGTTTAACGGCGTTTAATGTGTTGTCGTTTTGTCCAACTTTGGGCCGTGTGGTGGGCTGTGCAGGGATATGGGATGACGGAGATGACGGGCCGAGTATGTGGCCCGGTGGGCCCGGAAGAAACCCGAGTGCAAGGAGCTAATGGAAGGCTTACGTCAGATATTGAGGTCAAGATTGTGGAGCCTGAGACTGGCAGTGCCCTGCCTCCTTTGATGCATGGGGAAATTTGGGTTAGAGGACCATACGTTATGAAAGGTAACGTTGACATTCACATAGTATTTATTTCGGGGTTTTAAAATAGCGTTAGAAAAGCTACATTTAACAACAAGAACGGACGTCCTGTTAAAAAAATACTTTTGATCTACAATATTGAAACGAAAAATCGACAGTGGAGTACAATTTTAGGGGAGAAATTGACAATGAATTACCAATGCAGCCTAAAATCGACAGTAGAATACTTTTGATGGGTGGTGGTTACTTTAATTAGTGTAGGTTACGTTGGTGATGAAGATACAACTGCCACAACTTTGGACTCGGAAGGATGGTTAAAAACTGGAGACATTTGCTACATAGACAATGAAGGTTTTCTATATTTCGTCGATCGAACCAAGGAATTGATCAAGTACAAAGGCTACCAGGTTTGCGACCTCTGCACCTTCCAAATTCACCCTTTAAACCAAACACTTGTTTTCTTCTTCGCTTCAATGGGATTGCTTATTTTTGCATTAGGTTGCCCCGGTGGAGTTGGAGGATCTGCTTCACTCCCATCCAGACATTGTTGATGCAGCTGTGATTCCGTATGTAACTACTCTATCGTTTTGAGTGTGATTTGAGTTCGAGCTTCGCGTGTAAAAAGCTCATGGAGTTTGTGTTTGGGTGAATGGAAAATGATGGACAGGTACCCAGATGAGGAAGCAGGTCAAGTACCCATGGCCTTCGTCGTGAGGAGCCATGGAAGCGCCATTGATGAATCACAGATCAAGGATTTTATTGCAAAACAGGTAATCCTAAGACTATTCTCATGATCTAACTATCATTAGAACGTTGCTTTTACGGTTTTACCAATGTTGATGTACGGTACTGCATCATCAATTGCAGGTTGCGCCATATAAGAAGATACGACGCGTAGCATTCATCAATGCAATACCAAAGAATGTGCAGGGAAAAGTGTTGAGGAAAGAACTAATCAAACTTGCATTATCCAAGTTATGAATTCCAGTTTCTTTCTTCTGGTGTGTGTTTATATTTTAAGCTCTCGAATGTAAGTACGATCAATTGCTTCGCCTCCAAGCAAAGATAGGTCATTACTTCGAAGTATGAAAAGGACTGCAGCTTTATTCACACTACTTGTTTGATTGCACAAATGTTGTCTACTGATTAAAATGCTAATATGCTTGCGCGTACGAGCTTCTCACAAAGTGAAACAAAAGAGAGCTACCAAAACATTGATCCATCGACACTAGCCTGCGCATTCCGCAGCCAGTTAACCCCAGGACCTGGTGAGGGAAGCAGCAATTCATATGGCGGAATGCCACCTCCGCTTCTACTTTTAAGTACACCAGATTAGTCCTCTTTCGTATTAAGTTCAGGCCACGGCTCGTTTTGCTTGGCATGGTGACCGTTTCTGAAAACTAAGGCTCGTTTGGTGTTTACTTGAATTCAACTTTTTAAACTCAATAACAATTTTCAAGTTTTAGATTTTAAAAACTTATTTGGTAAGACTATTTTAAAAAGTTAAACTCAAGACTAACTAAAAAATATAGTCTATTCTCTAAAAACATAAAAAGTGAGTTTTTAGAATTTTTAAACTTAAACTCGCTTATTTCTTTTCTCTTCCTCTTTCCCTCTCTCTCCAAATCTCTCTCTATCTCTCTCTCTCTCTTTTCTTCTTTCTCTCTCCTCTTTTTTTTACCTTTTTCGTTTCTCTTCCAATCCGTTCTCTTCATTCTCTTGGTTGTTTCTCTCGCTCCTCTTCCTCTCTATCTCGTCCGATCATCTCTCTTCTTTTTCTTTCCTTTAATCATCTTAAGTTTTCTTTTCTCATCTCTCCTCTTTCTCCCTCTCCTGTGACCCCCTCTTTTTAGATCTCTTTGTCTAGTTTAAATCGTAAGATTTAAAATTTTTAAAATCGTAAACCAATCAAGTTTTTGAGTCTTAAAGAAAATTGTTTTCAAGAAATGTTTTAAGAAATTAAAAAATTTCAAATAGGATACCGAACAAACCCTAAGCATCCCGTGAAAACTGAAAAGCATATACATACATAGCCATATACTGAGCTTTTACTTATCGGTGGCATAGCATACAAGATCATATACTAGTTACTTCTAGTGTAAGCTGAAGATGTAATCATACACTTGTCGTTGCTAGTGTAAATTGAAAATATATGCATGTCATTACTGATTAACCTCAAGATGATGACAAACTGAGAGTATAAATATGTACCTCAATACACGTGTAAGCTGAAAGGTAATCATACACTAGTAGTAGTCTAGCTAGTGTAATCATATACTAGTCGTAGCTTGTGGAAAAGCTAAAATACTGGATTATAACTCATACACGTGCAAGTTGGGTCCTGTGACCGTGAACTAGTACAATACTCTAAAACTATGTAAGTGTATGCATAAAAATTAAAATACGATAAGTAAAAATAGGGAAAATCAATATTCATAAAATTGTCATCATCATAAATTATAAGGCCCGGTAGGAAATCACAAAGTCCGTTTAACTCATAAAAAGTAACTAAATATATATTTATCTAGGCATGCTTCATATTAGATAAAGAAAACATTTCTGAAATAAAAGTCCACTCAGTGGTTGTCACTGAAGCCCTGGCCCGTCCTCTAGAGCCTCTGGAACTGCTAGCATCTAAACATATAATATAACCCATGACATGAGAAAAAACTCTATGAAATCAATTAAATTTGGAGAAGTAGAGTGCATTCAGAATCAACGATATGAAATACCCTAAGAGGGTCGAAGTTGATTCCATTAAACAAAACCAACAGTCAACGGTCCATAGCTGATCTAGCTGATCAAGGCAATGTGTCGATACTCATAAATTTTCGAATATTTGTGATTTTTTATATATAGTGTGAGTGGTCTGAATTGGTATGGGTCACAAGAGTTAGGAGTGTAAATATTAAACATTGAAAATGTTTTATGGAAACCTATTATTTTGCTTGAGTTAAAATTTTATTGGACAGGGTAGGAGTAATGTTATACAAAAGATTCAAAAGACAACAAGATGCAGAGAACCAAATTTGCTGCCATTCTTGTCAACAAAGCACGAGAGTTGGATTAGGGTTTCGAAGCAGTTTGAGAGAGAGAGATTCAAAGTTGAAGAAAATAAAGAGGGATATGCTGATTTATCCTGATTTGAGAGAGAGAAAGAGAGCAGGTTGAGGATTGCGGTTTGACTTCTGTGGTTTTGAAATATGATTTTATTAAAAAAAAATTATTTGAAGCGTATGAACTGGGCGAACTGAATCAGGCCAAACCGGGAAAAATGGGTCGAATCGAATGAGCCAGCTGTTGGACAGGCTAAACTGGGTCGGATTGGGAACCGAGTCAGACCAGGTGGACTAGCTGAATCAGATCGAACAGGCTAAACCGGATCAGATAGGGTAAATCAGGTTAGACTTGATGAACCGGTTGAACTGGATTGGACCGAATGAACCGGGTCAGGTTCGGACCGAATGAATCGGTTCGAACTGGTCGGTGCGGATCCTGTACCCCGCGAGCCGATCCGGTTGGGTAGATCCTTTCAGATCCCATCAAGCCGTTCCGTTCCAGTGAAGTCGGTCCGAGCCGCCGAAAAGCCTGGTGGTGGGAGAAAAACGTTGGCAAATTCAAGGAATTTTACTGCGTCGATTTAACTCCAATTTCAACCAAATCTCACAACTAATGTCAAATAACAGATTTGGACTAATATCGATGACTGGATAGGATCTTGTCGGAATAACGTCAGAAATCGGGGAAAACTCATGTTCAAAGTTGTGTTCAATCAACACCAAAACCCGTGATTTTTACATGAATGTCGAGTTCTAATTAACGAGGTGAAGCTATTGGTAAGGGTAGAGGTCTTACTACGCTTCGAGCTGCGAGAAACTCGTCAGAAAATTGAGATCACATAGGAGGGATCCGAGACTTGGCTTCGTTTTTCCATAAAAACTGGAGTCTTTGAAATTGTGGTAAGGTGGAGATGGTGATAGTGGTGATTGATTGTCTCAACTCGCCGTGAAACGGCGGGGTTTGTTTGTTTTTTTTTTTTACGGGTTTAGCAAGAAGAGCGAGTGTTGCAAAGGAAAGAACGCAGAGAGAAAACGAAAATCCTTGTGTACCCCACCAAGTCAAATTGAATTCTCTATAAATTGAAATGAGATTCTCTTCCCTCTTAAGCTTTCTCTCATTTCTTCTCTTTCTATTTAAACAATTATTATTGCCACTCAATATTACAATCTAGTAATATTCATCTTCCCTCGAGTGAGAGGTATTGAGTTCATTCTCGCTAAAGACGAATTTGAATCATATTATTATTAGTAACATTATGAAGCCTAACCTACTCCTTCCCTTTTAATGTAAATAATACCTTTTATTCAATAAAAAATAAAAATATAATTACAATTAAGCCTTGTTGTTTTGAATTTTAATATAAAGAAAGTTTGAAAAAAAAAATGTGAGAAAAGGAGAGTAAAAAGAGGGGAGAGAAAGAAACTTACAAAAATATCATAAATATTAATAATATTCTTATGTATTAATTTAGAGAGAGAGAAATTCCAATTTGCCTACCTAGTGAGAGATTTTTCAGTGTAATCGATACACGAAATGATACATCACATGTTACTGTACAAATTGTAGGATATATATGCTAAAAAATTAATAACTTGAAAAATTAAATTTCCTACCATTCCTATTAAAACATGTGATGTACCACTTGTATTCCCGTCACAATTAAAAATTTCTCCCCAGTAGCCATCCAAATCACTGTCATATCCACCGTTAATATTTTTCACTAATAAAAAAATCTGCAATTTAATTTTTGGTGGGCGAAGAACTTAAAAATCGGACCATCGACAAATCGAACATTCATCTACTCCGATACCCAATAACCTCCAAAGTCTTCATATTTACCATCTTTCGCCCTCGCCAACACAGCGATGGAGTTCACGGCGCAGCAGCTGATCCAGTACAACGGCACCGACCCATCGAACCCGATATACAATGGCGCTCAAAGGCCGCGTCTTCGACGTCACAGACGGCAAGTCGTTTACGGTCCCGGCGGACCGTACGCCATGTTCCCGGCAAGGACGCCAGCAGGGCTCTGGCGAAGATGACCAAGAACGACGAGGACATGACTGCCTCCCTCGACGGCCTCACGGCAAGTCGTCTTAAGGCTCATTTACAAGCTTCACGCCGCAAGGTCAGGTGGTAATGACTCCCATGTCAAACCTCCACATACTCCTTGTAGGCTGCAGAGCTGACCTCCATGGCGTACTTTCCCGGACTAAAAGAAGCCTCAGTTATTCCCCCTCCACATACCCTTGTACACTTCACCGAACCACATCGTTACGCAAACAGCTTTCGAAGGATTTCATGGGTAAATAATGGAAGAGATGAAGGTGCAAACCAGGACAGATGAACATATCAAGTGGACGAAAAAGCTATTGTCTGTCCAAGAACAAAGGTAATCAGAGATAGTTCGATGAAAAAGATCGTGGTGAGGAGGTCTCTATCGACCATCCATCCGAAAATCGTTATCCCCCCGTGATTGGTTTGCAAGTATAACACTGCATTGCAGAAAGGAATAGAGCATGAGCCACAATCAATAACCAGTAAGGCTGAACTACGGGAAATGAATAAAACGAAAGCCATATATGACATGCAGCAAGTAATACAAGATGATCGAAGCATTTTCTTTCCAAACACAAAAATGGGAAACAGAATGCTCGAAATTTAAGGTTTGAAATGAACGGGAACAACTGAAACAGAAAAAGCTGATGCATACCAAAAGCTTGTCTCTTGTGATATGAAGCCATATGTGAAGCCAGCTGGGAATTTGTAGGCACGTGAACATAATCTGCTGACTCCAAATCACTCTCGGAGTAACTTAAATGCAGTGAACTCAATCTGTTGGCGGCCTCAAAGTTCACCAAACTGTCTGAACTTCTGTTGTGAGATGAATTGTTAGAACTGCATGTCATTAACGCATGCCATCTACTGGCAACTGTCGTTATACCTTGGGCTCTACCAGAAATTTTAGTAGCTGCATGCAGGGAAATAGTAATGCCGACAACCTGAACAATTGTGGAGACCTGAATATTTGAAGGAAAAAGAGGAAGGAAATTTAATGCACTGAATTTTAGTCTGCAGTCAATGATGATTAGAGAGTTTTCAGAGAGATCCAGTCTTAAAAGGGGGAATCCAATATGGTTGTAATCTAAGCCTGTAAGAGTGAGAAGTTAATCAACCAAGTAGTAGATACATGGAAAGTATTGAACTTACTGCAAAATCGCCACTGTTTATGACAGTGATTTTTCCACTGTATATTGTGAGCTCGAGTAGAGTCACAAACTGGCTTGTGGTGACGATTATAAACTGCACAAGAAGGAAGATCCGGAACCTATGGCTTATTTTATGGAGATGATACCGCAGGCGAATATGCTCCTCCATAAATAGCAACACATTAGAATCCCTTTCGAAGAGCCTTCCATAATCATCGAAGTGGATAACTTGCAAGTTGCAGACCAAGTGAAACAAAATGCTGGCTGTTAGAGTGATTGTACTCACATAAGCCCATGATAGAACCAAAGCTACTAATACAGCAAATGACATCCACCATGACTTGTGATGGACAGATATCATGCGGATGACCTCTCGCAGAGTTTTCAAAAGAAAACATGGCAGCGCCCAGCAAATGAGCAGGCGTAAAGAACCCTGCAAAGATACGATACCCAAGGAAAATTCTTAGCACATTAACCACTGGAAGCTTCTGGCAAAAAATGTCTATAAAAGTTAAAATAAAGAAATAACAGTTAATACTGGCAACAAGTACTCTATATTTGGTAAGTTATTCCAATATTTGCAGGCTGCAGTTAGTGTGTGCTATGCCTAATCAGCATTGGTAAACAAATACAAAACTGACAGAACGCGAAGATTTCGACTATGTTTTCACCTACAGGTCTCGAATTAGACGCATGACAGATTTGTACAGATAATATTTACTCATCACACATGTAGGTCTAACGAATCAGACCAAAGAGGACACCTTAACTTCACGTTCAAACATAAATTTGGATTATCTCATTTCTGACAACTATGCTCATATCATAAAACTTGAAGTTTATATAGGTAAGTTCTAGTATGCTTGTATGCACCGACATCGATGGCTATTAGATCTTTGGCCGCACACCCCAAAATTCATTCATTCCATGTATGTCATACACTGGAGCACAGAAGAATTCTCGGTTGATAAACAAAGCACACACAACATGTTCACAACACAATTATCAAGTAAACCATTTCATATCATACCTTAATCTGCTTGATGTAATCGTTTCGAAACCGAACCATACGACCACTATAGCGATCAACAAAGAGGAACCTCCGAATGCCATACTTGCGAAGACAGTGAGAGATGCAGAGCAAAGAGACCGCCGCCAGAACCGCCTGCGATGCCACGATACTGAGCTCGAACCCTTTAACCTGATACTCGTCGCAGTCCGAACAGTTGAATATCTCTAGCACCACCACCGGGAGAACAACACCAAGAAGAACCAGAGCAGTCCAGGACAGCGCAAGGCTCGACCAAGAAGATTGACCGAAGCCCAATAGAGTGAGAAACGTTTCTAGCCGTTGGAGGGTCTGGTCCAATTGAGTATCCTTGCATTCTCCTTCTGGTGCTTGGTGACGGTTGTTGTGATTTGAATCGAGAAGAAGGGCGAGTTCGGAAGGCGGATCCTCTCGTTTTAGAGGGTCCGCCATGGAGGAGTAGGAGTTTACTGAGGAGCTTAATTAGGGAGCTTAAAGCCGGGATTTTGATGGGTTTGGAGTGAAAATGGTGATTACCCAGTTGAGATTTTGGTGGAAAAAGTAGGAAAGTTGGTACATTTTTTGGGTTAGGAGCTTAATCATTGAGAATCCGATCAAACCCTAGATTCAATCTTAAGTCACTTTTTGTTCCTATTTGGTCAATTTTTTGTTAGTTCAGGGCGTGCTCATCGACCAGAAAGCCGGGAATAACCTCTTTTAAAGAGAATTACTAGGCATACTCGCTCAGAAGCGAGTCGAATGCAGACTCTCCCTAATAAACTTCCACGTGGTTTAACTTTCGAGAAATGCGACAGGCTGTATTAATTTGCTTATAATTCCTGTTATACCCCTCCATTAAACTCAAGAGACATTAATTATTACGAAAACTAATGAAAAAAACTTGAAAACTTTGAATTTTAATCAGAAGATCAAAAACGTGTTGCAAGTAAATAGTACCATGAGTGATTTTTTAGAGTAAAAATATCATTTTGGTTATAAATGAACTGTATCGAAAGTATTTTTTTAAAACTCTTGTAATTCTATTTCTACCCTTCCGTTTATCTCTCTACTAATTGTGGGATCCAATCAATATATTTTAGGCGGGAGAGTAATCCGGGAGTAAACAGTGATTTGACTTCTTGAATTATTACTCGAATTGAAATTGACTTTTTG
Organism: Malus baccata; assembly: GCA_006547085.1. Lineage (NCBI taxonomy): Eukaryota > Viridiplantae > Streptophyta > Magnoliopsida > Rosales > Rosaceae > Malus > Malus baccata. Next base: position 722,134 of record VIEB01000286.1, on the reverse strand, counting down.
AATTATTTTTTAAATTATTTTTTAGGGGTTGTGTATGGATGATAGGGACGAGTGCGGTGGGCCAGGAAGAACTAGCTATCGGAAAGCTGATGTCAAATGTTGAGGCGAAGATTGTTGAGGTCAACTCTGAGAGTGACATTCGTTTAGAGTCAATGTAACATCGCGCACATTGATTAAGTCAGTTGATAAAGAAAAGTTATATTCAACTTCAACTTGACTTTGAAGCTTTTCTGCTTTCGTTGATAAACCAAGTCAGCCACATTAGCAGTCCAGTCAGCAACCTTGAATCCAATTTGATTGTGAGGAAGTTTGAGACATTAGGAAGGATTTGTTGAGGGGGAATGGGTGAAGGTGAGGACGATTCAGAGGCCATTGGAAAGGAGAAAAAAATTAGGATTTCAAAGGTGTCTTGAGACTGGGATCTCTAAACACAGCAATCGCACTTTCACGTTGATTTCTTTTAGTATATCTCCGGTTACACTCAAGTTTCTTCCTTACTTAAAACACGATTTCGGTTTCGCTTACATCAATCGTAGGTTGTGCTGTATAAAAAAAAAACAAAGCGTAACATTCATCTATGGATTACCATAGAACGCTCAAGGTTATGTGTTTGAGGAAGGAATTGATCAAACTTCCAGTATCCAAGTTATAATTTCCAGTTTCTTTCTTCTAAAGTTAGGTTAGATTTGCCACCGAAAGTAAATACGATACTTGAGCACCAAGCAAAGATTGTTCATCATTCTAAAGTATTTGCGATTTAAACATAAACAGTACTGCAATGATCACATATCTGTCACTAGTTTTATAAACAAGCTAAAATTGCACGTTGTTTATTGATTAAGAAGCTAATCGCTTGAGCGTACAAGCTTCCGACAGAGTGAAACAGAAGGACATACCAAAACATTGATCCGAGCACAGCTATCATATAGAAATGCTGTTGGGGATTCCGCGGCCAGTTACTCCAGGGCCTGAGGTGGGAAGCAGCAATTCGTATGGCGGAATGCCAGCTCCACTCCTGTTTTTAAGACTGCTATCTTTGTTTCGTAGGTTAATGGTCCGGTCTATCTCCTTGAGTCTATCAGAGAATCTATTGAACAACTTCATAACTTCATTATCGTTGATCCAATGGGATTCCAGCGGGTTCACCTGACCCAAGTACTCTTCATCGGGGGAGTGAGTTGAGAGCGTATCTTGTACGGCCATTATCTTGGTGGCTTGAAGTCTAGTTGCCAAGGAAGACAGAAAAGTTTGCTGCGGGTTAGAAATAAACTTCTCGTAATCAGGGCCGTCTTCTTGCGGAATGAGTTTTCTCATAATGGTCGGACGGTTTGGTACATAACCACCAAAAGGGTACTGGCCAAAGTTGATGGCTGCGTGTTGACCTGAAGCGACCCAAATAATTGTTGTAAGTATACCGGATAAGTCCTCTTTGGTATCGAGTTTGGGCCACCAAGGCTCATTTCGCTTGTCGTGGTGACCCTTATTCTTGATCTCACTCCACCACTGTTGGAGCTCAATGTCAGACGTTACAGAATTTGGCTCGGAGTAGTAGTGTCCTACATATGATTCTACCCATTCTTTTATAGCAGACCATACGAGGAGACCATCCGCAGCGTATGGATAGTCCTCAATTACGAGCTTCACGCCACAAGGAGCCGAAGGATCTTCCACAGCCATGCCTCTGGAAAATGTTAATACAAGTGTCAAATAATCGCTAAGTTAATCCTGGAAATAATAACACGGCAATACTGCCTCTATTCACTTGTTCAAACCTTACCTTTGAAGAAGATCAGCTGGTAATGCTTCCATGTCAAACCTCCACATCTCCTTGTAGGCTGCAGAGCTAATCTCCATGGCGTACTTTCCCGGATTATAAGAAGCCTCAATGATTCCCCCTCCGTTTATCAAACTTTGCCGCGCCAGTGCGTTGATTTCTAGAGTGTAGCGCATGTGAGGGTGGAGTAGCTTGAAAATGGGGTGCATTGAGCTAAGCTGTCTATGAGTCGCAATTATATATGGCTCGACACAAGCATGAGTCCTCAACCTAGGTAACACAATTACCAAACACATTAGAAGTGTTGACGTCCTATTCTAAAATTGCTGTTAATTGGTAAAACTCCGACAATGTAAACCACGCAGATCCAGAATAATGTTTACCAGTGATTGACTAGTTGATGAATGCCAGCATCATTTGAGCAAACATGAGCTTTGGCTAGCTTCCAAATCCAATGTGTAGTAGCATGATGCCCGTGAGTATAAACACGTTTATATTGCGGGGATGAAGCCAAAGGTGGAAGTGAAAGCTCAATGGCTATAGGCCTCATAATACCAGTAGGGGTATAGAAGAACACCGTCCTAGAGGCATAAGCTTTTCTCCCAGGCAAGGCGTTCATCCTCTCAATAAATGGCATATATGTGTCATGGTGATCAAGTATAAACAATCTCTTCTCCTCAATCGCCTGGCATGATAAAATGTTACTGTTAGAGATGCCTTCACGTAAAAGCATGTTTGCATTTCTCTGCAGTACAAAATTCTACACTTCCGGTTGGTTCATACTAAAGATGATATATCGGAAAACAGGAATTCAGACATTATTACCTTATCTACACTCATCCCATTCATTTCTTGCTCTAACAATTCCTTTGTGATAGCAGATTCGGGAGGACCATAAACAGCAGGATCTAGCTTGCTGAGAATCGGAAATTCCTGTGAAATAGAACCCAACAGGACTCTCAAAAGGGCATTTGATTTAAAAGTAGAGAGTAGTTTACAAAGGATTTGTTTGTAAGTTACCTTCAAAATCTCAATGTTGACTGGATTGACCCCAGCTAAAGTTTGGCGTGCAAATTCATTATCGCGCAACCATGAGAATCTATCCACTAGCCACACAAATTAAACAACAGGAGAAAGAAGTGAGATTCACTGATGCATTTGGAGCTTCAAATCTTACAAAACAAGGGAAAGATTAAGGATAGAAGGAGAAAATGTGCACTTACTTTTAATAACAGCAGGGATTTCGTATTTCAACCACCTTTCACCAGCGGAAAAGACCTCCTTCACCATGCTGCCGAGAAACAGTTTCTTGCCTTCTTTCTTCTCCTCCTCTTTCCATTTCATGAGGACACCGTCAACATATAGGTCATCTATATCAGAGAAGCACTCGAAAGGATTGTCTGTACTTGACAATGTAACAGCAAGAGATGGTATGAGATTGTGAAGCAAAGCTTTCAATCTTCCAGTGGAGAAAGCATTCTGCTTAATTTCCTCGAAAGTCTCATCCCGAGGCACATAAACTGGATGAGGCTTTTCGATTCTGCTTTCGGTAAGAGAATCTGTTCGAATGCCATCAAATCAACACAAAGAGATGTCAATGCTACAAAATGAATGCAATATGGAAAATTGGACTTACACTAACAAATATAGAGAAAGAACATCATACACACCTGTCTTGGTTGGAGGACGGCCAGTCCTACAGCGCCTAGGATAAGGCCTCTCCTCATCACCAAGGACCGGCCTAGCCAGATCTTCACTCTTATCAGGATTTCCCAATTCGTTGTAAACATCATAATCATAGATTCTATCATGTTCCTTTCGCATGCCTTTCCCATTACCCCGAATGCTGAGTAAGTCTTCATGTCGAAGATCCTTAAGGCCCGGCGGTGTTTGTGCAGGAAGACATGCCTGTTTACAACAACAAGATAATGTAAAGCATACCTCTTGCAAGATTATTCATGCAATATTTACTTCAGTAAAAATCTGAGATACAAAAGCAACGATTCGTACTTGATTTTTGAAGATAATTCTACTTTCCGGATTATCTTTGCGTGAATGGATCCAAGTGTTTGCAGGGAAGAAAATGGGGCCTCCGTCGAAACCATGAATGACAATCTCCAACAAGTAGAACTCTTTGCCCTGCAGATTGGAAACCATAATTGCCCCAGGACAGCCAAAGTCGGATGGGACTTTGAAGTCAGCAGCATATTCAACAATGTTTGCATACTCCGAGGGCACCGGCTTTGGCAGCCACCCTCTCACGGCGGATTGGACACTCTTTCCTGCATTTGTAACTGGAAAAACAAATAATAAAGGTTAATCAAACTGCTCCAAATTAGGAAACACAATGCCAAAACAGAACAAGTACGAAACGGAATTTACAGAGCAAATAACACACACTTTTTGGCGCTAAAAATGTAAAAATAAACAGAAAATGGACAAATTAAATCATACAAAGAACACATAAGATGATTACTCCCTACCCATTAAAGACCATATAAAATGATTTAAAGGGAAGAACAAAAGGTTGAATCTTTAATTAGTTGTAATTAAGAGAATAGTAAATAATTAAAGCGAATTAAATTTAAGCAACACCAAATCTTTAAAAAGTTATGATTAAGAAAATACTTAAAAGTAATTACCAGGATCAACTTGCTCACTGATGAGCTGAATCAGAATCCCCTGTCCAATCCCATTGACAAAGAACTCCCACTGATCCTCAATCTTCTCTATGATCTTCTCCTTCATCTTCTTCCTGATCGTCACCACCGCTTTCACCTGGATCTCTCCACCTCCAGAAGAAGAAGAAGACAACCCATTAACGCCTTTGCTCTGCAATGGCGTCGCAGCCTCCACGGACGCCTTGTCTCCGCCGCTGATCACGGCTCTCATTGATCCGTGCCTCTTGACCCGTGTCCCCGATCTGGGCACCCGTGCCTTCCCGACCCTGACGTAGTTCCCGGACCCATTCACCCGGCGGTCAACGGCAGCGGTTGACTTAAGAGCGGCAGTGGCGGGTTGTTTCACCACATACATATCGCCGTCTGAGATTAAAGTGTAATGCTTTACAGTAAGAAGGACACCGAGATGCAGCTGACTGATGAGTATCAAGGAAACAGAGTGAAACGACGGCGTATTTGTATTAATGGCGGATTAAAGAAGACAATGCCTATCGGAGGGAGAGTGTGATAGAGCGATCAGAAAACTAAAGCCAGTCGAATTTAAGTAGAGCGATATCGTTAACGTGAACGTCAGAGAAATTTGTGTGATCAATTTATTTGATTATTTTTTGACACTCCGGTAAAGTTTGAAAGTGAAAGCCTTTGGAAGTGAAATTGACTATCGTCCAAATAAGTCAGCGTGGAAGACGTGCTGACAAAATTATCTAAAATAATGGTGGCAAGCATGAGGAGGAAGAATCAAGTGTGAAAAACTCCACACAGTACGTACTTTGATTGTTACTTGTCAACCACTCCGCTCGATTTGAACTAGTTTGTTTATTACAAATTTCATAGCACCTACTAGTTTCTTTTAAGAAAAAATGGATCTGTTGGTGGTTTCGTCACGATAATTTATTTTTTTCAGGAGTTCAAAAGACTCACATAAATATTTCAACTTCTCTTGACCATTATATGATTCATCAACATTATGAATCAAACTCATAACATCCTGTGTGGAATAAAATCCGACCTAACCACTAATGTATCCCGTGATGGTTTACCTTATGTGTAATATTATGATTTTGTTATGTAAATTTTTCTTTATATAGCGTTGTATTGTTAAAATAGGTTAGGTACGAATGCACCTATTTATAAAAGTTGTTCCTGACATGATTAGCTAATTTACCTCGGATATGTAGTTTAATTTGTAGGGGTGTGTGTACACACTCCATTTTACTTTTTACACATCTCTTGATAATTTATGTCCGTTGATTTTCTTCAATTCATCCGATCCGATAATCGAAAATTAAAAAGGTGTGTGAGAAGTAAAATGGGGTGTGTGGATATCACTCCCCTAATTCGTATATGTCACTTTTAAGACTTGTTATAATTTAAATAAACAAAGAAGTGCAGAAGAAAAAAAAATAATGTGCAAATTTAGTTTTTTTTGGTCAATAATTAACTAATTCAATTTAGTACTGTAGATCTAACTAAGTCTATATGTACAATGTTTAAATAAGCAAAGTTCCATCGTTAAGTAAGAAATGAGAAATTTATGAAAAGTAACAATTCCAACACGTAATAGTGCATCTACACAACTTCATCAACTGACATTTTTCCACCGGAAGACCAAGACGTTTTTCGACCGAAAGACCAAGATGTTGTTTTTCGACCGGGCGACTATTATGATGTTTTCGACTCGAAGAACAAGAGCTAACCATTGAACATAAAACACATGCAAAAACCATGTTTCAACTTTTGAGTTTGGCAGTTGCAAGGAAAAAGTAGGAACATGCAACAAGTACATAAATACATATTCCAATGCTGGTAGCATTATCTTACTTAACTGACAACAATGTGTAGTTTAATTAGTTTATAAACGACCACTAATTTGTTTGTACTGATCCTTGTTAATCACAAACTAACACATTAATTGTATATAATCACATACCTCCTCTTTCACATGTTTCTTTTGTATATAATCCAACCAAGAAAACAACAACTTGTAAATAATTCAACTGTATAGAAACAGATCAAAGATACAAAATCTTCTTTTATACGATTACATATTTTATTTTAAAGAGACAAGAATTAAATTAATTTTTAAAATGAGGAAACGAAGAAGAAGCAGGTGAAGGAAGGGGAATGAAATCCAAACTCATTTTTCTTTTTCTGTACAATTATATTTATGTTTCTCGAAGCTTGATTAAATTATTCAATCCAATAACTAAAAATGAAAACAAGTTAAAAGGAGTTGATATCTAGAGAGCCAATTTTGTTAACTTAGTTTGGTGGTCAAATTTTGTTACCATTTAATATGCCAACAATTCACGTGGAAAATGGCAAACCCTAGCTCGTGCATTTTATTGGGGAAATTTGTACAAAGACTATCTGGAGTTTTGCTGTATAAGCATATACCTCCTATTTTTTGTTTTTTGTTTTTAAATAAATGATATTATCTACATTAAGGGGTGAGCTAGCCTCAATGGGCTCCAATAATATGGTTCAAATTCGCATTTGACGAGAATCGAACCTAAAATCTCTCACTTATAAAGATGATATTGCAAAGTATCACCTACCATTAAAAAATTTGTTAGTATAACATGTACAACATAAGACTTAAATTTTTCTGCTATGTGATGCCATGTGGTCAATAAGTATTTAGTAATTAAAATATTATAAATTAATATAATAATAAAAAACCCATTATATATTTCTTATTATCTTGATATGAAACCAACAATTTTTGGTGAAACCACCTGTAAATTTAAAGGAAAACTAATGAAAAAAGGTTTGAAAACTTTAAGTTTTAACGATAAGAACAAAATAAAGGGTAAAGTGAATAGAACTAGGTTTGACTTTTTAGTGTAAAAATGTGATTTTTCGTTAAAATGAACATTACTGCGAGCTTTTCGTTAAAACACCATAAATTTAACTTAGTCGCATTTGATCGACTACTTTTGAATCTCCAAGCCATACTCCACAAATCTGGATCGAGTGAGAGAGTGAAGGAGGGGGGAAGAGGGGGGATGATGTGGTTGAGTTGAAGCGTGTGCGGTGGGAAGCTGGTGAAGGGAGACTAGGAGGGGTAGCTGCAGAAGCTGCTACCACTATTAGGGTTCTTTTTTTTTTTTCAAAATTAAGAAAAATAAACTAATTTTTATTTTCTTAATTAATTAATTCTATATATATATATATATATTATTTTTTTTTGTTCCAGCAGTTCCACATGTGAAAAGACACATTAATTGGAGACCAAGAACACTCACTTGCATGATTACCCACTTTTTAAGGCTCCTTGCTGGTTTATTTCGATAGATTTTATATGATCGACCAAATATATAGATTCACATTATCAGACCATGCAAGAACAGGATCCTTATATATCAAACTCTGGAAGGTTGTGTCTTACAAAAATGTCAACGAATCAACTTATATTAGAAAATATGCACATGTAGAACCCCGGAACACTTAACAAACAGTAAGCCACATGATAAAACACAAGTTAGTGCCCTCCCGTTGTATTTTTTCTTAAAAGTTTATAACTGGTTCTATTTGTACATATTTCCAGTATTTTCTTTGAGCTCATTAGACTTTTGAATTATAATACAAGTGGGAGAGGTGGTTCTTAGGAACTATGAAGGAGCCTAAAACATGAAGTAGTTCCGAGAAAGGGGAACTGTGGTGGCTGGACTGCAGGTAAGAACCATGCCGTCTGCTGTCACCGTGTATGTTTCCACAGTGAAATAAAGAGAAATAAAGAGAATCAGTCTTGCTTCTGCTGTCACCAATTATCTACAGCTGCCTGTTTTCACAGTGAAATAAAGAGAATCAGTCTTGCTAATGAATCTCGTGTGTGTGTGTGTGTGTGAGAGAGAGAGAGAGAGAGAGAGAGAGAGAGAGAGAGAGAGAGACCCATGCCTGGCTGACAAAAGCAATGAGTACTACCAGCCTTGACAAATGCACCAAATATAGGCCTTGAAATAACCTGCTAACACATAAAGTTTTCTAGAGTAATCAGAACAAAAATCGCTAAAATTATTACACATCCCAGAGGAATATCTACTGCTATCTCCAAATCCGTTCGGACCTTTCTCATCAATCATGCAAAAGATTTGTCATGACAAGAAAATGCATCCATGCCTAAGAATTGTTGTACGATAAACTTTACCGGTTCAGGTGTGGGGATGTTTGCATTTGGATCACCCATATTCACCCATGCAACTGCACCACCTCTGATCACCATTTCTGGTTTTGTGCCAAAGAACGATGACTTCCATAGAACAAGATCAGCCAGCCTTCCCCACCTGCATAACATGCAAAGTCCATGAGAAGAGGAGAATTCCGCTATTTTAATGGCAATAACAGTGTTTAGAGAATCCACAAAACGCAAGTAATTCAAAAGAGGTAAGTTTCATCCACGAAAGTTACATATTCAAAAAGGTTGAAGTTCAAAGCATTTAGCTTAAGTTTATTCATTTGTTTCTCAAATGCTCTGCCCCAAACGGGAGAGGTTACAAAAAGCTTGAAACGAAATATTTTGGTTGTCTATTAAGAGTGGACAAAGCTACTACTAAATCAGAAACAGAGACTTTCAAGTGAAGGCATAAAAATCCATGGTTTGGTAAAAGGCGACAATGATAATGTTCTATAATTCAATTTGAATAAGGACTTTCTGTTCTCTTTTTTTGTTACTGTTTTGTTACAGTTTCAATGAAGTCGAAACAAACAGACATATGCGGCCATGTATCTCAATTCATAAAAGTTTTCTATGATCAGAAGTAACCAGAATGCATAGGTCAAGGTAATAAGAACCTCTCCGATGCGACCCATAGCCTGTGAATCAGACGATGACAATGCTAATTGCCCCCATATTGCGCAAAATATCTTCTGCGGCAATTGTTTCAGCCCTTATTCTTGATTCAACAAAAGATACATCCTCGGGAATGTCCTTGTCAAGGTGATGGCAAACCATCTGTATGCATTTGAAATTTCAAAACAACATTCAGTCTAAAGACCCTAAACAACCTTAATGCATGCTGTATCGCTACTTTCTATTATCTTCTCATACCAGCATATCAAGATGCTCATCTATAGTATTTGGGTGAAAGGCCACGTGGGATTCGTTGATGACGGCAGGGCATTTTTCACACCGCAGACTTTGATTATATCTGGAGCATGGCCCCCACCTGCACCTTCACTATCACGAGATAACAAGGACAAACTATGAGAACTAAAAATGAAAAACACGAATAAGAAGAAAAGAAGAAACGAAAAGTAACAACATGCAGGAAGTTATGCCAAAGATACTCGTAATCATTGGAAGTAGGCCTGGCATTTTGGACCCAACCCGTTAATCCGATCCGATCCAACCCGTTAATATTTGTATTTGAGTGGATGCTTAACGGGTCGGGTCGTTAACGGGTGAACCCGTTAAATAACGGGTCACTTTGGGTCAACCCGTTAGACCCGTTAGGACCCGTTAACATCCGTTAGCACCCGTTAGTTGAGGATATTTTAGTAATTTTAGTAAAATCTTAATGACAAAAAATAAACTTTATGCAAAAAATAAAAATAA
>VIEB01000286.1:581213-702731 GCA_006547085.1 Malus baccata | reverse complement strand
GGCGCCCAGGGTGGAGAACTCGTCGAGGAACTGCTCGAAGGCCCACTTTGAGAAGTTGTTAACGACGGCTTCGTGAAGTTGGAAAGGACAGCGCCCCGACTAATTATCCCGAGCTTTTGGGCTGTTTTAATAGTACGGTGTCAACCGTATAAAATTTGATGGGCCGGATAATTAAGCGGGTGCTTATTTAGTACGAGAGTGCACCAAACAACTGCTCCCGTATTATTTATCCTATCCGATGCTTTATACGGAATGCCAAACGAGGCCTCTTAGAATACATATTGACAAATAGTTGGGGTGTATTCAGAAAATAATTTTTTTTTAATACATATATGGCCTAAATAGTAATTGCATATGAGAGTATATAAGTTATTTAGTAATAAAATATTATGTAGAGTTTATTCAACATTTAGTGAGGTGTTAATAAAAAAAACCTTCATGGTTTATATTTGTCAATGACGACTGCAGAAGCAGGAATCCCTTATCAGCCTCCCCAATTGCCGGTAGTGCATGTCCAAATTCTTGAACTCGCCGAAATATAACCCCGACCATTTTATACACATTTGTTAATTGAAAATAATTAGTGATTAGACAATATTCTGAACACCTAGTTTTCAACAATGTTAGGAACATAAACAATGTTATATAAATGGAGGTGGATTGTCTGCATTTCCATGTCCATACTTTTCCTATCACCTCTTGTTTTATGTAGTCACGGTTAAGCCACGTCAATATTTTATATTCATATTACTTTTTGTTTTATTATTTTTGTAAAAAAATCAATATAAAATATTAACGTGGCTTAATCGTGACCACACAAACAGGAGGGATGAGAAAAGTATGAAAATGGGAGGGCATATAATCCACCTCCAGCAATATCAGCAATGATCAATCAAAAATCTCAAAGTCGAAGAAACTTATAGCTGAGTGATATATAGAGTTAAATACAATCAAATAGGCTACTCTTTAGGCCAGAAAGAAGTTGGAACAAAGAAGGATGCTCAGTCAAAAGTATAGTTATTTAAGAAGAATGCTTAATCCACAATTAAATGGAAGAAATAAGCTATGATATAAATTACTTACCATGGTCGTGGTTATCTGCTTGGTACCCAATCTGTCTTCAAACTTCAAGGTCCTTTCAAATTCGATCAGCGTAACATGTTCTTTACCCACCTTCCAAACATTAACTCTTTTGTAAATTAATTTCTACCAAACAGTCGTCAACTTTCTCTCTTCCTCTCTCCCTCTTTCCAGTTCACACTATACATGCCCGTCTCATGGCTACCCTCTCTATCTCTTCACAGTCACACAAAACAACCCAAAATTGAAAGTCACAATCTAACCAAGTTAACATATCACATTAAGATAAACAAAATTACCATTTACAATCTGACAAAATTACCATGACGCACAAATCAAACCAAGTTAAAAAATTTCAAAGAAATATATACAATAAAATATGAAAGAAATAGAACAACTTACAAAAGTGGAGATGCCAGCAAATGCAAAATTCCAAGCACTACAGCAGAACCTAACTAATAATAATCTAATAATCCGACCATAAAAATGCATATACGTTGATACATAGATATATACGTGCATAAATAAATATATACAAAGATTGGGGTCTACAAAAGTTAAAGCACATACCTTTAAAAGGCGAAAACCGCTATAAGAGAAAACGGAAGCATACACCGAAATTAATTTTAGGGAAATGATATGCACACATATTTTATAGCTTCCTACACATCCTTGACTAATCATGTTCATTATTTTCGTTTGATTTATTCAATCCGATGATCTGAAACAAAAAGAAAATATGAAAAAAACTATAAAAAATATGTGAAAATCAGCTTCCTAATTTTATGAACACCTGGTGAGAGGGAGAGGAGTCATGGCAAATTCAGTCGTTTTCAGAACTGCACACTTCCCCACAAATTGAAAAGTCAAAAATCAAATAAATTAAAAGAATAAAAAAAAGAATTAACGACCGGTGGTTTGATGATGATGGGATGGAATCATTTGACGATATGTGGATTTGGGTTTTTGTCGTTTCACGAAACGTGATGATTAGGATTGGAAAGAAGATAGCATGTTTGAAATGATTTGACAATAATTTGACAATATGGGATGGAAAAATTGATGAATAGGATTGGAAAGAAGATAGCATGTTTGAAATAATTAGAAGAGCACTGAGCTTTTAGGGTTTAAGGACAAAGAGATTTGAGAGCTTTTGAGGATTTGTTTTTTTTGAGAACTTTAACGAAAAAATTTTGGTATTGTTTATTTTAACGAAAAATCATATTTTTACACTAAAAAGTTAATTTTGATACTATTCATTTTATCATTTATTTTAGAGAACTTTAAAGAAAAGCACCCGGTACTGTTTACTTTAACGAAAAACCATATTTTTACACTAAAAAGTCAATTCTGGTACTATTCACTTTACCTTTTATTTTATCCTTATCATTAAAACTCAAAGTTTTCAAGCCCTTTTCATTAGTTTTCCTTTTATTTTATCCTTATTGTTAAAACTCAAAAAACGTCATAATATTATTATAATAACATTTTAAAAATGAACGTTATTAGAAATTTTACAAGTGTTAAAGTCATACAAACTTTTGTAGTAGTAGTGCGAACGACTTTTGTTTTGCTTTTCATGTACTTTGGATGTGTCTTACACAGTAACCACTATGAGATCCCATCAACTCGGATGATATAAAACCGCAAACACCTCCACCACCCTCCTTCCCTCCCTCCCTCCCTCCCTCCCTCCCTCCTCCACAACACCACTCAACACATCCTCACCGTCACCTGAACTCTCATTTCTTATTTTCTCCCCCTTTTTCTCCCAGCTGCCTCTTTTGACCACCACTATGGCGGACGATGAAAACCAAAAACCCCTTCTAAATCCGCCTCCATATCCGCAACCACATTTGACTGTGACCATCCTCTTGACCTTAGCTACCATTCTGTTTCCCCTCGGGGTGGATCCGAGCTACTTTGTCAAACCTCCTTTTGCTGATGCGGCTAATTGCGAGTGCAAACTGAATAACTGCCCATGCCCTCCCCCTTTCTACATTTTCTCTGTCATGACCACAGCATCACTGTCTGTTGTTTGGTTTGGACTTTTTGTCCTCTCCGCCCAACTTATATACCGCTTCGTTATCTGGTTGGGGCTNCATCACTGTCTGTTGTTTGGTTTGGACTTTTTGTCCTCTCCGCCCAACTTATATACCGCTTCGTTATCTGGTTGGGGCTTGGCTTAGTGTGGGCTACCTATTGGCTCGCCCTGCGTGGCATCCTTGCATCCCAATTTTACAATCCAATGCTTTATTCCTTCAATCCTCTTCTGGCGGTCCTATTGTTGCTGAACCTAAGATTTCGAAATGTCTGGGACCACGCGATCCATGTCATATCTTACATCTGGGATCGGGTTATCCGTGTCATATCTGACAACTGGGACCGCGCGATACATGTCATAGCTGGCATCTACATTCTGTTTTGGAACTATATCACAGGAAACTACTAAAATTTGGGTATTAAAGTCTGTTCATACTTTTTTGCTTTTTTTCTTATACCATTTCTTAATTTATGTGTGTGGGACATGTTAACCTTTTTCTAGAAGAATCATCACGAACTCTTGGGTTAAAATTTAAAATTTTTAACTCCAAAAATTTAGATTTTGTTTTTAGTACATCGATATTTTTACACTAAAATGAGAAGAAGTTCGGCTAAGCCACACAATGAGCAGCCGAATTTAGTATCGAACTCGCTATCCACGAGATTCGAACCTAAGACCTCTGACTTCCAAGTGAAGAGGAATATTACCATACCGTAGTACTGAGTGACCCAAAAATTTAGATTTTAACCTATAAATTTTGTTTTTTAGTTAAAATTTTAGCCCGACATTATTAAAGAATGAATTTAGACTTTTTTTTGGTAATTTTTTTAATATAAAATTTATGTAGATTATCATAATTTATTTTTGTAAAAATGTTAACCTACAAATATTTAGATTATGAGAAAAGTTAAAAATTCACTAAACGGACCATATGAAACATGTATTATAGAGTTTTTGGGTGAATTTTGATTCAAATATTTTTTTTTTCAATTGTTTTAGTAGTTGAATTTTTTTTACCGTTAGATTTGATCCTTTTTTATCTCAGCCATTGGATTTACTGTATTTAAAATTTTAAAATTTTAGGTTTCAACCAAAAATTTATTTTAGACCCAACAAGGATTGGGTTAGTTTAAAACCTAAATTTGACGTTTTTTTTAACCCAAGTTTAAAACCTTAGTGATTTATGCTTCTTCTTATAATTATTTTATAGAAAAATCATTTTAATTAATGAGAACTTTAACGAAAAGCTCCTGGTAATGTTCACTTTAACGAAAAACCACATTTTCACTGTAAAAAGTCAATCATGGTATTATTCACTTTACCCTTTATTTTGTCCTTATCGTTAAAACTCAAAGTTTTCAAGCCATTTTCATTAGTTTTCCTTTTAATTAATTCATGTTCATCTTTTCTAGAGTATATCTCTGGCCTCAAAATTATTTATACAAATATTATACATGTATACAAATTAAAAAAAAAACCGCATAATACCTGTACACCACACGTATTCCATATTTGACTATGATTTGCGTATATATAATATAGAAGCGGTTGATGTTGCTCAAATACAAAATACACTGAAAAAATTGCAAATGCCACAATTGGCAACAAAAAATTAACAAACCTAAACCAATGTTTTTAGTTACTTCTTTCTTTTGTTTTTCGTATGAGTATCTTATTAATAATTATTTTTAATTATTTTCTCTTCCAATGTTATTTTCAGATCAGTAGAAAGATGGAGAGAGAGCTAGTTATCCGCGAAATGCCTGGTCCCGTCCTCTGGTTTTGAATGTATTAGAGCAAGAGTCGTCTTTTCCGACTAACTACTTTTTTATATTTATATCTCCATGCAAGACTTGTTATGTTTTATTCAGTGGTGTGTAATTTTAATATTTTGGATCTCTCCACATAAGACTTGTTATATTTTGTCGGTGGTGTGTAATTTTAATATTTGTGATCTCTATGTATGAGCTGCTATGTTTGTTTGGTCAAGTGTGTAATTTTGTTTTTAATATTTGTGTAAGTGTAATGTTTACTGTTGTTAAATATAGAATATGGTTCTATGAAAAAAATCATCACATATTATAATCCGCTCCTACTTAAATGTCCTTGAGTATTCAAATCTGCTGCACCTAAAAAAAATTGGCCTTTCTAATCTGGTAACACTTGTCTACTCACTTGACCCAACTGGATGGGAAATTTTTCAATGTGACCTTCATATCGGATGATACACCATATATCGTTATACAAATGGTGGAATATTTATGTTAAAAAATTAATAATTTAAAAAATAAAATATTCCANATGATACACCATATATCGTTATACAAATGGTGGAATATTTATGTTAAAAAATTAATAATTTAAAAAATAAAATATTCCAGTACTACGTATAAACATGTTACCGTCGCAACTAAAAATTTCACCAACTGGACACTGTCAAGTCTCTCCGTTATCAACCTCACGCTGCCGTCTCCATCCCCAAACTGCCGCAATTCAAACCCAGAAAAGAAAAGCCACGCTGCCATCCCACCACGACAATCTCCAAATTCCGGCGAACAGATAACTCTGCACTAAAAAAGGACTGTTCTACTAAATCCTCTCCCAAATTCCAATGAAACCGATGGCGAACGCGAGCGCGACTTCGAAGCCTTCACCTCCCTTTAATTCTTCGCCTTCTCCATGATTTCTTCTTCGAACGCTCGAATGTCTGCAACCGCAAGCGATTTATCCAAGGATTTGCAGCAATCCGTTCATCATTTTCAGGTGGGTCACCGCCGCGATGCCTGATTCAAGATGTTCAGGTACGAAAACGGTGCTCTCGCTGTATCAATTTCATCGATTCTGTCCCCAATCTAGTAAATTTGTTTAATTTGTGATTGAATGATTGGGTTCGGAATCATTACCCTCTGCAAATTTGTAAATTTATTTTATCTATTACATTCGCACTCTTGTAAACCACGGAGAAGCCACTCGGAGGTGGTTCGACAGGTGAATTATGCAGATCGATCGAGAAAGCTCCCGTTTGGATTTTCATATAATTGTTTAATCAATCTTTCTTTTTGTTTTTGTGTTTCTTTGGATGTTTGTTTGGATTGTTGGTTTGTGGAGATCCTCTACCGCATTTTTGCGTGCTTCTTTACCTGACTCTCACCTTCTTGCAAGCTCTTCCAATATCAAATTCTCTGCATCATTTTTAATCCCACTTTTCCCTGTAAACAAGAGTGTTGTCTCGTGTCCTGCGTTCGCAATGTCGCATTTTTCACCTAAAGAAATCAAAAGCTCGCACAGCGTAGCGTGGCCTTCTCTTGCTGCTAACATCAACGGAGTGTATCCATCGGCATCAGAAGCATTCACATCAGATCAGAACCCCTGCCTATCAATGTATGAACAAAATCTGTGGCGTTGTGTTGTACTGCCTGATGTTGAGTCCTATAAAACTCAACAGGACTATCAAGTACCTTTTGAGATGGGCGTTCTTAAGCGACAACTTTTCAAATTCTTCACTGTCGTGATTTGTATTGAATAGTTCCATTACCGTATGACCATGTTTATTCTGCAGGTTTATGTCAGCCCCAGCGTCGATAAGCAATTTGAAACTTTCCAGGTAACCGCCCTCTGCAGCTATCATGGCAGCTGAGCATCCCTTTTCATCTTGCTCATTGAGATCAACATCTGCCCCTCAATCAGTTTCTTCAAAGCCTCAACATTGTTTGCTTGAGTCACAAACATTAGAGGAGAAAATATTGATGCATCACTTGATTGAGCAATTTCACCAGAGCGAATCACCTCTACAACTGCTTGCTGGAAGCCAAGAGCCCACCTTGCTGACTCAGCTATTACGCTTGCACTCTGACCAGCAGAATTCACCAGGCCAAAATCAGCAGCGCCTGGAGCCAGGCTTTTAAGGCATTCCTGGGGTTATTATCTTGCACTCTGACTATAACGGTACGCATGCTAGCCGATGAGTTAGGGTATAAACCTGCAAGTGGAGTCTGGCAACAGAAATTTGCTGGCTAACAAAGCGGAAATAAGCTCATTACAGTAAACAATAGTGTGTAGGAATGGCTTAGACGATTGAAGCAGCGCCCTGTCAGTTGCATCCGCATGCATCCCACACTGCCACAAAGAAATAGCATCACTGTCATGGAACAAAAGTTAAATGTTCAAGCAATTACAACACACACACATTTGGGTGATGGCTTGCTTGATTGTACATCACACTTATTTATGTTGAAGCATACTTTAAGGCAATTGTAGGCTCAGCACAAGTCCTCCTAGGTTAGAAAAGCGGTTTCAGCATAAGCGTTTACTAAAATTTAAAACCATAAAGGAATTTTGATTAATCTATGATGTTAAGAGACTATGCTACCATTCTGTTTCCCCTCGGGGTGGATCCGAGCTACGTTGTCCAACCTCCCTCCACCGATGCGGCTAGTTGTGACTGCAAACTGCCCATGCCTTCCCCCCTTCTACATTTTCTCTGTCGTGGACCCGGCAGTGCTGTCTCTTGTTTGGTTTGGACGTTTGGTCCTCTCCGCCAGACTTCTATACCATACCAGGAGGCAAAGAATCCTTCAAAGCTAGTTCCAGATTTCCGTCATCCCTAGATATTGGATCGTGAATGGTGATTAACTTGATCCCGTCAGGAAAAATCCCTTCAACGTGCATTTAGGGTGCGTTTGGTACGTGGGACGGGACGGGACAGAACGGAACGAGGCGTTCCGTCCCGCGTTTGGTGCGCTAAAAATGGGTGGAACGGGTTGTTCCACGGGACAGATTTTGGGTGTTTTTGCGTTCCACCTCTCCCCCCTGGAACGGGTTTGTTCCACGTCTGTGGAACACAATGTTTTACTATTTTAAGACAAATATACCCCATGTCTTTTTAAAAAATTACACCTTTGTTCCGTCCCGTCCCGTCCCGTTCCGTCCCGTCCCGTCCCGTCCGCGTACCAAACGCACCAATCTTACTCATAAAAATGATTTTAGGCTGCACGTTATGTCAGGGTTATGAGAAACTTTCAGCAGCCATCATTATGTTTAAGGCTTTTCGAAACATATACAAGCAACCTTAATGAGCATAATACCTGCACCATATCTAAAAGATATTGAACACCAGGAACACCTGTTTGAAAAAGAAATATGCAGATCAATCTTGAGCAAATAGACGCATGATTCCGAGGTACGAAATTAGGGATACAAATTCGTTGATTGGGCAAAAGGGAAGGCAACCAAGATGCTACTCAACAATCAGAATCCAGAATTAGCATCCCATACACAAAAACAGGGCAAATTGATAGGATTTCACACTTCACACATTACCTTCCCAGCAGCTGTCTCCCAATGTCCATCAATTCCGCCACAGATTTATCCATTTCGAACAAACTCCAAAATCTACCAACCCAAACACTAAACAAAAACGTTTCCTTTACAAAACCCATTACCAAAATCCGATCAAAGTTTGTAAATTTTAACAAAAGATCAAGTTTTGGAGCTAAAAACACACCTGCGTGGCTATGAGAACTGCAGCTTCACGGTGATTGAACCTCAACCCGCGAGCAAGACGCTTCTGTGCCAAAAACCCAGCATTGTTTAGGTTCAGTTTCTCAGCTTTCCTTGGAACCACCTTCATTTTTTGCAGTCCTTACTCTCATGTCAATGCCTGCAACTTTCAAAGAAATAGTATTTTGTTTGTTTTTGTTTTGTACAATTCATTACACTTGGATTGAACCCAGCACTATGCAAGTATGAGGTTTGCCTGTAATTCTAATCACTTGCACTCTCACTCACCCAGCACACCCATCATCCCTGCACACCTCTCTCTCTCACGCGAGCTTACATATACTTTTTGGCACTTTTACAGTGACGAACTTATTCTATAAAAACGGCACGAACGGAACAAAAACTTAGCATAGCCGTAAGGATGTGTAACGTGTTGCTCCTGGGTTCAAGTCAAGTGGTGTTGGGATGAATGCCATCGTGACTAGTCACCTTTTGGTCTTGTGGCTCAAATCAAACAATTCTCAGCCTAGCCAGCATTGAGTCCCTATTGTGGATATTTGGGACTCATTTAAGCCCCTAATGTGATTTCCAATTCCTGATGGGTCACCAAGTCCGTTTGGTTGGGGCTAATGCAGCTATTGATGAGTTTTCACTCCTCTTGGTTGGGCTTATTAATGCATGATTGGGTGAGTGTCGATCTAAATTAGCTTTATGGCTTTGCTACTCATCGAAAAATGATTGTTTTTTTTTGTTATGATCAAAGTCATGCGAAAGTTATTGGGTATGGGGTGTTGGATTAGTGCGGGAGACACATTCTACTTCTACCTAGATATGATGCAGCCAATATGAGTTTGTATTTTTTTTTTAACAATTCTCTCTTTATTACTTTCAAGTATCTTAATATTTGCATTTTTTTTTTGTCTCAGTTTTATACCTAAACTTTAATTTTTCTAAACACTTTAGTATTTCCGTTAAGTTTTCTGCCAAGTTGTCTGTAAGTGATAACATAGTATAATTTTGACCCACCATATTTGCCACGTGGATGAGAGATTCTCTTGTATATCCAAGTCCACAGTGTCTAGTGATAATTCTTGGCAAATATGGTGGGCTATAGTTATGTCACGTCATCACTTAATAGAGAATTTGATAGAAAGGCTAACATAAGTACTAAAGTGTCAGAAAAATTTAAGTTTAGGTAGCAAAACTTGATAACAAAAATAATAATAAGAATAGTAGAGTGTGAATGTCATGATGCATGAAGGTAAGAAAGCCTTTGAATGCTAGTTTAGAAGAACCACTTTGAAGAACCTTTAGATCCTTACCGCAACAGTAGGAACGTGCTAATAACATGTTATAGCGCTACTTTACTACGGTATTATAGAGAGACGGATATGGAAGCCGGTGGTAAGAGAGAGAATATAATTCGTGAATTTTGTGATGTATGATATCTTAATCTATTGTGCCTTACATATAGTGTTTAGGGAGAGAGAATCTTACTCCAAGGAATACAATTACAATCAAGAAACTATCTAAAAATATTATAGAATCTCAATAAGGATTTGCACTATCACACTAAATGAGGTCAGCAATATGAAACATAGAACGCCACTGCACTCGTTTTTACACCAAGTCTTTCACTAGCTCTAAGTACTCCATATATGTTCATAAAGTCTCTTTCCAAGTCTTTGTAGGTCTTCCTCTACCCTTTTTGCCCTAAGCCTTCGTCTCATAGTCGCATTTTCTAACTAGACCATCTGCAGGTCTTTGGTTCACATTTCCAAACCACCTTAATTGATTTTCTTTCATCTTATCTTCAATTGCGGCTACTCCTACTTTACCTCAAAGATTCTCATTATTTAACTGGAGCATAAATGGAGTTTATTTTTTGAATCCTACCTAAATTCTAATTAAGAGCTCTTAGGTTTTTCAAACTCATCTTTTATGTGCATTTAATCGTGAGTATGCATAAAATTCGATACTACAGTGCATGAATTATTTCTTAGATTTTGTGACTTTAAATTATGGATAAATAATAAGGTTGATATTTAATTTAAGTATTAATCTAATTTAGACTTTGTCTCATATTTTCATACTAATAATTCTATTTATACACACAAAAGTAATTTGTTTGTTTCACATATTTTTTAAAGGAGATGAGATCTACACACGAGACCCACCTATCTTAGAAAATGGAAAATTGTTGTTATGAAGTTTTAAATTGTTAGATTCTTAATATATAAAAACATAATAACCAAAATTTAACGTTTAAAAGCTCAAATAAAAATGGGGTGTGCTATCCACACACCCCAAATTACTTCTCATACACCCCTTGTTAATTTATGTCTGTTGATCTTCTTTAATTCATCTGATCCAACGACCAAAAATTAGAAAGGTGTGTGAGAAGTAAAATGAGATGTGTAGATATCACACCCCTATAAAATACTCCAAAGGGGATTCTTTTTCTATGTAGCATAATAATATAATATTTTTATTATTTTAAACTAAACATAAATAGTAAATAAATCGGACGAAGCCATGAGTTTCTTTATAAATTAATCGCACGAAGATTACCAGCCATGTACAATATTTTATAAATTATGAAGCCAACCAAATTACGAAGCAGTCCTCCCACGACTTTCTTTTCCAGTCCCTCGTTTTCTCCAACTCAAGAAGGATTTTCTTTTCCAGTCCCTCCAACTCCAAGAAGCACTCTCATGACTTTCTTTTCCAGTCCTCCCCCAGTTGCAGAATCAAGATTTCTTGTGAGGAGGGGCCTTAAATAAGTATAGAAGAAGAAAAAAAAAATAGCGGTTATAAAATTACTAATGCAAAACATCATAATATTTATCCAAATAATTAAGTAGTTAAAATTAACATATGCATAGATAATTTTATCTATCCATAGTAATCAAAATTATTCTTGACGAATTGCAATGAAATAGTTGCATAATGTCATCTATAGTATTTAAATAATGATTAAATTGAATAGAGAGAAGTACGAAAATCTTTGCAAACCCTAAAACTCAAGTAAGAGGTGGGATAGAATAGAAACAAATGTTTTATAGTGAATAATAGAGTATTACAAACCTTTTTGTTCTTTATTCAATAAATTCGGGATTTATAATGGCTAAATATATGAAATTCAATAAGAAAAGGTAAAAACTCTCTCCGTGCATAAGTGAAAGACGATTTTATTTTAATTAAAAGTGAATGATGGGTTTTAATTTAATGTTATTGATTTGTGAGAGGGTTGTGCTATCCACACACTTCTTTTTGCTTTCCATACACCCTCTCAATTTGCGATCGTCTAATTGAATGAATTGAATATCAAATGACATAAATTAATAAGAGTGTGTTAAAGGTAAAAAAATGTATGCAGATAGCACTACTCTTTGTGATAAATGACCATTTAAAATATATACTTATTTTTGGGATGGTATCTATGAGATGAAAAATAGATAATGATTGAATTTGTTTTAGTTGTTGAGAAGGGACTTGGATTCTCTGCCCTCCTATTTTGGTACCCTCCCCGTGCCCTCCTGTTTTTGTGGTCACGGTTAAGTCACGTCAACATTTTATATTATTTTTTCTTTTTGTTTTATTATTTTTATAAAAAAATAATATAAAATATTAACGTGACTTAACCGTGATCACACAAAACAG
Organism: Malus baccata; assembly: GCA_006547085.1. Lineage (NCBI taxonomy): Eukaryota > Viridiplantae > Streptophyta > Magnoliopsida > Rosales > Rosaceae > Malus > Malus baccata. The sequence continues at coordinate 690,445 of VIEB01000286.1, read as the reverse complement.
GAGGGCACGGGAAGGGCACCGAAATAGGAGGGCAGGGAATCCAAGTCTGTTGAGAAGGGCTGCAAAGCAATAGAAATGGGTGTAATAGACTAATCTTATTTTTTTAAGTGAGAGTAGGCCTAGGATTACTGTAGTCCTTAACTGCCTCCGCCACTGCTCCCCCCCCCAAACCACACACAACAAATTGTCTCAAAAATCTCAACCGGTTTGACATGCAAACCCAACTTTGAAAATTACTAAGCAGTCCTCCCACGACTTTCTTTTCCAGTCCACCTCCAAGAAGCATTTTCTTTTCCAGTCCCTCCTCCAAGAAGCAAGCACAACCGCGACTTCCTATTCGAATCCCTAATAATAAGGGTCCCAGTCTCTTTTGAGTTATTATAATAAGAAGGGTTCCAGTGACAACATCTTATTATTTGTCCCAGTCTCTTTTGAGTTATTATAATAATATCCCAGTGACAAGAGCTTATGAGTTATTATAATAATATCCCAGTGACAACAGTTTATTATTTGTAATAATCTTTCGCCGCTATATATACTGTCTCATAACTCACTCTCTCTCACGCTACCTTCTTATCTGCCTCTCTCTACACCACTTCCGCCAACTCAGCTCTCGTTTCTTATTTCTCCCTTTCTTCTCCCAGCTGACCATCACTATGGCGGACGATGAAAATCAAAACCCTCCTTCAAATTCACCTCCAAATCCGCAAACACATCTGACTCTGACCATCCTCTTGGCCTTAGCTACCATTCTGTTTCCCCTCGGGGTGGATCCAACCTACTTTGTCAAACATCTCTCCACTGATCCCGCTAGTTGCGAGTGTAAACTGAATAACTGCCCATGCCTTCCCCCTTTCTACATTTTCTCTGTCGTGACCACGGCATCGCTGTCTGTTGTTTGGTTTGGACTTTTTGTTCTCTCCGCCCAACTTCTACACCGCTTCGTTATTTGGGTAGGGCTTGGCTTAGTGTGGGCTACCTACTGGCTCGCGTTGCGTGGCATCCTCGCACCCCAATTTTATAATCCAATGCTTTATTCCTTCAATCCTCTTCTGGCGGTCTTATTGTTGCTTAACCTAAGATTTCGAAATGTCCGAGACCGCGCTATCCATGTCCTATCTTGCAATTGGGTCCGCATGATCCACGTCATATCTCACAACTGGGACCACGCGACCCATGTCATAGCTGACGTCTGTGTTCTATTTTGGAACTATATCACAGAAAACAACTAAAATTTGGGTATTTTAATATTTTGGTCAAGTGTGTAATTTTAATATTAAAATAATAGTCATCTTTTCCTACTAGCTACGTTTTCAAGTATGAGTTGCTATACGTATTTGGTCAAGTGTGTGATTTGATTTTAATATTTGTGTAAGTGTAATGTTTATTGAATATTTGTGCTACTTAAATTATTCCCTCTTGTTAAATATATATCGTTATATAAAAAAATCATCATATATAATAATTTGCTCATACTTAAACGGCCTTATGTCATATTAAAGAATAACGTGTTACACATTTGTGCTATGATTTGTACCAATTTTTAATAAAAATAAAATTGACTAACGCAAATAAATCCTATCTCTATTAAAGTAATTCTAATCTTATGCGTCTAAAAAAGAATGCACCCTCTCCAATCTTGTGACAGTTGTCCGCTCACTTAACCCAACTTAACACTGTCAAGTCTCTCTCTTATGGAGGCAGATTGTTTCCCATTACCATGCCCTTTCTATTTCCTCTTACATTGTGCGGTCACGGTTAAGCCACGTCAATATTTTATATTGATATTTTTATAGAAAGAATAATATAGGTTGACGTGATTTAGCCGTTACCGTACAAATAAGAGGGAATGAGAAAACGGTAAAAAGAGGGCAGACAATCTGCCTCCCTCTGTTATCACCTCGACGCTGCTATCTCCATCTCCAAACTGCCTCAATTCAAACCCAGAAAAGAAAAGCCACGCTCCCATCCCACCACCACCATCTCCAAATTCCGGCGAACAGATAACTCTGCAAAATCCTCTGCACTAAAAAAGGACCATTCTACTAAATCCTCTCCCAAATTCCCATGAAACCGATGTCGAGCGCGAACGCGAGTTCGAAGCCTTCACCTTTTATTCTTCGCGTTCTCCATGGTTTCATCTTTGAACGCTCGAATGTCTGCGATGCAAGCGGTTTCTACAAGGATTTGCAGCAATCCCATCATCATTTTCAGGTTGGCACCGCCGCGATGCCTGATCAAGAAGTTGAGGTTTGAAAACGGTGCACTCGCTGAATCAATTTCATCGATTTTGTTTCCAATCTTGTAAATTTGTTTAATTTGTGATTGAATGATTGGGTTCGGATCATTACCTTCTGCAAATTTGTAAATTTATTCTATCTATTTCATTCGCACTCTTGTAAACCACGGTCCACGGAGAGGCCAATCGGAGGTGGTTCGCAAAGTGAAGGCTCAGCGCCCCCCCCCCCGCCGTTGCCTGAACCCCAGGATGAGGTGCTGTGAATTATGCAATTCGATCGAGAAAGCTCCCGTTTTGATCATGAAAAATGTTGCTGATGTTTGTTTGATTGTTGGTTTGTGAATTTTTGAAGGAAAATTGGCTGATGTTGTTTCTTGGATTTGACTTTGTGGAGCCTTATGTGGTAAAGATCTTTGGTTTCTGGTTCGCATCCGCCATTGTTGTTGTTGGTGTTCCTGATCCAAGGAGAGAGAGTGATGCTCGGGGAGCACTCACGTTTTGGACGCTTGGGATTTTTTTGTTTTTTTGTTTTTACAAAGAGAAGGAGATAACAACAATTTAACACTGTTAAATGGGTGCACAGATGTCACAAAACTATTGAAGTCACAGAGAGACTACATCTATTTAGATACAGAAAATTTGAACTCAGGTAGTATAAACATGTGGTAAAAGTAGCATTTTTGCTTATTAAACTATTTCTTATGTATCTCCTTTTGTTTCCTCCTAAATTTGGAGTTTGTGATGGACTTGATTGTACCATGCCTCCTTTTCTTCAATGATATTGTGTATGTTTCTAAATAACTTCATTTGTAATGGGTCTGGCGTACAAGTTGTTGCACGAATCCCAGCAACTGGTCCTGTTCCACCTCCCACTAAGGTTGTGATACCTACACATTATGTACAAGTTTTTGGAACATTATCCGCAAAAATTTTAAAAAACACACAGTTCATTCATGAGTACATAACATATGGGCAGGAATAGAAGATGAAACAAATGAAATTTGTTTTTAGTGAAACCTCGGAGGTAAGAGGGGAAAAAACAGATGCAAACTGAATCAACCAGGAAATAAAATATGCCATTCAGATGAAACATTATGCAAATGCACCAAACCTTGAGTTAATAGAGGAAAATCGTATATAATTTTTTTTTTAAACAGACTGGTTTAATATGCAACTTGTTGGTATCATCTTCTGCATATCTAATGTGAAATCCCTGGATTTCACTGTTATCACCTACATATTTGTATTATTGAGATTTTATATTATTTCTCGAGAATTTATTTTAATTTGTTGAATTTTAATTTTAATTAAATTAGTTATTAACGTATGAAGTTTGGGGCATTTAAAAAATAAATAGAAAATCTGGAATTATCTTATCAATTATGGTGTGCCACATTGGGTGGCCCAGATTTAATGAAAAGGAAATGGATGGTGGAGATGCAAAGGAAAGGACTTGAAAGATGAGTGGAGAGGCACTGCCCAATCAGAAATGAGGAAAGGAGGGAAAGGAGGGAAGAAAAAAAAAAAAAGGAAGAAAGGGAGAAACGGGTCCGTACAACCCGTGGGTATTGCCGGCCACCCATCTCCATTTTTCGACGGTTTTCTGACGAATTTCTTCAAACAACCACTTGGAAACACTCCCTTGGGCTTCCCTCTACATGTTTCATCCCAAAAATCAAAGGTTTTGGACTTGAATTAGGGAGAAACCGCACTAAGGGTGCGGCGGGTGTGTGTGTTCAAATCACCCAAATCCAAAATGTTTACACCCAATTACCACCACATTTAGACTCACCTTGAGGTCTAGAACAAATCCCAAGCAATGTTGGAGGCGTCGAAACAAGTTGGAGGTTGAATTGGAGCACCCCAAATTCTAGGGTTCTTACGGGTTTTAGCAAAATTGGAGCTCTTATCGACCAAATTGGCCTTGGTAACAGGTATGAAAGTTGTTCTAATCTTTGATATCTTCATTTCTGTAATTTTTGGTAATTTTTAAAAATAGTTGAATTTTCCGGCAAATCGGGGCGGCCGACCGCCACCCGCGGCGGCGCGTGCGGCGGCGGCCCGGCCAGCGGACCGGCGATGTCCTTTTAAGTTCAATTAGATGCCCTGATTTCATAACTGACATCCTTATGTTATGGTTTGATTGTTTGAACCTATTTTCATTACGATATGTGGTTAGGTCAAAATATGATTCGACGATCCGACCGTTGGATCGTCACCAAACTTTAATGCGTCATAGAATGTAATATTTAAGGATGGTTGGAACTGACGGATTGGGAATCCGACGTACGGATCTTCCTGATTTGGATTTCTAAGTTTGTACAATCAAACGTTGGTTGCCATTTGAAATTGTAATTAGCAGGGATTCGACCGTCGGATCATGATGAAATTTTGGTAGGTTATTTTAGAAGCATAATGTGGACTTTAGAAGGTTACGGATATGAAATCCAATGTGCGGATCTTCCATATTGAATTGTGTGGAATTGTGGATCCTACCTTTGACCGAGAGTTGGTCAACATGTCTCCAAACGTCCTTAATACTAAATTTAGTACTATGAGAGACTTAAGTGAAGTCTAGTGGACCTCCATTGGTTGGAGAGTGACTTGAATATTGATGATATGATTATTGGCATTATTGATTGATGTGATAATTGGATGGTGTTGGAATGCATATGTGAGGATGAATGACATTATGACTAGAGATTATTATTGTGCTTATTTAGATGTTCCTTGAGGTGCCACATAATTGAATTGTGGTATCATGTTGAGACCTAGTAGTCTATGTGATGAATGTTCGAAAGTAGTGAAATTGTGAACTACGAATGACTTGATCCCTATTGAGGGTACGTAGGCAGTCTAACGAGAAGGTTAGATGTATCCATAAAGCATACGAAAATTATTATGAAATTTGGACCTTAAGTGGCCTTATTTCATATCGTGGAGGTGGGGTATGTTAGAAGTTTGAGTATTCAATGACGTCACGTGTCGATCCTGGGCGTAGGTCGGGATCGGAGCGTGACATCTAATACACAATCCATGTCTTTGAGGCAAGTCAAAAAGATGATTAAGCATCTCTTAAGTTCTGTTATCAATAATGTTGCACACCAGAGACATGCATTTCACTACTCATCAAGATATGTCACTATATTCATCACAAGCACTTTCAGGCATAAGTATTCCCGTAATATAGCTCACCACTCGATATTGCTTCATATGCTAATTGGGGGCGTATGAAGTGCACGTGACAGTCTATTGCTCCTGCAGTCACAATCATTCCTTCCTTCACAATGTCCTCAGTGTTAACCTAATTGACAAAGAAGAAGGCATAAGCACATTTTATCAACTTCCTAGAAATTTTCTTCCAGAACGACCTGCTAAAATGTGAGATGATATTTACCTCAATGATCATATTTACGCCATTCATAACATCTGGATTGCCTGACTTTCCAAGGGCAAAAATGTTACCCTCTTTGATACCAATATCTGCCTTATATATCCCGCTATAATCAGTGATCACAGCATTAGTTATAACCGTATCCAATCAGCTGGGAGTTCCCAGATGACTGGCCCATTCCTTCTCTAATAACTTTACCACCTCCAAATACCGCTTCATCCCCATAAACAGTAAAATCCTTTTCAATTTCTGCAAACAAGTTGGTACCACCAAGCCGAATTTTATCCCAAGCAGTAGGGCCATACATGTTTGCATATGCCTCACGAGAAATTACAGTGGTGAAAGTTGGTGCGCTTCCTGCAACACCTTCACTGCAAATTAGTACTGAGGTAAGGCATTCCAGAACGACCTGTTGTAATGTGAGATCATATTTACCCCAATGATCATATTTACGCCGTTCATAACATCTGGATTGCCTGACTTTCCAAGGGAAAAAATGCTACCCTCTTTGATACCAATATCTGCCTTGTATATCCCGCTATAATCAATGATCATAGCATTAGTTATAACCGTATCCAATCAGCTGGGAGTTCCCAGATGACTGGCCCATTCCTTCTCTAATAGGGCCATACATGTTTGCATATGCCTCACGAGAAATTACAGTGGTGAAAGCTGGAACGCTTCCTGCAACACCTTCACTGCAAAATTAGTACTAAGGTAAGGCATCTCCAATTTTTACTTAATCATCTTAGTGACCTAGCTAAAAATCATGCAACTTTATTGACCTAACAAAACAGAAGCTAAGAGGCAAATAAACATTTCTCAGGAAGAAAGCCTCGACCTAGCTTTTGCTTTTCCCCTGGCTGGCACAAGAAAACAAGCACCATAACATACTTAGAATGCTTATAGTAGATTAAGCGGTAAAAAAAGGTATTGTACCAGCATTCAAATGCCAAAGTAGGGCCTTATTTACAAAAGCAAGTAGCACCATGACTTCTATCACAGAAGTAGCACCCAAATTATTGATTTAAAAGATGATGAAGGATGACGTGACATCCTTGCTAGACTTTGATCAGAATAATATATGATAGGCCGAATATATTTGTGATTGAGATGAACTAAGCAACTTTTAATTACATAATATGGAAAAATTATTAAAGACATTTAGAGAAATAAAACAATTGTTCACCTCAAATCTCTTGGCTGTTCCGGCTGGTATATTCAAGCGCATGCCATATGATTTAATTCGATCAAAACCAGGCTGGGGTTAACCTCAATGAAGTGGTAGTAACTGCCAACCTGAAAAAGTAGGTTAGTAACTATCATAAGTCGGTTGCTTAATTGACACTCTAAAACAGACGTCCAGAACCAATACCTCTACTAAGCTAAAGTAAATGAGATGTATCTTGAATCCCTTTCATACTCTAGCTAATGAAATCCGAGCGGTTTGACTATAAAGTGCATGACATAAGCTATTAGAAGCCAATTAAAACTGAATATGACTACAGAAAGGATTTCACTATTTCAAATAACTGAGATATGATAAGTAAAAGATAAACGCACCTGAACCGGCCTGTCTTCTTGGTTAACAACTCTGAGGAATATTGATTTCCTATCATGATTAAGCACAATAATACCACCTCCATAGATAATTTCCCCCAGAATTTCACCATCTTCCATTTCAGGAAACTTGTCTAGTGAGGGAACTGCAGAAAATCTTATTGCCTAAGTGCCCATAATAGGCCATAATAGGTCCCAAAAGAAACGTCATCCTAAACTTCCAATATCCGATAGCCCTTACCAGGAAGAAAAGAATCCTTCAAAGCTAGTTCCAGATTTCCGTTATCCCTAGATATTAGATCGTGAATGGTGATTAACTTGATCCCGTCGGGAAAAGTCCCTTCAACCTGCATTTAAATCTTACTCATAAAAATGATTCTAGGCAGCATGTTATGTCAGGGTTATGAGAAACCTTCAGCAGCAATCATTATATTTAAGGCTTTTCGAAACATATGCAAGCAACCTTAATGAGCATAATACATGCACCATATCTAAAAGATATTGAACACCGGGAAGAACTTGTTTCCTCTTTGAAAAAGAAATATGCAGATCAATCTTGAGCAAATAGACGCATGATTCCGAGGTACGAAATTAGGGATACAAATTCATTGATTGGGCAAAAGGGAAGGCAACCAAGATGCTACTCAACAATCAGAATCCAGAATTAGCATCCCATACACAAAAACAGGGCAAATTGATAGGATTTCACACTTCACACCATTACCTTCCCAGCAGCTGTCTCCCAATGTCCATCAATTCCGCCTCAGATTTATCCATTTCGAACAAACTCCAAAATCTACCAACCCAAACACTAAACAAAAACGTTTCCTTTACAAAACCCATTACCAAAATCCGATCAAAGTTTGTATATTTTAACAAAAGATCAAGTTTTGGAGCTAAAAACACACCTGCGTGGCTATGAGAACTGCAGCTTCAGGGTGATTGAACCTCAACCCGCGAGCAAGACGCTTCTGTGCCAAAAACCCAGCATTATTTAGGTTCAGTTTCTCAGCTTTTCTTGGAACCACCTTCATTTTTTGCAGTCCTTACTCTCATGTCAATGCCTGCAACTTTCAAAGAAATAGTATTTTGTCTGTTTTTGTTTTGTACAATTCATTACACTTGGATTGAACCCAGCACTATGCAAGTATGAGGTTTGCCTGTAATTCTAATCACTTGCACTCTCACTCACCCAGCACACCCATCATCCCTGCACACCTCTCTCTCTCACGCGAGCTTACATATACTTTTTGGCACTTTTACAGTGACGAACTTATTCTATAAAAACGGCACGAACGGAACAAAAACTTAGCATAGCCGTAAGGATGTGTAACGTGTTGCTCCTGGGTTCAAGTCAAGTGGTGTTGGGATGAATGCCATCATGACTAGTCACCTTTTGGTCTTGTGGCTCAAATCAAACAATTCTCAGCCTAGCCAGCATTGAGTCCCTATTGAGGATATTTGGGACCATTTAAGCCCCTAATGTGATTTCCAATTCCTGATGGGTCACCAAGTCCGTTTGGTTGGGGCTAATGCCGCTATTGATGAGCTTTGACTCCTCTTGGTTGGGCTTGTTAATGCAGGATTGGGTGAGTGTCGATCTAAATTAGCTTTATGGCTTTGATACTCATGGAAAAATGATTTTTTTATTTTTTTTATTTTTTATTTTTTATTTTTTATGGTCAGAGTCATACGAAAGTTATTGAGCATGGAGTGTTGGATTAGTGCGGGACACATTCTACTTCTACCTAGATATGATGCAGCCAATATGAATTTATATTTTTCTTTAACAATTCTCACTTTATTACTTTTAAGTATCTTGATATTCGCATATTTTTTTGTCTCAATTTCATACCTAAACTTTAATTTTTCTAAATACTTTAGTATTTCAGTTAAGTTTTCTGTTAAGTTTTCTGTAAGTGATAACATGGTATAATTTTGACCCACCATATTTGCCATGTGGATGAGAGATTCTCTTGTATATCCAAGCCCACAATGTCTAGTGATAATTCTTGGCAAATATGGTGGGCTATAGTTATTTCACGTCATCACTTAATAGAGAATTTGATGGAAAGACTAACATAAGTACTAAAGTGTCAGAAAGATTTAAGTTTAGGTAGGAAACTAGATAAAATAATAATAATAATAAGAATAGTAGAGTGTGAATGTCATGATGCATGAAGGTAAGAAAGCCCTTGAATGCTAGTTTAGAAGAAACGCTTTGAAGAACCTTTAGATCCTTACCACAACAGTAGGAACGTGCTAATAACATGTTATAGCGCTACTTTACTAAGGTATTATAGAGAGACGGATTTGGAAGTCGACGGTAAGAGAGAGAATAGAATTCGTGAATTTTGTGGTGTATGTTATCTTAATCTATTGTGCCTTATATATAGTGTTTAGGAAGAGAGAATCTTACTCCAAGGAATACAATTACAATCAAGAAACTATCTAAAAATATTATAGAATCTCAATAAGGATTTGCACCATCACACTAAGTGAGGTCGGCAATATGAAACATAGAATGCCATTGCACTCGTTTTTACACCAAGTCTTTTACTAGCTCCAAGTACTCCATATATGTTCATAAAGTCTCTTTCCAAGTCTTTGTAGGTCTTCCTCTACCCTTTTTGCCCTAAGCCTTCGTCTCATAGTCGCATTTTCTAACTAGACCATATGCAGGTCTTTGGTTCACATTTTTAAACCACCTTAATCGATTTTCTTTCATCTTATCTTCAATTGCGGCTACTCCTACTTTACCTTAAACATTCTCGTTATTTAACTGGAGCATAAATGGAGTTTATTTTTTGAATCCTACCTAAATTCTAATTAAGAGCTCCTAGGTTTATCAAACTCATATTTTATGTGCATTTAATCGTGAGTATGCATAAAATTCGATACTACAGTGCATGAAATATTTCTTAGATTTTGTGACTTTAAATTATGGATAAAATAATAAGGTTGATATTTAATTTAAGTATTAATCTAATTTAGACTTTGTCTCATATTTTCATACTAATAATTCTATTTATACACACAAAATTAATATGTTTGTTTCACATATTTTTTTAAAGGAGATGAGATCTACACAGGAGACCCACCTATCTTAGAAAATGGAAAATTGTTGTTATAAAGTTTTAAATTGTTAGATTCTTAATATATAAAAACATAATAACCAAAATTTAACGTTTAAAAGCTCTAATATAAAATGGGGTGTGCTATCCACACATCCTAAATTACTTCTCACACACCCCTGGTTAATTTAGGATGTGTGCACCCCTGGTTAATTTATGTCTGTTTATTTTCTTCAATTCATCCGATCCAACGGTCAAAAATTAGAAGGGTGTGTGAGAGGATATCGCACCCCTATAAAATACTCCGGAAGGGATTCTTTTTCTTTTCTAAGTAGCATAGTAATATAATATTTTTATTATTTTAAATTAAACACAAATAATACTTAACGAAATTTAATCGCACGATATACAAGAAACGACTGAGATGTGGAAATCCTAGTCGTTGATTGCCATGTACAATAGTTTATAAATTAAGAAGCCAACTCTGAAAATTACGAAGCAGTCCTCCCACGACTTTCTTTTTCAGTCCCTCCTCCAAGAAGCACTTTCTTTTCCAGTCCTCCCCCCCCCCCAAAAAAAAATTGTCTCTTTTGAGTTATTATAATAATAAGGGTCCCAGTCTCTTTTGAGTTATTGTAAAAAATCTTTCGCCGCTATATATACTGTCTCATAACTCTTTCTCACTCTACCTTCTTACCTGCTCTCTCTCTACACCACTTCCGCCAACTCAGCTCTCGTTTCTTATTTCTCCCTTTCTTCTCCCAGCTGACCACCACTATGGCGGACAATGAAAATCAAAATCCTCCTTCAAATTCACCTCTAAATCCGCAAACACACCTAACTCTGACCATCCTCTTGGCCTTAGCTACCATTATGTTTTCCCTTGGGGTGGATCCAACGTACTTTGTCAAACCTCTCTCCGTCGATCCGTCTAGTTGTAAGTGCAAACTGAATAACTGCCCATGTCTTCCCCCTTTCTACATTTTCTCTGTCGTGACCACGGCAGCGGTGTTTGTTGTTTGGTTTGGACTTTTTGTTCTCTCCGCCCAACTTCTACACTGCTTTGTTATCTGGGTAGGGCTTGGCCTAGTGTGGGCTACCTACTGGCTCGCGTTGCGTGGCATCCTCGCACCCTAATTTTATAATCCAATGCTTTATTCCTTCAATCCTCTTCTAGTGGTCCTATTGTTGCTTAACCTAAGGTTTCGAAATGTCCGAGACCGCGCTATCCATGTCCTATCTTACAACTGGGTTCGCGTGATCCACGTCACATCTCACGACTGGGACCGCGCGACCCATGTCATAGCTGACATCTCTGTTCTATTTTGGAACTATATCACAGAAAACTATTAAAATTTGGGTATTTAAATTCTCTTCATACTTTTGTGCTTTTTTCTTATAATTTTTTTTCTCAGAATTACCATTTCTTGATTTATGTGTGTTGGGACATATTAAGCTTTTTAGGCTTTAACTCAATAGTTAGTTTAAAACCCAAGTGATTGGTGCTTTCTTCTTATAGTTACTTTATACAAAAATCGTTTTAATTAATTCATGTTTATATTTTTTGAGAGTATATTTCTGGCCTCAAAATTATCAATACAGATATTTTACGTGTATACACATTTAAAAAAAAAAAAACTCTCAAATAACACCTATACACCACACGTGTTCCATATTTTACTAAACTATGATTTGTGTATATATAATATATGAGTTGTTGATGTTGCTCAAATACAAAATACACTAAAAAATTACAAATGCGACAATTGGCAACAAAAAATTAGGCAAACTACAACTAAACCAATGTTTGTTAAGTTGCTTATTTCTTTTGTTTTTTGTCTGAGTATCTTATTAATAATTATTTTTAATTATTTTCACTTCCATTGTTATTTTCAGATCAGTAGAACGATGGGGAGAGAGAGCTAGTTATCAGCAAAATGCATGGTCCATTCCTCTTCTTTTGAATGTATTAGAGCAATAGTCGTCTTTTCCTACTAGTTACGTTTTTATATTCGTATCTCTCCATGCAAGACTTGTCATATTTATTCAGGGCGTGTAATTTTAATAATTTGGATCTCTCCATGTAAGACTTGTTATATTTATTCAATGGCATGTAATTTTAATATTTTTGAACTCTATGTATGAATTGCTATGCTTATTTGGTCAAGTGTGAAATTTGATTTTAATATTTGTGTAAGTATAATGTTTATTGAATATTTGTGTTCATTAAATTATCCCCTCTCGTTAAATATTTATCGTTATATAAAAAAAAATCATCATATATCATAATCCGTTAATACTTAAACGGGCCTTATGTCTTGTTAAAGAATAATGTGTTACATATTTGTACTATAATTTGTACCAATTTTTAATAAAAATAAAGTCGACCAACGCAAGTAAATCTATCTCACTTAGGGCGCGTTTACATAAGGGTAATGGGAATAAAAAAGGGGAATTGAATTCCGATTATGGATTACTCCAACGTTTACTAAATACTAGGGAATCAATGGTGTGGTGGATCCCACCCGAAACAAGAAATGCAATTCATGAAATTGGAGGAGTGAGATTCCTTGGAAAACTAGTGTGTATCAACAACCTGGAGAAGTTAGACCTAGTGAAGTGGAAGTATCAATTCCATGATCACAACTAAGGAGGTCAACAAGAATACTGAAGCCAAATCCCAAATACGCCAACGCATCCATAGTAGAAGAAGCAGTTGAAGTTGAGATGCGTAAAGAAGCATCACAAAATTCTTAGTGGCGTAAAGCTAGGAGAAGAGGTCGATGTGTTAAAGAAACATCAAACCTGGGATCTAGTGGCAAGGCCAAGATATGTGAAACCCATATCATGCAAATGGGTGTTCAAGATAAAGCGTTGACTCAGCGAGAAGAAAAGAATGAGCTCGTGTTGAGGGAGAGTGTTAAAGATCAACACCAGCCCATTAAGATCAGTCGGTACAAATGAACTAGATTGTTCTAGTTCAAACATGCATGGAATTGTTCTAGAAGATTCTAGCATGCAAAGTAGGATGTCTAGTCTAGAATTATCTAAGCTAGAGGTTTGTAGAATATACTAGAAACTAGAAACTAGTTCTAGTTTGTAGAAAGAACTAGAAACTAGTAGAATGCCAAGCCCTCACCTATAAATATGGGTGTGATGTTGAATCAACAAATCAAGAAAGTAGCTAAGAAGATAGCTAAATAAGAGAGTGAGAAGCCTTGTAAGTGAGTAGTATTGTGAAGAATGTGAGTGGTCTAGAGTGTGCCTCTAGAAAGAGTGAGTGTCATAACTTCTAAAGAGTGTCCTTGAGAGTTTTTGTGTTGTAATCTTTTGTAAGTGTAATACAAGTAATTTGTTTACTTGTGTTGTCTCTTCAACACTTGTGTTAGAGTTGTGTACTCTAAGTTTTTCCCCAACAGTAGCTTACTCGCCTTTTGCTATTTTCTGCATGATTTTAGATAGCTGTTTCCTTACATCCTCGACAAACTTCATCCCTCTCACCTACAATCAATGGGTTCCAGAAACATAACAAGCAAATTCTAGAATCTGTCACCAATGCCCTGAATATATCAGGTTTTTCTTATACAGAATATTAAAAAGGTACCTACAGCGATAATCCTTGCACCAATCAATGTCATGGTCAGTTTGATGCCAACACTCATACATCTGTAGCAACTGGATATGATCACCCCAGCCAGAACCATCAGGAAGGTCCAAATATTCATGCTTCCTCTTCTTCTCCTTGCTCTTGCTGCAAAAGGAGGCATACTCAACAATAATCATCTCAAACGAAATATTCATACCTCAAGTGCCTCGTGGAAAGTGCAGAGGTCCACAAATATCTTTCTAATGTTTAGAGGTACGCAACTTTAACCATGTGTGGTAACGTTTGTGTGCAGATGCGTGTGCATTTAGTTCGACGTATGATATTTGAGTATTTTTCAGATTCTTAGAACACAACGCATGCTATTAACTTTCACAACATACATAAGGGCAGGGCACCATCTTCTGGGAAAAATTTAACGAGCTTACCTTCGACCAGGAAGCAATGTGGTTTCTGCAGATAACATAGCAGCAACAGTCAAAGCCTGGGATAATCAGCCATACTCATTTGCCTCCACTTAGGTCTTTGACAGTGAAGGTTCTAGCCGAAGCTCCGCTAAAAATCAAGGAAATACTTGGCAGACTCATCAAAGATTTAAAAGGAAGATGATCAATGTGTACAAAACCAATGGGGAATCACTTCTAACACTAATAACATATAGTACAGGAACAAAAAGCCCAAGTAGGAATGAGTTGCAAAACTTTTGTAAATGCATATCTGACACTTCAATTACGGTCCAGCTAAGGTTATGAATGATCTATAAAATTTTAAGACTCAAAGTAGCATGCAATATTAAGATTCAAGCTATTGGCAAAAGAATAACAGTGTAGGAATTGCGTTACTAAAACCAAACTCTAGAAGGGTATATTTATACCAGTCGAGAAGAGAGGACCTTTTAGAATAGAATCCTTATTAAACTTGGAGATTCAAAAGGATATCTAGCTAGGAAGTAGATATTGCATAGTGTGATTACTTGCGAGGCACACCAATCCTTAGATGGTAAGGACTCCAAGATTGGGAAACATGATTCCTTGCAAGATTAGGTTTTCGTATCTTGCGGAACAAGCATGATCAATCTTAGTGAAGTCGTTAGACTTTGCCCGCTGATTCCAGAATAGGATGATGGTGGCATCGTTGATTTATTTATTCAACTCCGTATTGGCGGCTGTTAAGTCCATGACTAGACTTTTGAGGTATGCGTATTCTGAGCCGCCTTACTCTGCTATGGAAAATCATGGTCCCACAACCTCTCAATTAGATTGAGGCGTTCACTCTATGATTGAAGCAATTATGACGAATGTGGTATAACCATCTGAGTGAGTATTTGATAAAAGTTATGTGAACAACTAATTATGTCCATGCGTTCATTAAGAAGTCACATTCTGGTTTTGACAATCGTCATCTTAGCTAATAGTTAATAGGTATGTAAATTTTTTAATTTTGGGATGAAAGAATTCAATTTTTAAGAATTTTGGGAACAAAAGAATCGCTTTTAATTCTTTTGAAATGTAAATTTTGATTTTTGTGTTACAAATTTAGTTTTTTTAGGAAAACTCATTTGAAAGTATATTAATACTTTCATATTAACCTATGGTTATAATTATCAGAAGTTTAAACCTATTGCTATAATTCTATGTGGGATCTAAATTTTCATTATTTTTTCAAATTTCCCCTTCTTTATTACCATCGGTATCTGGACTACTTGTACAAAAATTATTAAAACACGTCACAACAAATTTCATATGAGACCAAGAGAAAAAAAAAATTTCAAATATCTCCGTAAATATGAATATTATTCACATAATAATGTCAACAACGAGTGTTGTCCTGTATCCTAAAACCCTCGGGCATAATGTCTGTAAGTATGCAAGTTAAAGAGGAAAAAAAAAAAAAAAAACCAAATAAGCTGATAAATTAAATACGGTAAATTTCAGTTTACTACCTTCAAGTTTCGTGTTTTTCAACATTTAATTAATGAAGTTTTTTTCGTCCCAGAGTCATACTTAAATGTTAATTTTGGGACAGTCTCATACATATATTAGTTTAGCTGTTAAGTCTCCAATTAACTGATGACGCCCATTTAGATAATGACTGGACGCCACGTGTCATTAAGGGATCCACTTGGAAATTAAAAATTAAAAAAAAAATTTCTCTCTCAAAAATATTAAAATAAATAGATAAATAACCCGAACCCTTACGTCTTCCCCGCCCGACACCCCTCCATCCCCTCCACACCTCCATGGCTCCACCCTTCCATCCCCTCCACCCACCGACACCATTCCCTTTCCCTGATACCCACCCCTAACACCAAGCTTTTTCTCCTTCCCCAAAAACTCAGCCCCTTCCCTTCCTCCAAAAATAAGTCTCACTAATCAAACAGCCAACCTGTCGAGCTCATACTAAAATAACACTAACTAATCAACACAAAACAAACCCCACAATTAATCTATATATTGTTCGTGGCTAGAATTTCCGTCGGGGATGTCTCCTAGCCGACGAGCACACAACTCCCCGAGAGGTTGGCGCCGGTTGATGCTTTATGTCGGGCTTCTGCTTCACTGGCGGGCTTGTCGGGCAAGGCTGGAAGAGAAGGACAGAGTTAACTTTGAAATGTGCCTTTGTGGGGCCTTAGGTATAGGCCTTGAGGCTCGCAATCAAGATTAACTTTTAAGTGCTCAGGCGTGCCACTACCATCTTTAGCATGGCAGATGTAAAACATATGTTGAGTTTTAGTTGTATATATACCCGAGAGGCTGTTTTAGTTATGAAATGTGCCTTTGTGGGGCCTTAGGTGTAGGTCTTGAGGCTTCCAATCAAGAACTAACCCAGTACTCGAATATACGATGTCTGTTTTATTGATTGCAAAAGTGTTATAACCATTATACTTCTGATTATCCGAGCCCGCAGAGCTGAATGAACCCAAATAGGTGCCTTTGTAGGGCCTTAGATATAGGAGGCTTCCCATCAGAATTCCTTCTATACTCAAATGTTCTACTATAATCATAATATAATAAAAATAAAACTAAGAGATAGGTCGATTACTTGCGCCCCAAGTAACTTCGGACTTCTTGTTTATCAAGGACTGTCGTGGATGGGTTAAGTCCACATAAGGTTTTTTTTTATGCCTTGGGACCAAGGACTTTTGAATGATCAATCTTACATGCCCGAGAGCTTAGAACTTAGATCTGATTCAAACTGTGAAGACATATTTCAATCGGATTCAAGAACTGAGGAGTCTTTTAATTATCAACTCACTAGAAATAACTTGGATACAATTGGAAGTATGCAACATATTGCTAGACTAATGAATGAAAAGACAAAAACAAAGAGGGTCGGGCAAGGCTGATCGTCTTGCAACTTCCTATCTCTGTGATTTCTCAAGGGGTTTGAAAGCTTAGAAAGGGGGTAGGGAGATGAGTTTACAAAAAGAAATCGATACTACAGCAAGCTTAGGACAAGGTAGTAGAGCTATTACAAAGGATTTTGGGTGAGGGTTGATCCCGAGAGGGATGAAGGCTTGGGCTGACTACAACTTCGTTGAAGGCAAATCTGGTTTGAGCAGAGTTTGTGCCTGTATTTGTTTGTTTGTTTGAGTGTCCTTATTTCTGATTTCTCTTTCTTCTTTTATAGACACTTCGGCTTGGCCTCCTGTAGCAGTAATCTTGCCCCAATGCATCTTGAAAGGTAATGACTCATCATCTATTTACTTGTACTGCCACTGTAAAGTACTTTTGGGCTGATTAGCTGGCTGGTCTACACCACTTGGTCTCTAGGCAGGTGAGCAAGTGGTTCAAGTGATCTGCACCTAGTCGGGAAATGCCTTTTCTGCCTTCTGGGCTATTCGTTGGGCTTCAGGCTTTTCCCCTTTTAAACCTCATTTTGGGCCAACTTCTTCTTGAGCCCAAAGTTCAAGTTTTAACCCATACATATACCAAGCAACATAGAAGAGCCAAAAGATTCAACATTTAGCAGAAATTACATAAACCCAGAAAGCAAACAACCAAAAGAACAAACAAAACACAAACTTTAGCAAATTGAGCAAAATCCATGAATACCCAGAAACCCCAAAAACTCAAAAGTGAAACTAAACGATTACAGAGAGAGAAAGAGAGAGATACCAGATATGGACATGACTACGAGCTGCTCGGGCTTAGGAATACATTAGTTGTGCACTTTGATTGTGATGCTGCTGCAGGTCCTTGAGACCTATCCGAGATTGTAGAACTGGCGGTAGAGGTCGGATATCAGAGCCTTGGTGTCGCTCACTGCTTTGCCTTCCAAGTAAGCCTGCGACGTCGTTCCGAGTTTCAGTTCGTTCATTGCCACTGCTGCCATTGATGGTCTAGAGAAAGAAACTATGAACCTGTGATTGGTGTACTTCAATACTAGGCTAAAATAAACTATGAACCTCCACTTTTGTATCCGAATACACTTTCACACCGATTCGAGCGCGAGGTTGACATTGCGGGATCTGTTTTAGGCTTCAACGAAGGCGTCGAGGGAGGATAGAAGAGGGAGGTCGACAGACTGGAGCTTGGTGTTGGAATCGGAGAGAGAAGACTTGAGAGAATCGACGTCGGAGAGAACAGATCGGAGTCCGTCGACGGCGAGGATGAAATCTTGGTAGTGGACCTTGCAGACCTCCTCGATTTTGGACTTCTTGGATCCGGCGAAGTGGTAGAGGTGCTGGAGCGGCGTCTCGGGCTTCCTGGAAGTGAAAACCTTGCGAACATTTGTGGTTTTTTTGTTGTTTGACGCAGAGGAGAAAACGAAATGATGGAATTTTGGGGTTTTGGGGGAAGGGACGGGGCTGGGATTTTGGGGAAGGAGAAAAGGCTTGGTGGTAGGGGTGGGTATCAGGGAAGGGAAATGGTGTTGGTGGGTGGGAGGGGTGTTGGCTGGGGAAGACGAAGGGGATTTTGGGTTTTTTTATTTTTTATTTTTTTAATTAATTATTATAATATTTTAAATTTGGGAGAGAATTTTTTTTATTTTTTATTTTTAAATTTTCACGTGGACCCCTTAATGACACTGGCGCCTTGTTATTGTCCACGTGAGCGCTATATCATTAGTTAATGGAAGACTTAACAGCCAGACTAATGGATGTATGAGATTGTTCCAAAATTAACAACTTTGGTATGATTCTGGAACAAAAAGTATTTATGTATTAAATGTTGAAAACTACTAAACTGAGGGTAGTAAACTGAGATTTACCCAATTAAATATTTTAGGCTTTTTAGCCAAAATGGTCCATGAAATTTGCATGACACATAACTTTGGTCCTTGAGATTGAAAATCAATAGAAATGGTCCCTGAGATTGTCCATCATCTATTATTTTTGTCATTTCATTTAAAAACTCTGTTAAGTGGTCTCGAATCTCGTATCGAAAACTGAAATTTTTTGCCAGATGTTTGGGCAATTTTCAAAGCTTCGTAACTCGATCGTTTCTTAACCAAATTCGACTCATAATATATCATAATGAAGATAAGAAAGTGTAGAACAAGATTATACATATTTGGAAGGCCAATGGTTGTTGCAGATGGTCGGAAAATAGCCTGAAAGGTGACTAGTTAGTGGGAAAACTGGGAAATTCGCCGGAAACTGGGTAAATTTTAAACATTCATAACTTCTTCAATACTCAATGAAATCAAGTGATTCAACTAAAAATCATACTTCTCAACGAGACGAAGAAAACAATACATTTCACAACGGCTAAAACATTTCTTTTTTACGCTTTCTTATCTTAAGATATTTCTAGTTAAAGAGAAAGATCCTTCCTAAATGCAATCTAACCTTTCTCTTATATACGATAGCACCAGACATGCCCTACGTCATTGTCCTTCTCTGATCTTGACTTATTATAGTAAAAAATTACTAGTAAAAAAGAAAGTATGAACTTGTGACTGTTTGCTGTGGTTTGGCAGGAAAACAGCTCGAAAGTGGCTAACTCAACGAGACAAAGATAACCACTTTCGAACAATTTTCTAGCAAAACCACTGCGATTTAGCCGTCGAGAAAGCTACCATTTTCTTCGTCTCATTGAGAAGTATGATTTTCATCTTTGAATCACTTGATTTCGTTGAGTATTAAAGAAGTTATGAACGTTTAGTTTACCTAGTTTCAGACGAGTTTTCCAGTTTTTTCTCAGATCAGTCACATTTCAGGCCATCTCCTACAACTATTAGGCTTCTAAATAGGTATAATCTTGTTCAACAATTGCCTATATTCATTTGGATATATTATGGGTCAAATTTGGTTAAAAAACGATTGAGTTATGAATCTTTGAAAATTACCTAAATTTTCGGTCAAAAATCTCAGTTTCCGGTATGAGCTCTGGGACCACTTAACAAAGTTTTTAACGGAATGACTAAAATAATGGATGATGGATAATCTTAGGAACTATTTATATTGATTTTCAATCTCAGTGACCAAATTTATGTATTATGTAAATCTCAAGGATCATCTTGGCTAAAAAACCAATATTTTACCATTATCATATTATTTGACTTTGCAAATCGTTGCTTTTTTTAGAGAATAGTGCAGAGCTACCTTTTGGGTTTCAACTTTCAACTCAAGACGGAGACGGAGGATATTTTATGTTTGGTCGAAAGGAGAGGGAGGGAATACAACCAAATGTTTTGGATGCGTCATACTGTGCTGAGCATGCTGTTATGCGCAGTCGGTGCATGCTTATGCAATCACCCATGTATTTTCACGTTATATTACAAATTGAGCATACAAAAAAAAATAAAAAAATAATGCTACGAAGCATGGAAGTTGAAGCGAAAGAAAAAAAAAAAAAACAAATGGGTTGTGTTTTAGTAAAGTCTTGGGTACATGATCGCTTAGTACTACGGTCTAATAATATTATTTTTCATTTGTAAGTGAGAACAAAAAAAAAAATTAATGCTACGAAGCATGGAAGTTGAAGCGAAAGAAAAAAAAAACAAATGGGTTGTGTTTTAGTAAAGTCTTGGGTACATGATCGCTTAGTACTACGGTCTAATAATATTCTTTTTCATTTGTAAGTGAAAACTTTTAAGTTCGATTCTCATCAACAGCGAATTTGAAACATATTATTGCTAGCCCATTGTGAGGTTTAACTTATTCTTCCACCCTCTTAGTGTATATAATACTGTTTGCTAATAAAAAAAAATTAAAAAAAATCTTGGACGCGTGGGTAGAGATGAAATCACTGTTTAAATAAATGTAAAAATATATAGAATAATCTGAAAAATGACTTTGACATACGATTTAGTCGTTTCTTTAAACTGTTATTTGCCCCACTCAAACAAGTTTGCTAAAGAGTTCTTGGCAAATCACAACAAAGTTTGGAATCTACAAACACTAAAATTCAATACATTCCTTTAAAAATAGCTAGAAATAAATTGTAGAATTAAGATGTATAGGAACAGAATAAGAAAGAGTTTGTATCGGAGTATATGATATATAAATTGCGGCCAACGTGGACTCGTGGACATTTCCGAAGTGTGCCTATAAAAAATCATGTCCTTCAATTGAAAGTGTGCGTGAATACGTGCCTCCTGCATACTTTCATTTCCACCGAATGGATGCAAAGCCTACCGTTTTTTCATATATGTGCCTCTTGCCATAAATCATAACCTTCTGATTCAACATATCCCTTAATTGTGCTTGTTTCAAGGTTAAAAATCACGCTCAGAATTTAAAATTTAGAAAATAATAATGCATGTTTCCGTCCAATGACTGTAGCAAAATTTGGAAAATAATAAATCAATAATGCATGTTCCCGTCCAATAATAACTATAGCTGGAAATGCTACGGGAACTCGCTCGAAAAGCGAGTAATCAAATTTGCTAAAAATCTTTTTATCTTGAATTTGTTGTATGCCTAATGATTGAACTATTTTAAGTGAATGGGGAAGGGGAGGTCGGCGGTAAAATAGAGAAGAGAGAGATTTAATTGTGAGGTGTATTGTATTTCACTTTACTGTGTCTTCATTTATAATAGTAGAATATGTTAAATCCTTACTTTAATAATATTACAACTCTAATAGGATAATATCTATTACAGAGAATATTCCATGATATTCCTAAATACACTAGGAATTACACAATCACATTCATATTCTAAATATGGTTTTTATCACCAATGGTCCCTGAGATTGACCAAAACTCATCATTTTGGTCATTCACTTTCAAAATCAATCAATGTTGTCCCTGACATTCGCCACTGCACATCAATTTGGTTATTCCGTCA
The DNA here is from genome assembly GCA_006547085.1 of Malus baccata. Lineage (NCBI taxonomy): Eukaryota > Viridiplantae > Streptophyta > Magnoliopsida > Rosales > Rosaceae > Malus > Malus baccata. The sequence continues at coordinate 668,335 of VIEB01000286.1, read as the reverse complement.
ATTATTTCTGTTAGTTTGCATGTGGGACTCACAAATATAATAAAATTGTGACACATGGATTACACAAAAGAATGATTTTTATTACAAATTGTCCCTGACATTGATCAAACTTCTCATTTTGGTCCTTGAGTTTCAAAAATCAATAAATTTGGTCCTTAACTTTCACTATCGCACATCAATAAAATTTCATCAATATTTTTTGTTAGTGTGAAGATGTGGTCCCACTAGACCAATCATATGGAGCAAGTGGATTAACTATAAGAATTTTTTTTTTAAGTGAACCAATTGGCGAGTATTTCGTGCTGACATTTCTCCCGCATCCCACAATCCCGATTGAAAAATAAGATTCAACCTAAATTCCATAAAATCGAATCCAAATTCAATTCAAATTTGATAGGGTTATAACCAATTAGAGAGAATGAGAAGTGAGTTCACGGAGGACAAGAGATTTAGTGGTGTCATGGTGCGTTCCTTTTCTTTTTTAGCATACCTAGATGAAGACGATGATGTCTTTTTTTTTCCATTTGAGTTTTATTTTTTTTATTTCTTATAGTACTTTTAATTTTAAATCTTAAAAAAAAAATATATTTTTTTATAATTAATCCATGTGGTGCCATATGATTTGACTAGTAGGATCATATTATCACACTAACAAAAAATTTAGACGAAATTTAACGGAATGACTAAATTGATGTGCAGTAGTGAAAGTCAATGACCAAATTTATTGATTTTTGAAACTTAGGTACCAAAATGAGGAGTTTGATCAATGTCAGAGACGATTTGTGATAAAACCCCTTATTTTGTGTAATCCACATGTCACTATTTTATTGGATTTGTGGGTCCCACATGCAAACTAATATAAATAGTTGACGAAATATAAATGGAATGACCAAATTGATGTGCGGTGTTGAATGTCAGGAACGACATTGATTGATTTTGAAAGTGAGGGACCAAAATGATGAGTTTAGACAATCTCAAGGACCATTGGTGATAAAAACCCTTCTAAATATTACTACAACACTCCCCTTGACTGTACTCAAACAAAACTTCACATTAGATATTCAGTAGTTGAGGTAGAACATTTGATGAAGTCGTCGTCACAACGGGCATATGCGAGTTTCAAATTTAAAGAAAGTATGCATTGGTAGTAAAACTCACAAAACCTTACTATGGTAAAACCTAAGACAGGTAAAAACACATAGACTAAGGAGAAAGGTGAGAAGTATGCATACTGTAAAAAACAAATGTCATAAGGGACGAAAGTAGTGAACTCAATGGAGTATGATCATCCCGGAATGGGTGCCTTATCAAAACCTCGTTAGATAGCAACCAGTAGGAAAAATGCTCATAATCGCAGGAAAAAAAAGTACATTAAGATCAAGTAAGTATGCTTCTGGATACTCCCCCTGAGCTAAATATAACTTCCAAATAAGAGAACTACAAGCAATTCAACTCAGATAATTTACGCATACTAATTCATTGGACGAGCTTATGAAAAGTAGACTTGGGCAATGACTTGGTGAAGAGATAGGCCAAGTTGTCCTTGGAACGATTTTGCTTAACTTTAGTGTTCTGATGCTGTTGTTGCTGGTGATAGTAAAAGAACTTCGGCATTATGTGATTGTGTTGTCTCTCTTGATGTATCCCTTTTTTAACTGCTCAATACATGTTGCATTGTCTTCAAAAATCGTCGTAGGAAGGTCAACGATGGAAGTAAGACCACTAGTGCTTCGAATATGTTCCATGACTGCTCTCAACCAAAAGCATTCACATGAGGCTTCATGCAAGGCGAGAATCTTAGCTTGGTTCGAAGAAGTCCTAACTAGTGGTTGCTTGGTACACCTCCAAGATATAGTGATGTTTCCAACGATAAAGACATAGCCCGTTTGAGAACGTGCTCTATGTGGGTCAGATAGATATCCAGTATATGTGTAACCAACAAGGTGGGAATCAACCCGATGACCGAAGGGCAACTGTTCATCTCAAGGATTCATGGGTGTAGGACAAGCCTAAATCCGTCGTACCCTTGAGGTAGCGGAAAAATGTCTTTAACACCATTCCAGTGTCTGCATGTAGGTGCATTGTTATATCTAGCCAAAAGATTAACAGCGAAGAAGATGTTGGGTCTAGTGCATTGACTTAAGTATAATAAAGCACCAATTGCACTTAGGTATGGAACTTCAGGCTCCAAAATCTCTTCCTTATCCTTCTTGAGACAAAAAGGATTTCTTTTAGCATCTAGAGTCCGAACGACCATAGGAGTACTCGAAGGCTTCACTTTATCCTTATTAAAATGTCGCAACACCTTTTAGGTGTAATTCGATTGATGTACTAGGATTCCATCCGAATAATGCTCGATCTCCAGGCCAAGACAATATCGAGTTTTCCCAAGATCTTTCATCCCAAATTTTAATTTCAAGTGACCGATAATTTCCTCAAGCTCTGCGGGAGTTCCGATAAGGTTCATGTCGTCGACATAAACTGCAACGATCATAAATCCAGAATATGACTTCTTGATGAACACGCATGGGCATAGTCATTGTTCACATAACCCTGACTTGTCATATATTCACTTCGATGGTTATACCACATTTCCACATATTGTTTCAATCTATAAAGTGATCTCCTCAATATAATCAAAATAGTGTTCCATGGTCTAGAACTATTGAAACCAGTCAACGGAAGTCCGTATGGAACTTTCATGTAGATTTTTGTATCTAGATCCCCATATAGATACGCGGTTACCATGTCCATAAGCAGTAGATTAAGTAAACTGATAAGGTAGCGGAACGTTATGACGTATATTACGGGGAATATGTCTCCTCGTAATCAATCCCAGTGCGTTGAGAGAAACCTTGTGCTACAATGCATGCTTTGTATCGCACTATTTCATTCTTTTCATTACGCTTCTTCACGAAAACCCACTTGTAGCCCACGAGCTTCACATGTGGTGGAGCAGGAGCTACGGGCCCAAACACCTTACGTTTCACAAACGAATTGAGTTTGACCTAGATTACTTGTTTCCAGCTTGACCAATCTGTTCTACGTCGACATTCATCCACGGAACGTGGTTCAATGTCATTTGCTAAGCATGATGTCAGTACCTACTGTGTACGTAAATGCATCGTCAACGATCATCTCATTCTGATTCCAAACCTTATCTAATACGGTGTAATCTCACGCTTTTCGAGAGGCTTGTTTATCTCATTTAAGACGTCACCATAATCTAGAATAACCTCATGTGTTGGAACATATGAGTAAGCGATGATCAGATTCAGATTAAGGTCACTAGTTTGTGCTGTTTTCCTCTTTTGAGGTTATGAATCCTTTGAACCATGGGGTTTGTCATGCTTCATGGTATAAGCAGTTGATGAAGTCATGGGAGGTGTGGTTGCCCCACCCTTAGGGACAGTTCAGCATTCCAAGGTGGTGTTACGACGTACCTAGAGTACGTCGATCCTTACAAGTGTGTTTGCAGCCGGTATATGTGATATCGTCACATTTGCTAGATCAGTAAAAGCATTTGGCATACTTTGAGCAATGCTCTAAAGGTCTAAAAAACAATGCATTTCAGTTTCAAACTGAGTAGTGTGGGGTTCTAAATGAGACATAGTGGGAGTATACCATGATAATTCGCAGTGTTCTATAGGAATGTTAACATTCTTATCTCCCCCTAACCATAGGAATATTGTCTCTTTAAAGTGACAATCCGCAAAACGTACAATAAAGAGATCTTCTGTCAATAGCTCTAAGTAACGAATGATTGATGGCGAATCATAATCGACATAAATTCTCATTCTCTTATAAGGACCCATTTTGATGCGTAGTGACGGTGTTATTGGCACACAAACTGCGCACCCAAACACACATAAATGCTAGACATCATTCACATATCCAGTAATCAACTGTAACGGTGAATGAGGTTGGGTGGCGGTGGGCCTCAAGCGGACCAACATGGCTGCGTGCAATATTGCATAGACCTAGGCAGATACCGGCAGTTTGGTTCGCATAACCAAATTTCGAGCTATCAATTAAAGCCGCTTTATGAAAGCTTCTACCAAGCCATTTTAAGTGTGAACATGGGATATAAGATGTTCAACATCAATCCCAACAGACATGCAATAATCATCAAAAGTTTGTGACGTAAACTCTCCAGCATTATCCAATCGAATCGACTTAATCAAATAATCAAGGTGGTGAGCCTTAAGCTTAATAATTTGTGCTAGGAGTTTCGCAAATGTAGCTTTGTGTGTGGACAATAAACATACATGTGACCAACGTGTCGATGCATCAACTAACACCATAAAGTATCTAAATGGTCCGCATGTTGGTCAGATAGGTCCACAAATATCCTATTGAATCCTCTGAAGAAACTTAGGAGGGCTGTGAATAATCTTTGTAATTGAGGGTTAAGTATTCAACTTCCCCAAAGAACAAGCTTAGCAAGGCGGAAATCTAACGTAGGGAGGTAAATGATGCCCATGTGATGATTTGAAGATATGCATCATGTCACGTCCAGGATGTCCCATATAGTCATGCCAAAGTAGCAAAGTGTTCTAGAACACAGGCATAGGGTCGGCCACAAAGTGGGCTTCTATGTCGCAAATGGTTGTAATGTACAACCCACTCGGGAAACGTTCCAACTTCTTATGAATACGTTTCTGGCCATACTCATAAGAAATGATACAAAGAAATTCAAAACCATTATCTTCAGTAGTTTCAACATGATATTGATTATCTCGAATATCTCTAAAGCTCAGCAACATTCTTCCGGAACGTGGAGAATAGAAAGCCTCTTTAATAGTTAAGACAATACCAATGGACAACATTATACAGGCCCTTCCGTATCCTTCCATCAGGTTGGATAAGCTTGAGAGGGTTGTCAAAGGTGCATTTTTAGGTACGAAGTTAGTAAAATAGTGTCGTTCACGCAATATAGTGTGTGTGGTAGCACTATTATCCAGACAACTAACTTCCCCACTAGTCATACCTAGGAATAAATTAATTGAATTGGTCACATGCATAAATATAATTTCATTCATTCAATTAATCAATCGAGAAATGATATCCATAATTCAAAACAAACCAAACCAAACAAATTATTCCAAAGACTTAGAAAAATTGTCCAACAAAAAAATTGGGGGGTTCGGCCACTCCTAGTGGTTGAACCACTAGGGGTAAAAACACCTTAAAGACATGTCTAGAAAAATAAAACTTTATTCTTCCATAGGAGTGGATGCCTCATGAAAATTTGATATCTCTATGGATGTAGTAGTATCTTCGAGATGTTCCACATGGGCAAAGTTAGACTCACAACAGGAATGATACTTGGCAATGTCCTCGGGCGTAGCTCGACATACGGGTGACCAATGATCATTTGATCCACAGTGGTAGCACATGTCTAGTTCAGTGGAAGCCAATTGAACGGTAGATTTTCCCTTGTTCTTGAAGTTTGGGGTCTTAAGGGTAAAGGTTTGGCATTTATGGGTCAAATTTCTTCCCTTGGGTGGGCCTTGGCTTAGTGGACCTTGGACCCGTGGGTGGGCTTGCCGCCTATTACCACGGCCACGATGATGTTTTCGTCGTTTGTGGCTGCTAGAATTAGTCGCATGCATTTCAAGCGAAGTGTTCGAGCTAGTAGGTCGGGCTTGATGATTCTTCATGAAAAGTTGGTTCTGCTTTTCAGCGATAAGTAAAACAACGATCAAATCTGAAATTTTGGTGAACTTCTATGCCCTATATTATTACTGCAAGAGAATATTGGTGGCATTGAAAGTCGAATAGGTATTCTCTAGGAGAACCTCATATGTAAAGTCTTGGAAACGTAAATGATGACAATTGTGTCTTGCTTCAGGCAAGTAAATATCTTTCTAGTGATCGAAACGATAGACCAGAGCAAGCCAGATGGTGCGTGGATCCTCCTCAGCAAGGTACTCGGTCTGTCGTGCATCATGGATGTGTCTTTAAATGAAGATCATAGCAATAGCTTTGTCAGCTTCATCGACGAGTTCCTCGATGATGGCTCTAATACCCTTTACGGTGAGATGGAGCTTTAAGTTCAACATCAGTGAAATCGAGCTTGTTTAAGTTCGACATGTCCCTAAAACAGAGAGTACAAAAACGTGGTTAGTCATATGGAAAGCCATAGACATACATCATAGAACATTCGGGTTCTATAGACATGTATATGTTTCATTTAAGCATGAAAGCTACAGGTTTTATGTTGTCAGTTTTGAATGAAAACTTCGGATTTCAAAGGCACTATAAATGAAACAACATGTTTGATTTAGTTTTATGAATGATTAGTTCATAAAGGAGAGGTTTCTGCAAGAACACATAATGCATTATGCTGATTGAAGTGTAGTAGATTTGGGTTGCTTCGGGAACTCATGTGTGAGAGTTTTGAGACAATGAAATGATGCTAATGGTTCAAAGTATAATAAAAATTATTGAATCGTTAATATCCAAAAGTGATCTTCAGGTTAATAATTGGATTAATTATCATTTTAATGGATTGTTGGTCACTTTTAATTAATTCAATAGATCAGGACCAAAAGGGGTCGATTGTGGAAGTAAAATAATGACAGATGGGTCATATTAGCTTCAGTTGGTGATAAATCAAGTGATAATTAAATTAGAATTAATTAACGTAAATCAAAGTACCCCAAACAAATATTTGGATATGATTTATAATGCAGGGATGCCAAAACTTGGCATTTGGTTGAAAAAAAAATAATGCGGCCTAACTAAAAGTGGATTGGCTGCGATGTGGGGATGGACCTTGCATCATGACTGCAGGTCATTAGGCCGTGGAAGAGCTGCATGCTTCTGGTCGTGTGGTCTAGGTGAGCCCAGCAGCAAAAGCTACTGGTTTGGGCCAAAAACAAGGCACGGGGCAAGCCCAGCCTAAAGTTGACTTGCGGGTTAGTGCGAGGAAGGCACAGCCGAGGCTAGCTCTTGAGTTTTTGGGTCAGGGTAAGTCAAGCCTAGTAGTATAAGCTACGGGCAAGTGGGCCGAGACTTGGGCAAAGCTTAGCAAACGATACGGGCTTGTTGCAGGCGAGCCTGGGGCACAGGGTCGACCTAGCAAGCTACGGGCTTGCTGCAGGTTTAGGCCATGGACTTAGGACAAAGCCCAGCAACTCAAAAGTTGTTGGTTTTGGGCTTGGATGGGTTGCAGGCCCATGGTAACCCATACCAGGCCGAATCCTGGTGTCCGTGTAGGGGCAGTAAAGCCCAAATGGCTGCTGCCATAGTCCAGATGTCATTCTAATGGTGTGCTCCATGCGGCTGGGCTGCAGGCCAGCTGCGGTGATGTCGGCAGCAACGTGACAGCGAGCCGTAGCCATGCCGCATATTTGCCAGTTTTTTTTTCTTTTCGACATCACTAGGGTTTGAAAAACCCTAAATTGCTTCTAATTTATTTATATGCTTTGACTGACAAATTCCACATGGCAAAATAATAATTGTGTAACACATGAAGCGTGTGTGTGTGTGTGTGTGTATATCAGAAGGAAAATATAAATATAGGGGATTCATACTTCATGGACATTTCAAATATCTTACTTTATTTTTAGCGTACCTGATTGATATAAAACAAATAAAAGTCTTTGAATTTTGTACAAGAAGGCCTCCTCTTACAATTCTTCAATTTCTTAACTTTTGGCAAGAGTTTGCTGATAACATGTTGTAGGCCTAATTGACTAAACTATTTTAAAGGAATAGACATGGGGAGGCCGGTGGCAAAAGGGGAAGAAGAGAGATTTAATTGTGATGTGTGTTGTATTTTACCCCATTGTGCCTTTATTTATAGTAGTATGATAGGTTAAATCCTTACCATAATAGAATTACAACTCTAATAGGATGATATATACTAAAGAGAATATTTCAAGATATCCCTAGATACAGTAGAATTTACACAATCACATTTATATTCTAAGTATGATTGCAACAATATTCTATTTATTAGTATTTCTTTAGTGGGTAAGTTATAACTATGGTTCCCGCCACTAACACAACAAAAGAAATTAAGAATTTCGGGATATTTTCTCTCTCTAACAACTTAATATTCTATATTTGTCTTCATAGCATTTTGTTTCCCTTGACACTATTACAAATTTGTCCCCTAGCATTTTCCTTGGGTCAATTTTTGTAAAGGGTGAGATGGGACCTTTATAGTCGTTACCAAAAGAAAAAAGCTCGTGTCAGTGACAAAAAAAATAAAAGTAATGATATGGAGATTAAATTAGTAGATAAAATTTGCAAACTAAATGATATGTCACAATAGGCACGAATACGTTTATAAACGCTTAAGTCGTAATACAATCATCAACTTTCATGTTATTAATTTATAAAATTTTGTCTACAAATTTATTCTCCTTAACATTATCAAAAAAAAATTGTTGCGTCATTTGGGTTGGATGCTACTTGGCCGCTAACACCATACCGCTAAGACCATCTCTAAATGAGATGTCAAATCCTAAGTAAAATGCTATGTAATCAAATTTGAAAGTAGGAATAAAATTCAACTGATATGTTAATCTCATGTGGATTGTCATATGAATTTTCATATGTCAAATTTGATATAGGAGAAAATGTGATGACAAATAAATTTTTAATTATTTTATTGTTTATGTCCTATTAATGCACCAATTATAATTCTGAAGAGTTTATTTTAATTGATTTCTTTTAAAAAATGGATCCTACAAATATCATGTATAACAAAAAAAAACATATAGGTTAGAGGAAGAGAAAATCTGCATGTAGCTTTTCCACCGGGCAAGATGCCTAATATTTACAACGCTCTGGTAGATGCTATTTTATTGGTCAACAAATTAGTGTGACTTGTGAAGTACAGAGGAAAGATCGATCATCCGAATCTGACAGTCCAAGTTTTTTATTGGAAGAAAAAATCGACCAAACATTTCTTATGTACCATGACATTCCAAGTTTTTGATTGGAAGAAGAAATCGACCAACCATGACATTCCAAGTTTTTGATTGAAGAAATCGGCCAAACATTTCTTATGTACCATAAACGCTTTTACTCTTTATCTTTTGTTATGAAAGATAGTACAAGATTCGATGCTTTCTTGTAAAAGTTTTGAGGGCAATTTCTCATATCCATCTCAGGAACAACTTTCCAGTGGCCCACATACTACCGGTATAAAAAAGAACGCGAAGTCCAGACCCTACATACACCACTCAACCGCTCCTAACGGTCACCTCAACTCACATTTCTCATTCTCTCCTGCTGCTCCCAGCTGCCTCTTTTGACGAGCAATATGGCGGATGATGAAAATCAAAACCCTCCTCCAAATTCAGCTCCAAATCCGCAACCACATCTAACAGAGACTTTGACCATCCTCTTGGCCTTAGCTGCCATTCTGTTTGCCCTTGGGTTGAATCCAAGCTACTTTGTCAAACCTCCCTCCGCCGATGCGGCTAGTTGTGAATGCAAATTGAATAACTGCCCATGCCTTCCCCCTTTCTACATTTTCTCTGTCGTGGCCACGACAGCGCTGTCTGTTGTTTGGTTTGGACTTTTTGTCCTCTCCGCCTGACTTCAATACCGCTTCGGTATCTAGGTAGGGCTTGGCTTAGTGTGGGCTACCTATTGGCTCGCGTTGCGTGGCATCCTTGCACCCCAATTTTATAATCCACTGGTTTATTTCTTCAATCCTTTTCTGACGGTTATATTGTTGTTTAAGCTAAGATTTCGAAATATCTGGGAGCGCGGGATCCATGTCATAGCTGACAACTGCGGCAGGTTTTGGAACTATATCACGGGAAACTACTAACATTTGGGTATTTGTATGTTCATACTTGAAAGGGTAATTAAGTTGGCTATTTCCTAGCAAATGTAAAGAGTCTGTAAGTTGGCTATTTCCTAGTCTTAGGATTAATTATAACTTGCAAAGGTTGGAGCTTGCGTTAAATGAGGAGCACGATTGACAAATATTACACGGCAAAGTTTTTTCTGGTAAGAATCATTTGCATTCATATAGGATTTGTGTTCCCTATTAAAGATTGATTTGGTGTGGGATTCTAGGAGTCTATTCAAATCTACAGTCTTAAATAAGGAAGAGGTTTAAATAAGGCCAATCTCTTTGTTTATTAGGTAAAAGAGTTAACCTAGTATATAAGGGGTTGTGTTGGGAGTTTTATGTAGACCTTTTGCACGCTAATGATATTTGTGAGATTGTTTTATAAGGTCAAGGGGGAGGAACAAAAGACTGTTAGGTTCTTAGCATTATCTAGGTGAGAGTTTGAGAGCATAACACATCATTCATTCATCATGGAACTTTGTGTAAGCTTTGCCTGTAAGGAAGATCATCAATCTACGTGAATCGGTGTTCATCCAAGAGAAGGTGAAGAGGACGTGGTCTACAAGACAAGAATATTTGATCAAGCTTCTGTTGTGGCGTAAGAAAGTATCAATTGAGTCTTGTATTATGTCCTTAAGTTTTTAGTGAAATTGGCTGTGTGCCTTGAGGTTTTTCTCTCCTGTGTGGAGGGTTTTTTCCTCGTGCGAGATTTCGTACAAATCCTTTGGCTTCGTTTATTTACTCTTTTGATTTGTTTTTGTTGTGAAAAAATCAGGATTGAAATATATTTCAATCTTGCATATTGCATTTAACCTTGATCCATCCAGATTTACAATTACAATACCTTTTTTTTATAATCTTTATTTATTTATTTTTTTCAAATGATAGATACGTTAGATTAGATGTTAGATTATGAGATTAACGGGATTCAAACTCATACAGCCCTCACCAACTATGTTGCTAAAAAAAAAATTCCCGAGAAGACTTCAAATGAGCTCTTTTGCCGCCGGGGTGCCCACAAAAAAATCAATGAGAAAATTGTCTTTAAAGGCCTTTCATCCAAGTTGATTACACTATTATCCACAGATTTCATACCATATTGAAAGAAAGAAGCACCATCATTGTCTATTTCACATAATCTATGTGATGTAATTCTTAACTTTTTTTTTTCAAAAATTATTTTAAGCACAAAAGAAACCATGTATAAAACCAGTTAGTATCATACCTATTTAATATCTCATCTTCACTAAACGTTTGAGTATCTTATTAATAATTATTTTCTCTTCCAATGTTATTTTTAGATCAGTAGAAAGATGGAGAGAGAGAGAGCTAGTTATCAGCAAAATGCCTGGTCCATTCATCTTCTTTTGAATGTATTAGAATTAAAATAGTCTTCTTTTCCTACTAGCTACTTTTTTATATTCTCCATGCAAGACTTGTTATATTTATTCGGTGGTGTGTAATTTTAATATTATAGATCTCTCGATGTAGGACTTGTTATATTTATTTGGTGGTGTGTAATTTTAATATTTTTGAACTCTATATATGAGCTGCTATGTTTATTTGGTCAAGAATGTAATTTTATTTTTAATATTTGTGTAAGTGTAATATTTATCTCTCGTTAAATATACATAATATTGTTGTGTAAAAATAATCATCATATATCATAATCCGATCATATTTAAACGTACTTGTTTCTTATTAAAGAATAATGCCATATTTTTATACAATGATTTGAACCCCCATCTAATAAAATAAGGCCCACAACATGGACTGTTCTACTAAACTGCCGCAATTCAAACCCAGAAAGGAAAAGTTAGGCTTCCATCCCACCACCACCATCTCCAAATTCCGGCGAACAGAAAACTCAGCAAAATTCTCTGCACTAAAAATGGACTGTTCTTCTAAATCCTCTCCCAAATACCCATGAAACCGATGGTTAACGCGAGCGCGAGTTCGAAGCCTTTACCTCCTTTTTATTCTTCGCGTTCTCCATGGTTTCTTCTCTGAACGCTCGAAGGTCTGCAACTGTAAGCGATTTTTACAAGGATTTGCACATTAATCCCTTCATCATTTTCAGGTGGGTCGCCGCCGCCGATGCCTGATTCAAGAAGTTCAGGTTCGAAAACGGTGCTCTCCTGAATTAATTTCATCGATTTTGTTCCCAATCTTGTAAATTTGTTTAATTTGTGATTGAATGATTGGTTTCGGAATCATTACCCTCTGCAAATTTGTAAATTTATTCTATCTATTTCATTCGCACTGCTGTAAACCACGGGGAGGCCACTCGGAGGTGGTTCAAGAGCCAGGTAACCGCAAAGTGAAGGCTCAGCCCCAGGATGAGGTGCTTTGAATTATGCAATTCAATCGAGAAAGCTCCCGTTTGGATTTTCAATTAATTATTTAATCAATCATTTTTTCTTTGTTTTGTGTTTTTTGTTTGGATTGTTGGTTTGTGAATTTTTGAAGGGAAATTGGATGATGTTGTTCTTGGATTTGTCTTTGTGGAGCCCTATGTGGTAAATATATTTGTTTTTTGGTTCGCATCCGCCATCGTTGTTGTTGGCAAGGATTTAAATATCGATAATATCGACGATATTTCGCCGATATTATCGTTTTTTTGCTTCACCGATATCTTAATAGGAATCCAAGAAGTTTTCGTCAAAATATCGCGATATTATCAATAATATCGTGATATTACCGATAATATCACGATATTACCGATAATATCACAATATTACCGATAATATCGCGAAATACTACAAAAATACAGAAAATATTAAACTAACAAGATCAGATACCCCATCTAATCTTAGCCAAAAGACCGAGAAAAGACTGTCTTCATCAGCTTTGGACTGTGGCTTTTATAGACTTGTTTGGTTGCTCACTTCTATTGCACAGCCGATGTGGGATGAAAACTAACTTTTATAGACCTGTTTGCTTGCTCAGTTTTATTGCACAGCCGATGTGGGAAGGGTTATTATCATGCCAGGTTTATATTGTAACCATTACTTCCTGCGAATGCTAGCTCAAATTGGGAAGGGTTATTATAATGATGCTTAGTCAGTTCCTTCCCTCTTTCTTTTTACTGTAATTTCATCATTGATCACCAAGATAATAAGTTGTCAATACAAAATACAATAAATATTTGTTTTGTTAGTAATGATGCTCAGCTTGTGTTGGTAATGGTTCTAATCTTGTATGATGTTATAAAACTAAGGAATTTTTACTAGAAGCAACGTTCTTTTTTCCTCATCTTACTGCATAGATGTAAGAAAAGTTCCAAATCGGAGAGTTAATTAAGAAATTCCTCACAAAGTTTATTAGGAGTTGTGTCATAACTCTTATTGCCAATTAATTTTGGGGTTGAAACCTTAGTTTTCTTCATGGATCTGGAGCATATATGCTTGCATATTAAAAGAAGTTGAGTTTCCACTATAAAAAGTTATTACAAATAGTTACCACACCCAATACTACATGTATGTTTGGGTGAGAGACTCCCAAACTACAAGGCATGCATTTTAGGCAAATGAAGAAGAAATATGTCGCACAAAGTTAAATATGAGGAATTAGAAATATTGTAAAACACTTAATGGAGTTTTATCCGTCTAACGTGAATGTGAATTACACCTTGATCGAAACACAAATCATTGAATAGTTTTCTTTTCTCTTAGGAAAAGTTTCACAAACTCGAAATCAGCCAACAATTTGTGAACAACAGGTTCTTGAACATAATGAGAACAAAGCAGACCACAACAAAAAGAATCAGAAAATGCAGCATGCATAAAGAAACCCAAAATTCATACTCTAAATCGAAAACTCTGACGGATCTTAGGGAGCGAAAAGAACGAATCATTTTCGGTTCAATAAAAATTTCCAAGTTTTTCTTACAATTTCCGTGGTTTCCATGTAATTTTTATCGATATCGATATTATCCCGATATTTCCATCGATATTTCCGTGTTTTCAGACTACCGATATTTCCGATATTACCCATATTTTCTTCCTTGGTTGTTGGTGTCCCTGATCCCAGGAGAGAGAGTGATGCTCGAGGACCTGATCCCAGGAGAGAGAGTGATGCTCGAGGAGCACTCACGTTTTGTACGCTTGGTTTTTTATTTTTTATTTTTTTATTTTTTTAACAAAGTGAAGGAGATAACAACAATTCAACACTGGACAGATGTCACAAAACTATTACAGCCACAGTGAGGCCACATCTATTTGGATGCAGAAAATTTGAACTCAGATAATACAAATACGTGTAAGAGTAGTATTTTTGCTTATTAAACGGTTGCCTGTTTATCCTACTTTTCCTTACGATTTCTTGTGTATCCTACTTTTCCTTGCAAGCAAGAGTGCTGTCTCATCTCATGTCTAGCATTCGCAATGTCGCATTTTGCCCCTAAAGAAATCAAAGGAGTGCATCCATCGGCATCAGAAGCACATCAGAGACCCTGCTTATCAATGTATGAACAAAATCTGTGGGGCCGTGTTGTGCTGCCTGATGTAGAGTTCCCATAAAATTCAACAGGACTATCAAGTACCTTTTGAGGTGCAGCATTCTTAAGCAACAACTTTCAAATTCTCACAGTTTTGATTTGTATCGAGTATTTCCATTACCGTCTGACCAAGTTTATTCTGCAGGTTTATGTCAATGAAGAAAATATATCTATCTAATATCCAACATATATTCATTCTACTTGTACTTCATATATGAGCAATAGTGCTCTTGTTTTGTCATTCAAACAAAAAAACCCTCTCCTGCTTATCATATACGTATATTTTTCTCATCATTTTGCCAATTTCCATTACCATATTGAAATTTTTGTAACATTGGAATTATGATACATCATCATTTGAAACCATCCTTAATATCATATTGTATATAACCATACTATAATAAGGTTTTCTTAGTTGTTTTCGGTTGTCCCCACTAGAAGAAATTTCTGACTCCATCCCTGAATGACCTCAATGTTAACCTAAGTGATAAAGAAGAAGGCATAAGCACATTTTATCAATTTCCTAGAAATTTTCTTCCAGAGCGACCTGTTGTAATGTGAGATCATACCCCAATGATCATATTTAGGCCATTCATAACATCTGGATTGCCTGACTTTCCAAGGGCAAAAATGCTACCCTCTTTGATACCAATATCTGCCGTATATATCCCACTATAATCAAAGATCACAGCATTAGTTATAACCGTATCCAATCAGCTGGGAGTTCCCAGATGACTGGCCCATTCCTTCTCTAATAACTTTACCACCTCCAAATACCGATTCATCCCATAAGCAGTAAAATCCTTTTCAATTTCAGCAAACAAGTTGGTATCACGAAGCCCAATTTTATCCCAAGTAGTAGGGCCATACATGTTTGCATATGCCTCACGAGAAATTACAGTGGTGAAAGCTGGAACGCTTCCAGCAACACCTTCACTGCAAAATTAGTACTGAGGTAAGGCATCTCCAATTTTTCCTTAATCATCTTAGTGAACTAGCTAAAAATCATGCAACTTTATTGACCTAACAAAACTGAAGCTAAGAGGCAAATAAACATTTCTCAGGAGGAAAGCCTCGACCTAACTTTTGGTTCTTCCTCACGTCCAAATTCTCACGCTTGTATAGTTTCCATGACTTCCTTTAGTTTGCCATCATCTACTGAACAATCCACAATGTCACTTCCTCTGATTACTCTGTTACATCTTTCAAGTGGGACATGTTTGCTTTTCCCCCGACTGGCACAAGAAAACAAGCACCCAAATTATTGATTTAAAAGATGAAGGCCAAATTATTGACATCCTTGCTAGACTTTGATCAGAATAATATATGATAGGCCTTTTTTTTTTCTCAGTTTAATACCTAAACTTTAATTTTTCTAATCACTTTAGTACTTCCGTTAAGTTTTCTGTCAAGTTATCTGTAAGTGATATCATGATATAATTTTGACCCACCATATTTGCCACGTGGATGAGAGATTCTCTTGTATATCCAAGCCCATAATGTCTAGTGATAATTCTTGGCAAATATGATGACCATAGTTATGTTACGTCATTCATTAATAAAGAATTTGATGGAAAGGCTAACATAAGTACTAAAGTGTCAGAAAAATTTTAAGTTTAGGTAGGAAACTATGATAAAAAAAGTAAGAATAGTAGGGTATGAATGTGACTGCGTGAAAGTAAAAGTGTCCCCTTATAGACAAAAAGTGTATCAGAACCAAAAAAAAAGTGCATCACCCAAAACCCAAAAAAAGTGCGTCAATCATGACAAAATATACCCCTCGTAGACTAAAAGTATCCCCCACATAATCAGTATCCCCGAGTATCCCCCTTATAGACAAAATGAACCCCTCATAGACTAAAAGTATTCCCCCCGCCACACCCCCCCCACCACTTCTTATTTAATCCCTTGCTCTCCCACCCCACCCTCCAACACACCGCCAACTCAGCTCCCGTTTCTTACTTCTCCCCTTCTTCTCCCAGCTGACCACCATTATGGCGGACGATGAAAATCAAAACCCTCCTCCAAATTCACCTCTGAATTCGCAAACACACCTAACTCTGACCATCCTCTTGGCCTTAGCTACCATTATGTTTCCCCTCGGGGTGAATCCGACCTACTTTGTCATACCTCCCTCCGTCGATCCAGCTAGTTGCGAGTGCAAACTAAATAACTGCCCATGCCTTCCCCCTTTCTACATTTTCTCTATCATGACCACGACAGCGCTGTCTGTTGTTTGGTTTGGACTTTTTGTTCTCTCCGCCCAACTTCTACACCGCTTTGTTATCTGGGTAGGGCTTGGCTTAGTGTGGGCTGCCTACTGGCTCGCGTTGCATGGCATCCTCGCACCCCAATTTTATAATCCAATGCTTTATTCCTTCAATCCTCTTTTGGTGGTCCTATTGTTGCTTAACTTAAGGTTTCGAAATGTCCGAGACCGTGCTATCCATGTCCTATCTTACAATTGGGTTTGCGTGATCCACGTCATATCTCACAACTGGGACCGCGCGACCCATGTCATAGCTGACATCTGTGTTCTATTTCGGAACTATATCACATAAAACTATTAAAATTTGGGTATTTAAAGTCTCTTCATACTTTTTTGCTTTTTTCTTATAATTTTTTTTCTTCTCAGAATTACCATTTCTTGATTGGGACATATTAAGCTTTTTAGGTTTTAACTCAATAGTTAGTTTAAAACCCAAGTGATTGGTGTTTTCTTCTTATAGTTACTTTATAGAAAAATCGTTTTAATTAATTCATGTTTATATTTTAGGGTATATTTCTGGCTTCAGAATTATTAATACAGATATTTTACGTGTATACACATTTAAAAAAGAAAAAACTCTCAAATAACACCTATACACCACACGTGTTCCATATTTTACTAAACTATGATTTGCGTATATATAATATACGAGTTGTTGATGTTGCTCAAATACAAAATACACTGAAAAATTACAATTGCGACAATTGGCAACAATAAATTAGGCAAACTACAACTAAACCAATGTTTGTTAAGTTGCTTATTTCTTTTGTTTTTTGTTTGAGTATCTTATTAATAATTATTTTCACTTCCATTGTTATTTTCAGATCAGTAGAACGATGGAGAGAGAGAGCTAGTTATCAGCAAAATGCATGGTCCATTCTTCTTCTACAATAGTCATCTTTTCCTACTAGTTACATTTTTATATTCGTATCTCTCCATGCAAGACTTGTCATATTTATTCAGGGCGTGTAATTTTAATATTTTGGATCTCTCCATGTAAGACTTGTTATATTTATTCAATGGCGTGTAATTTTAATATTTTTGAACTCTATGTATGAGTTGCTATGCTTATTTGGTCAAGTGTGAAATTTGATTTTAATATTTGTGTAAGTGTAATGTTTATTGAATATTTGTGTTCATTAAATTATCCCCTCTTGTTAAATATATATCATTATATATAAAAAAAAGTCATCATATATCATAATCCATTCATGCTTAAATGGCCTTATGTCTTATTAAAGAATAATGTGTTACATATTTGTACTATAATTTATACCAAATTTTAATAAAAATAAAGTCAACCAACGCAAGGAAATCTATCTCTCTTAGGGTGCATTTACGTAAGGGTCATGAGAATAAAAAAAAAATTGAATTCCGATTACGGATTACTTCAGTATTTACTAAATACTAGGGAATCAATAGTGTGGTGGATCCCACCCGAAACAAGAAATGCAATTCCTGAAATTGGAGGAGTGAGATTCCTTGGATATATGAGATATTTGAATTCCATGAGGGTGAGAGAATCAGGAATGCTTTTTTTCTTCCTATTATGCCCCCATTCACATTATGCACAACTTCATGCTCATTCACATTATGCACAACTCCATGCACATGCCGAAAAGAATGTGCCCTCTCCAATCTTGTGACACTTGTCTACTCACTTAACCCAACTTAACGAGAGATTTTTCAATGTGACCGTCACACGAGATGCTACACCACTTGTTCCTATATAAATGATAGGATATGTGTGTTAAAAGGTTGAGGTATTCATCAATTCCCCCTGAACTTGTGACCATTGGCCAATTTCCCTCCTCAACTTTAATTTTGACCAATTTCCCCCCTCAACTCTCATAATTAGTCAATTTCCCCCATCAACTTTAATTTGGCCAATTTCCCCCCTCAACTCTCATAATTAGTCAGTTTGCACCCTACTGTTAATTTTTTAAAATTTTCCATCTATTCTTTTTTTTTTCTTTCAATCTTTCTAATAACTTCTAACAAAGTACTAAAATTAATATAAACTCACATGCATAATATAGGGTAAAATGTACAAAAACATAATACAATTAGTATGTGATATGAGTTGATTATAAGAAAAAGTTATGAATCGGGTTTAAAGCATGTAGAAGAAGAAATAATAATCCTAAACTCATGGATCAGACCTATTTCAATAAAATGGGTTATTCTTAATAAGGAGTCGAAAATTATGAATTGACTAGTCATTTTTGCACTAAAACTCGATTCTCTACAATTTACTTGAACTTAGCTTTTACTTTTATAAAGAAACTTGTATTCACATACAAAAATGTACACATCAATCCTTTTCGTTATCAATTTTGTATAGTAAAAAATCAAATAAAATTACTCCATACTGATTTATTATGACTAATAATACTATCTATGATAAATTGTAAAATTCTAAATTTTAATCTATTTGTAATAGGATAAAGACATAGGAAAATGATTAACATACATCTTATTTAGTTCCTTACACACACTTGTTTAATTATGATCCAATTAAAAAATTAACAGTAGGGTGCAAATTGACTAATTATGAGAGTTGAGGGGGGAAATTGGCCAAATTAAAGTTGAGGGGGAAAATTGACTAATTATGAGAGTTGAGAGGAAAATTGGCCAAAATTAAAGCTGAGGGGGGAAATTAGCTAATAGTCACAAGTTTAGGGGGGAAATTGATGAATACCTCTAAAAGGTTAATGACTTAAAAATTAAAAATTTTCACCACTTACATAAAAATATTGTGTTGTACCACCGAGTTTCCATCACACCTAACATTTCTCCAACTTAACACTGTCAAGTCTCTCTTTTATCACCTCGACGATGCCATCTCCTTCTCCAAACTGCCGCAATTCAAACCCAGAAAAGAAAAGCCACGCTCCCATCCCACCACCACCATCTCCAAATTCCGGCGAACAGATAACTCTGCAAAATCCTCTGCACTAACAAAGGACTGTTCTACTAAATCCTCTCCCAAATTCCCATGAAACAGATGGCGAAGGCGAACGCGAGTTCGAAGCCTTCACCTCCCTTTTATTCTTCGCGTTCTCCATGGTTTCTTCTTTGAACGCTCGAATGTCTGCAATGCAAGCGGTTTCTACAAGGATTTGCAGCAATCCCATCATCATTTTCAGGTTGGCACCGCTGCGATGCCTGATTCAAGAAGTTGAGGTTCGAAAACGATGCACTCGTTGAATCTGTTTGCACTCAAAATATACCCATTTTGACTTATTTGGGCAATTTGGGTAAAATATGACATTTGGAGGATTAATATGCAAGAAAGCTAACTTGGAAGGATATTTAGATGCAAGTGGTGGGGTTGGACATTATAATATTGTTTCTCCAATTCGTTTGGGTGGTGGAGATGTGTATGCCTTCAAGTAGATTGGAAAAGCATTCAGACATTCTTGCAGGAGGCATGTGAAGAAGACAGCTTGCTTCTTTTTATTATTAATTTATTACAAGTGGTAGAGATATGTGGTGGAGATTCAAACTTGCTTATTCTAAATATTTCACAATACAAGCTGCCCAAGCTTCTTTCGGGCAAGTACAAAAACCTCAGCAGGGGGTTTCCTCCAGACCTCTATAAAAATGAGCAGATGCACAAGGTTTATGGACACTCAATCAAACAAACAAATGCAAGCCCAAACTCTGCTCAAAAGTCAGATTTGCCTTCCAAACGAAGTTGTAGTCAGCACCAAGCCTTCATCCTATTCGGGACAAGCCTTTATCCCCCGCGGGATAACCTTCTCTTCAAACCTTTGTAATAGCTCTGCTACTCTGTTCAAACTTGTTGTAGTATCGATTCACTTTTTGTATTTCCCTCTACCTCCCTCTCTCCCTTTAAGCTTTCAGACCTTTGACAAAACTACAAAGATAGGGACCTGCAAGACGATCAGCCTTAACTGATAAGGTTTAATCTTGCCCGACCTTCTTTGCTCTGTCTCTGTCTTTTCTTTCTTTAAAGCCTAGCAATATGTTGTATACTTCCAGTTATATGCAAGTTGTTTCTAGCAAAATAATGATGAAAAGGCTTTCTCAGTATTTGGATCCGATTTGAATATATCTTCAGTGTTCAAATCAGATCCAAGTCCTAAGCCCTCGGGCATGTAAATCTGATCAGTTTAAAAGTCCTTGGCCTCAAGGCATAAAAAAGAACTTTATGTGGACTTAACCCATCCACGACAATCCTTGATAAACGAGAAGTCCGAAGTTACTTGGGGCGCAAGTAATCGACCTACCTCTTGGTTTTGTTTCTATTATATCATGATTATCATAGAACGCTTAAGTATGGAACAGATTCTGATAGGAAGCCTCAAGGCCTACACCTAAGGCCCCACAAAGGCACCTATTTGGATTCATTCTATTCTGCGGTCTAGACGGTTCGAGTATAAGAACGAACTCTAATGGGAAGCCTCAAGGCCTACACCTAAGGCCCCACAAAGGCACCTATTTGGGTTCACTCTACCTCTCGGACTCGGATAATCAGAAATATAATAGTGATAAAACTCTTGCAACCATAAAGACCAAATATGATAAGTTCAAGCACTGGTTTAGTTTGACAGGAAGCCTCAAGGCCTACACCTAAGGCCCCACAAAGGCCATACTGAAGATGGCAGTGGCACGCCTGAGCACCTCAAAGTTAATCTTGATTGTGAGCCTCAAGGCCTATACCTAAGGCCCCACAAAGGCACCTTTCAAATTAACTATGTCCTTCTCTTTCAGACTTGCCCGATGAGTCTTGCCCGACGAGTCTTGCCCGAAAAGTCTTGCCTGATAGGAAAGCAGAAGCCCGACAGTAGCCTTCAACCGGCGCCGACCTCCAGGGGAGCTGTGTGCTCGTTGGCCAGGAAAGCATCCCCGACGGAAATTCCTGCCACGAACATAGTTTTGGCACGCCCGGTGGGATCAGGGCACTGGGAGTTGTTTCAACAGCCAGGTAACCGCCATTGTTGTTGTTGGTGTTCCTGATCCAAGGAGAGAGAGTGACGCTCGCTCGGGGAGCATTCATGTTTTGGACGCTTGGGAAATTTTTTTTTTCTAATTTATTTACAAAGTGAAGGAGATAACAACAATTTAACACTGCTAAATGGGTGCACAGATTTCACAAAACTATTAAAGCCATGGAGAGGCCAGGATGCAGAAAATTTGAACTCAAATGGTACAAATATGTGGTAAGAGTAGCATTTTTGCTTATTAAACGATTTCTTGTGTATCCTACTCTTCCTTGCAAACAAGAGTGCTGTCTCGTGTCTAGCATTCGCAATGTCGCATTTTGCCCCTAAAGAAATCAAAAGCTCGCACAGCGTTGCGTGGCCTTCTCTTCCTGCTAACATCAACGGAGTGTATCCATTGGCATCAGAAGCACATCAGAGCCCCTGCTTCTCAATGTATGAACAAAATCTGTGGCGCTGTGTTGTACTGCCTGATGTAGAGTCCCATAAAACTCAACAGGTCTATCAAGTACCTTTTGAGGTGCAGCATTCTAAAGTAACAACTTATCAAATTCTTCACTGTTTTGATTTGTATCGAACGGTTCCATTACCGTCTGACCACGTTTATTCTGCAGGTTTATGTCAGCCCCAGCGTCGATAAGCAATTTGAAACTTTCCAGGTAACCGCCCTCTGCAGATATCATGGCAGCTGAGTATCCCTTTTCATCTTGCTCATTGAGATCAACGTCTGCCCCCTCAATCAGTTTCTTCGAAGCCTCAACATCATTTGCTTGAGTCACAAGCACTAGAGGAGAAAATATTGATGTATGGCTGGAGTCACTATTTTCTCTTTTAAGACAAGCGTGCATATGTTATATATTGTCATGATCAAATAGCTCAAGGGAGTCAAGTTATATGAATCCCTCCTGGGTTCAAAGATCTTTCGTTATCAACAGGCCGACAACATACAAGTTCAGAAAACTCCAGAAAGGGGTAATGGATGGTGGAATCGTGATGATCTGTGCACTCTTGGCAAGGAGAGGACTTAATAGATCATTGCGGCTATGCTAAAGTATTGTTCCTTTTTATTACAAGCGAGAGTTTGGATCCGAGACACTGTTTGAAAATTAGTTGGAAAGAGAGAGGGATTGCTCTGTGGGTAAGCTTTGAGTGTTGAATGCCATTACCTTATATTTTGTAAATATACAAATATTCTCCCCTTCTCCATGCCACAATACTACTCCCTTAAATAAAAGTAAAAGATACGGTAGATTGATGAGATTTGTAACACACATTCTTTTTTCTTCTCTCTCTCTCTTTGGTCCTCAATTGAGGATTTTTGGTATTGTTATATATACAAGTACTGAATAAGCTCATTTCTTTTCTTTACGAGCACGAAGTCGTTTCCTAGCAGCCTGTATTATACTTTCACGATCATCAGGAACTGCTGCAACATCCACTTTCTTTGGCAAATCAGAAAGATTTCCCTCCAGCTGCTCTTCAATATGACCGATCCTGCCACTGCATAAAAGGTTAAAGGTTCAATCTCTGCAATGTTCATATACTACCTTGAATTAGAAACAAATCATTTTCTACTTATAATGGTGGTTCTATGCAAACTGGCTTCACCTCAGCTTCTTGATATCTAGATTATTTACTTTGTCCAAAATGGGTGTGACCCAAGCAATATTTACGGCACATACAATGCGCAGGAACGGGCGGGTTGTTGAATGAGTTCAGGTACACAACATAGTCACTTCATCATCTGGTTTATGCAAAGAGGATGGATGCACCGGAAATAAAAGTATTTGTGAGTGTCAATTCTAGACTTGCAAAAGACTCACTACTCAAACCTTTGACTAATTCTAGTGAGATATGCCTAAGCCACGATCAATTTCCAGCTCAAAGTTTCTCGTTTTCCTTTCATGGTTTAAGTAACTTAAGTGGTCGATCGGTGCTTTGATAAACCAGAAATGCATAATGATAATCTCAATCCAATTTTGTAACATAAATCACGTACTTTG
This sequence comes from Malus baccata, assembly GCA_006547085.1. Lineage (NCBI taxonomy): Eukaryota > Viridiplantae > Streptophyta > Magnoliopsida > Rosales > Rosaceae > Malus > Malus baccata. The sequence goes on along the minus strand of VIEB01000286.1, from coordinate 644,769 downwards.
AGCATGTTACTTATTCAGCACTTATCAGTATCAGTAGGCTGCAGTAGACCATTATATATAAGAGCTTCATGTTATCAAGTAACATTCAGGAGAATAGTCATTTAGTCAGTTCATAGCGGTGTTTCGTGAACATGATATAATTGCAAGCTCTTTAATAATGTAGCTTACTCGCCTTTTGCTATTTTCTGCATGATTTTAGATAGCTGTTTCCTCACATCCTTGACAAACTTCCTCCCTCTGACCTACAATCAATGAGTTCCAGACACATAACAAGCAAATACTAGAATCATGTCGCCAATGCCCTGAATATATCAGGTTTTTCTTATACAGAATATAAAAAAGGTGCCTACAACTGATAATCCTTGCACCAATCACTGTCATAGTCAGTTTGATGCCAGCACTCATATATCTGTAGCAACTGGATATGATCACCCCAGCCAGAACCATCAGGAAGGTCCAAATATTCATGCTTCGTCCTCTTCTCCCTACTCTTTTCTACAGAAGGAGGCATGCTCAACAGTAATCATCTCAAACTAAATATTCATACTTCAAGGGCCTCGTGGAAAGTGCAGAGGTCCACAAATATATTTCTAATGTTTAGAGGTACGCAACTTTAACCATATATATGTGTGGTAATGTATGTGTGCAGATGCGTGCGCATTTAGTTCGACCTATGATATTTGAGTACTTTTCAGATTCTCAGAACACAACGCATGCTATTAACTTTGACAACACACATATAGGAACCTTCTTCTGGGGAAAATTTAACGAGCTTACCTTCGACCAGGAAGCAATGTGGTTTCTACAGATAACATGGCAGCAACAGTCAAAGCCTGGGATAATCAGCCATACTCATTTGCCTCCACTTATGTCTTTGACAGTGAAGGTTCTAGCGGAAGGTCCACAAAAAATCAAGGAAATACTTGGCAGACTCATCAAAGATTTAAAAGGAAAATGCTCAATGTGCTCAAAACCAATGGGGATTCACTTCTAACACCACTAACAGATGGTACAGGAACAAAAAGCCCAAGTAGGAATGAGTTGCAAAACTTTTGTGAATACATATCTGACACTTCTATTATAGTGCAGCCAAGTTTATGAATGATGTATAATATTTTAAGACTTAAGTTGGTACGCAATATTAAGACTCAAGCAATTTGCAAAAGAATAAGTGTATAGGAATTGCGTTATCAAAAATAAACTCTAGAAGGGTATATTTATATAAGTCAAGGAGAAGACCTTTTATAATAGAATCCTCATTAGACCTGGAAATCCCAAAGGATATCTAGGAAGTAGATATTGCAGAATGTGATTACTTGCAAGGCACGTCAATTCTTATCATCATTAATAATGTTAAATGTATCTCCAACAAATTAGCGAGTTAAGTCATTTTCTACTCAATAATTCCCCACAAACTATTGATCCATGAGTCAAATTTAGTTTTATGAACAGTGGCTAGTAATTTAGAAAGAAAAAAATGACTTTAGTCAAATCTTTATTATCTCTACTATCTCTTGTGAGGGAAAGTGATCATCTTCGGATTCTTTCTTTCTATTCCACTAAGTTCGGGTATCCAGACTGTTGAAATTTGATCCTAAATTTAAAAAATGGAACTCAAACAGAATATCAATTGGATCCTAAATTGTATGGGTTTGAAAATTTTAAATTTTAACCCAATAATTAAAGATGGTCTAATACAAAATCTAAAACTTTAGCTTTTGTGTTAATTTTGTAAATGGAGAGACGGAAACTAATTACACTTGAGTCTGGGCTTCCAAAAATAAAAAATAAAGAAAATTAAAAATTCTTTTGCTTTGTCACAATCACATTCCTCTCGTTTCAATTGTATCGGACGTCCACGAATTAATATTCACTTTGGGTGTGGAATATAGCTTCTATGCCATTAATTACACTTTTGGATTTCTATGCCATTAGTTTACTCTTGGAGTCTGAAAATTCTTATTTCTCCAGATTATTATTATTATTGGTTTTTGGAAGCTTCTATGCCATTAGTTACTCTTGGAGTCTGAGATGTTGATTCTATGCCATTAGTTTACTCTTGCAGTGTGAAATATTGCTTCTATGCCATTACTCTTGGAGTCTGAAATTTCTCCAGATTATTAATATTATTATTATTATTATTATTTTGGAAGCTTCTATGCTATTAATTACTTTTTTTTCCAGATTTATCATGGAATAACCAGCCACTGACCTATAAAAGTAAAAGGATGTGCTATCCACACATCCAATTTTACTTCTTACACATATTTTTAATTTTCGACCGTCGGATCAGATGAATTGAAGAATATCAACGAACATAAATTATCAAGGGGTGTGTGAGAAGTAAAATGGGATGTGTGGATAACACACCTCAAAAGTAAAACACTAATCAACCTTTACACCACTTAATGCTTCCTCCTCGGTGCTTATTTCTCATTCTCTCCTTCGGCTCCCATCTGCCTCTTTTGAGCACCACTATGGCGGACATTGAGAATCAAAACCCTCCTTCAAATGTCAAAGGAAGCTATAAATAAAAAATTTAAAAAAAAATAGAAAACTTCATTTTAATCTTTAAAAAATATGAGTTTTAGACTATAACCTTGTTTAAGATTAAAATCCAATTTTAGTCCCTAGTATGTTTAATCATCTCATTTATTAGTTCTATTTTGATGTTTTATTTATCTTTTTATTCCTATTTTAATGTATTAATTACATTTAAATTTAATTTTCAAGGACTAATGTCCAAATGGACCAAAAAACAAAAATAGTAGCTTCTCTATATCCCTAGTTACGTGTTTGACCACACACAAGTGACGAAATGTTTAAACCCAAACTAAAAGGAAAATAAATCTACCCCAAACTCCCCAATACCACTCAACACATCCTAACCGCTACCACCACCTCAACTCTCATTTCTTATTTCTCCCCTTTTGCTCCTAGCTACCTCGTTCGACCACGGCAGGCGATGAAAATCAAAACCCTCCTCCAAATCCACCTCCAAATCAGCAAACACAACTCACTCTGACCATCCTCTTGGTATTTAATCATATGATAATTTTTTTGCTTGGTAAAGTTGTATAATAATCTACATAAAAATAAGAACATGAAGTGCTAATTTTTTTCCAACTAGTTTTAACACAAATAAAACATGCATACAAAAAGACAATAGAAGGAGAACAAATATTATCATTTTTGTTGATAACAGGTACCCAAAAGAAAAATAGGTTAGGGGATACCTGCCTTTAGATCCTTAATGGAAGTGAAATCTTTTGTTATTATCAGAATCAATATTGTCGTCAAGCTCTTTTTATTAATTACAAATACAAGAACCATGAAACATGGATTATTCCCCCCAAATCTTTAACCCTAATAGACAAATTCAAGGACCAAAGAAATAATTAACCTAACAATTGAATCAAGAAATAAAATAAATGACGAGATGAGGAACTTACCCGATGTTGAATTTCATTAGAAAATAATTTGACAGTGATTAATAGGTTTTTTTTTTTTGGAGAGCAGCACAGCTTTCTCGAATAAGACAGAGGTTTTTTTTTTTTTTTTGAATGAATATGGTAAAAAACATGGGAAGTAGAAGAAATCTAATTATGTATTAATTTACCATTTATACTTTTAGCCTAAAAATAATAAAATAATATATAAAGTAAAATTTTTTTTTTAAAGAAAAAAAGTAGTATTTATGAATTAAGAAACATATTTAATAATACTTTAGCATGAGTTGGGTGGACTATTATAGCTACAAGCAAAAATAAACTCATATATAGACATTGTAGATGCAGTCTGCAAAAATCCTGATAGTGGCGAACTTTACATTCGGTTGTTTGGTTGGTTCTGATTGTATTTGGGTCCTACAGCTGATTTTTTTTTTTTTGGTCAATAATCCTACAGACGACTTTTACATGGTTGATTGGTTATAATCAAAGAAGAAAATATCGGTAATATCGGAAATATCGGTAGTCCGAAAACATGGAAATATCGATGGAAATATCGGGATAATATCGATATCGATAAAAATTACATGGAAACCACGGAAATTGTAAGAAAAACTTGGAAATTTTTAATGAAACTTTGCAGGATGTTTATTTAGTCAATTATCTATTAGTTTAGCACAAAAAATTGGAAGGAAATGCATTGCATGATGGATTTAACTGATTTAAGTTGATTATATAGCGAGCTGGCAAACATTGTGAGTGTAGAAAATATGTAGTAATTAATGAAAGAAGTTTAAACACACCATAATCATTTATATATAATTAATTAGTACAATATTGGGAGGTTTTATTTAGGATATTAAAAAAAAAGAAAAAGGAAGTGAATAAAATGATGAAGAATAATGTGCTGAATTTGACACTTTAAATTTCTTACACATAAGCATGCGTCTAGGCGTTGAAGTTCTAAATTATAGTATATCAATTAACGATTGAAAATCAATACGTTGAATAAGACTAAACTTTAATTTGGATGCCGATTATGTTTTTTCAAGTTTATATAAAGTAAAAGAATTGAATTTTGGAAGCCAGGAGTGTGTCAATTGTTTTATAATTCGTCTGAATACATATATCAGGTTGCTACTCAACGTAATCTGAAAGTATATCTAGTGCAAGGACTTGTCTTTTTTTGTTGATAAGCAAAGGGTTTGTAGCTTTTTTTTTGCTAAGCAGTAGAACATATTATGTTTGTTTAATCTTTAGCATTTGATCGTTGTCCACAAATATAGGATAGAAGACCCCAAATTAGATCTGGCTCTTAAGTCTTACCTAGTTGGAGTCACAAGTTCACATGTACCAGCCCTCGCAAGTCGCAGCAAAACGTTTTGGTTTCTGTAATCCCACCATTGGCAGAGCTAGAATTTTTGGTGAGGAGGGGCCTCTCATAAAGGTTTTTTTTTTTTAATTTTTTTAAGCGGATGGTATTTACAAGGCTAATATATATCTCAAAATCAAATATTCAAAACAACATATGCACATATAATATTACATACACACAAAAATTATAATTGTTCTTGAAGAGTTTTTATATTTTAAAATCGTTTTATTATAATCCCGCTGCCTATACTATTATGTAGAATAGAGAAATGAAAACTTTACGAACCATAACTCTCATGTAATATGTAGAATAGAGAAGAAACGATAGAGAAACAAAGAAATTTAAAACTTATTTGTTGAATAGATTTCCAATTTAGGATTATAAAATGTATGAGATTTCAAAAAGAAAAGGGGAATTTTTTTTTAAATTTTCATAATTAAAATTGAATGTTTTCTATTCAAAGAAAGGCAAAATATTGCTGTGATTTTAAATGCTATTAATTTGTGTTAAGGAAATAGCTAGATAAAATATTAAAGCTAATTGGGAGATGGGTTTATGCTTGAAACTTGGAAAGCAGGACTTGAAGCAATAGAAAGATGCATAATTCCCACATATATATATATATATATTTGTTTTAGAAAGCAAGCAATAGAAAGATGCATAATTCCCTAATATATATATTTGTTTTAGAAAGCCAGGACCTTTACTCCCTCCGCCAGTGAATCCCACATTGCCCACGCAAGGGCAGTGAGCAAGCAAACAGGCTTATAAAAGCCACATTCCTAAGCTCTGTAGTCCCACATCGCCCACGCAAGGGCAGTGAGCAAGCACACATGCCTATAAAAGCCACATTCCCAAGCTGAGGAAAGCATGCCTTGCTCGGCCCTTTTGGCTATGATCAAGTGTAGTTATCTGTTGAGGCTTCTTAGCGTTTTTTAAATATTTTTGGGTTTTGATCTCACGATATTATCAAAAATATCGCGGTAGTTTCAGAAATATCGCGATATTATCGACGAAATATCGCCGATATTATCGGCATTTTCTTCCTTGGTTATAACTTATTTGGTTCCTGATAGTATTTGGGTCCTACAGGCGACTTTTACATTTGGTTATTTGGCCCGTTTGATAGCAAAATGCCACTTCACATTACGTTGCTGATGTGATTTTGGCACCAAATGGCACTTTATTGGGTTGCTGACGTCCTTTTGGTCATTTGATCCGTTTGCTAGCAAAGCGCGGATTTACATTTCGTTGCTGATGTCAAATGGCACTTTATTGGGTTGCTGACGTCCTTTTGGTCATTTGATCCGTTTGCTAGCAAAACGCGAATTTACATTTCGTTGCTGATGTCATTTTGGCACCAAAATGCCACTTTATATTACGTTGCTGATGTCATTTTTGTCATCATTTGGTGGTTCCTGATAATATATGGGTCCTACACGCACCGGGGAACACGAGCAAGAGTATAAGACTACCACTACCCCAACTCCCCAACACCATTCAACACATCCTCACCTCCACCGCCACCTCAACTCTCATTTTTTATTCCCCTTCCGCTCCAAGCTGCCTCTTTCGACCGCCATTATGGCGGACGATGAAAATCAAAACCCACCTCTTAATCCACCTCCAAATCCGCAAACATAGTTGACTCTGACCATCCTCTTAGCCTTAGCTACCATTTTGTTTCCCCTCGGGGTCGATCCCAGCTACTTTGTCAAACCTCCATCCGCCGATGCGGCTAGTTGCTATTGCAAACTGAATAACTGCCCATGCCTTCCCCCTTTCTACATTTTCTCTGTCGTGGCCACGGCAGCGCTGTCTCTTGTTTGGTTTGGACTTTTTGTCCTCTCCGCCCGACTTTTATACCGCTTCGTTATATGGGTAGGGCTTGGCTTAGTGTGGGCTACCTACTGGCTCGCGTTGCGTGGCATCCTTCCATCCCAATTTTAAAATCCAATGCTTTATTCCTTCAATCCTCTTATGGCGGTCCTATTGTTGCTTAACCTAAAATTTCAAAATGTCTGGGACGGGGCGATCCATGTCATATCTGATAACTGGGATCAGGTTATCCATGTCATATCTGATAACTGGGATCGGGCGATACATGACATAGCTGACATCTGCATTCTGTTTTGGAACTATATCACTGGAAACTACTAAAATTTGGGTATTTAAAGTCTATTCATACTTTTTTGCTTTTTTTCTTATAATTTTTTTTTTTGAAATTACCATTTCTTGATTAATATGTGTGGGACATATTAACCTTTTTATGAAAGAATCATTCTAAGACCATCTCCGACTTTTAGTTAAAACTTAAAATTTCTAACTCAGAAAATTTAGATTTAACTTAGAAACATTTTTTGTGCTCCAGTTGTTCTGGGTTAAGTTTTTAGCCCAGATTATTAAAGAATGAATTCAGACTAATTTTTTTTGGTAATTTTTTCAAAATAAAATTTATGTAGATTATCATATTTATTTTTATAAAAATTTCAATATTCAAATATTTAGATTTTGAGAAAAGTTAAAAATTCACTAGATGGATCCTATGAAACATGTATTATAGAGATTCTAAGTGAATTTTGATTTAAATATTTTTTTCCAATTGTTTTAGCAGTTGAATTTAATTTTTGGCCATTGGATCTTTTTTTTTACCATTAGATTTGATCTTATTTGATCTCAGCCGTTAGATTTATTGTATTTAAAATTTTAAAATTACCCAAATTTTAGGTTTTAACTCAAAACTTATTTTAAATCCAACTATTGAAAAAGGATTGGGTTAATCTAAAACCTAATTTTATATTTTAACCCAACGGTTAATTTAAAATCTAAGTGATTTATGCTTTCTTCTTATAATTATTTTATAAATTTTTTTTTTTTTTTGTCAAAATAAAAAAATCATTTTAATTAATTCATGTTTATCCTTTTTAGGGTATATTTCTGGCTTAAAAATTATTGATACATATATTATACACGTATACACATTTAAAAAAAAATACAAAAAATTAGACAAGCTACAGCTAAACAAATATTTGTTATGTTACTTCTTTCTTTTGTTTTTTGTATGAGTATATCTTATTTATATATATATTTTAATTATTTTCTCTTCCATTGTTATTTTCAGAGTAGAAAGATGGAGATGTAGCTAGTTCTCAGCAAAATGCCCCGTCCATTCCTCTTGTTTGAATGTATTAGAACAATAGTCGTCTTTTCCTACTAGCTACGTTTTTATATTTGGATCTCTCCATGTAAGATACTTGTTATATTTATTTGTTGAAGTGTCTAATTTTAATATTTTGGATTTGTGTATTTTTTTTTGTTTTAATATTTTGGATATGTGTATTTTTTTTTTCCAAATATTAGTGTAAGAGCAACTCCACCCATGGAGCCCTCCCCCCTGACAATCCACTATTGAATCCACCATTTTGAACAGTAATTGCTTTAAATGAATAGTAACTGCCATTAATGAACAGTAATTGTCATTTGCATCTCCACCCTTGGAGCCCTCCCCCTGGCAATAGGCAATAAAATATTAGTTTTTTTTGTTTGTTTAAATAATACAAAATAAAATTATTTGTAATTTCGGATAAGATTTTTTAAATCGTTCTCGTTGCGCCACGTGTCATTTTATAAAAAAAACAATTATTTAGTGATGGATTTCGATAAGATTTTTATCCAATGTCATCGTGTCACGTGTCGTTATCTTTTGAGAATCTTTGACGATAGATTTCGATCAGATTTAAACTCGTTCAAAATTGCGCCACGTGTCATTATCCGAAAAGATAATTATTGGAGATCGATTTCGATAAGATTTTAATCCAATACGATCGTGCCACGTGTCATTATCTTTTCAGAATCTTTTAGGATAGATTTCGATCAGATTTTTAACGAATGACGGCATGCCACGTGGCCTTATCTACAATCCAATCCTTTCTGAATCGTCCATATAATCCACCATCCATCCTCACAAATCTCACACCAATTTTCTCAACATCTCTATCTCATTATTCATAGTTTCTGCTTCTTCTTCACCATCCATCATTACAATGTCTTCTTCTTCATCAAGGATGATGTGGGAAATCGATCAGCAAGAGGAAGAATTGTTTAACCAATCTGCAGGAATGTTCAACCTTCATATAGCTGAAAATGAGATGGAAGAGGATGAGGAGCGTAGAAGGAGAGATGACGAAACAAGAATGGCCAGAGCCTCACATTCCGTCGAGTCATCCAGACTGTTGCTCAGATATGCAGGCCCAACCGTTCAAGAAACCTTGATAGAAGCAGGCAACGACGGGGTGAAGAGCTGTTGGACGATTACTTTGTCCATAACAGTGCATTTCCTGATACGTACTTCAGACGTCGTTTTAGAATGGAACGACATTTGTTCAACAGAATCATGACTGATGTTTGCAACCATGATTCTTACTTTGTGCAAAAGAAGGATGCTTGTGGTGTTATGGGTCTCTTGCCTGAGCAAAAAATCACTGCTGCATTACGGATGCTTGCGTATGGAGCATCTGCAGACCAAGTGGATGAGATAACGAGGATGAGGAAATCAACCAATTTTGAGACCCTGATGAGGTTTTGCAGAGGTAGTTGACAGGCCCTCGGGCCCTTTCTTCTCCCTTGTCCCCCGACCTACATGCAAGGCTGGACTTGCTCTAAGCGTAATGTTTATTGAATATTTGTGGTACTGTAGATTATCTCTTTTTCGTTAAATATAAAATATCGTTATATAACAAAAATCATCATTTATCATAATCCTCTCATACTTAAACGGTTTTGTGTCTTATTGTGGGCTCCTCTCTATCAAATCTTGTGCACTTAAAAAGAGCCAATAGAATCTCTTCGGATCTTCTTTGTGAGGATTTCGAAATTTTTTAATCGTGTCTGTTTATCATACATTGTGTGTTAAAAATTATTTTAAATTATTTTATTTAAAATTAAACAAAAATAGTACTAACAAAAACGACCGCACTATTAAAAAATTCTCATAATCTAGAATAGGAAGAGATCCTCATTCCTAAAAATAACGTGGCCTCTCTAATCTTGTGACACTGTCCACACCTAACTCAACATAACTGTCAACTCAAGTCTCTCTGTTATCAACCTCGACGCCGCCATCTCCATCTCCAAACTGCCGCGATTCAAACCCAGAAAAGGAAAGCCACGCTCCCATCCCACCACCACCACCTCCAAATTCCTGCGAACAGATAACTCTGCAAAATCCTCTGCACTAAAAAATGACTGTTCTACTAAATCCTCTCCCAAATTCCGATGAAACCGACGGCGAAAACGAGCGCGAGTTCGAAGCCTTCACCTCCCTTTTATTCTTCGCGTTCTCCATGGCTTCGTCTTTGAACGCTCGAATGTCTACAACTGCATTTCTACAAGGATTTGCAGCAATCCCTTCGTGTATCCTACTTTTCCTTGCAAGCAAGAGTGCTGTCTCGTGTCTAGCATTCGCAATGTCGCATTTTGCCCCTAAAGAAATCAAAGGCTCGCACAGTACCTCCTCTTGCTGCTAACATCAAATAAGTGTATCCATCGGCATCAGAAGCACATCAGAGCCCCTGCTTATCAATGTATGAACAAAATCTGTGGGGCCGTGTTGTGCTGCCTGATGTAGAGTCCCATAAAACTCAACAAGACTATCAAGTACCTTTTGAGGTGCAGCATTCTTAAGCAACAACTCTTCAAATTCTTCACCGTTTTGAATTGTATCGAATAGTTACATATTACCGTCTGACCACGTTTATTCTGCAGGTTTATGTCAGCCCCAACGTCGATAAGCAATTTGAAAATTTCCAGGTCACCGCCCTCTGCAGCTATCATGGCAGCTGAGTATCCCTTTTCATCTTGCTCATTGTGATCAATGTCTGCCCCCTCAATCAGTTTCTTCAAAGCCTCAATACCATTTACTTGAGTCACAAGCATTAGAAGAGAAAATACTGATGTATCGCTTGATTGAACAATTTCACCGGATCAAATCACGTCTACAACTTCTTGTCGGAAACCAATAGCCCACCATGCTGACTCTGCTATTACGCTTGCACTCTGACCAGCAGAATTCACCAGGCCAAAATCAGCACCGTCTAAAGCCAGAATTTTAAGGCATTCCTAGTGTTTGTATCTAGCACAGATCATTTGTGCAGTTTGTCCAGATTTTGTCTGAGAGTTGATATTGCCCCCGGCACCAATCAATCATTGAAGAATCTTATTTAATCCAAGTCGTTACACCATGTGAACGGGGCAGTCAGTTTCTGAAGTTGTTGTCTTAATTGGAACTTCTACATCTGCACCGCAATTTAACAGAACCTCTACAGCTCTTTCCTTTTTACATAAGATGGCTTGGTGAATGAGAGTCCTCCCAAAGTGAGGAATGTTAGGAGAGTGGTGTTGCAAGAGCATGCGCAAGATAACACTGGTGGCTTCAAAATACTCCACAGCACACCAGGTCAAGTTGTAAGCCTTGGCTAGTCCTGCACCCACCCGAAACGCTTCTCCTGTATTTACTGTTAAGGATACAATAGGACCACCAACTAAGTCTATATCTGATTAAAAGATTTCTTATCTGTTAAGATATAGTTGGTAGAGTAGGTGGTTGTGTATATATATATTGTATTGTACATATTCTGAAAGTGTAATGAAATCATTCTATTCAATCATCTCTCTCTCTAGAATTCTCTCTCTACCTCTAATTGTTCTCTCAAAGAATCATGAGTTTCTACATGGTATCTTCGCCGTTGTCTACCGACCTCGATCCACCGCTTCCATCTTCTTGAATTTTCTCACCTCTTTCTCTTCTCCCAAACAAATCTTCTCAGCCCTAATTTCTTCAATTTCTTGAATTTCTTGAATTTTTCTTCTCTATTCTTCTAGATGGCTGCGACCTCTTCCTCTCCGGCTGCTTCGTTTGGTTCTCATGTCGACGTTCCAAATCCATCAGCTCAATCTCTCTCTTCGATTACCGTTCAGAACATTACTGGTATGGTGGCAACGAAACTCAATCGTCACAATTACATCACCTGGCGCAATCTCTTCCTCCCTATTCTAAAGCGATTCAAGCTTTTAGGGCTTGTCAATGGCACTGATGTGTGTCCTTCTCCGTTTGTGCTTGATTCTTCCGGATCTCAAATTCCTAATCCGATGTATGAGACTTGGTGTGAACGAGATCAACTCTTGATGATTTGGATCAATTCGACTTTATCTGAAGATCTACTTCCTTTGACGGTTGGCATGGATGATTCCAAATCTCTCTGGCAATCTCTCGAGTGTCGTTTTTCTGGTGCCTCTCGCACTCATATTCACAGCTTACGCTTGAAGATCCAAACTATTCAGAAAGGTGACTCCTCGATGACGGATTACCTCAACTCTCTCAAGGAGATCTCTGACAAACTTGCAGCGGCTGGCGATCCGATTTCTGAATCCGATCTTGTTGCCTACATACTTTCTGGCCTCTCTGATGAGTATGATTCCTTCGTTGACTCTATTGAAACAAGAACTGAAGCTATCAACACTGATGAACTCCATGGATTACCTCTTAGTAAGGAAATTTCTCTTCAGAAACGAAAGACCAGAGCCTCTTCTTCATCATTTGCACCGTTTCACGCTTATACGGCTCAACAAGGATCTTCTGGTGTCAACTCTTACAGAGGTAATTCTCGAGGTCGCTTTCAGAATCATAATCACTATCATAACAATCGCACATTTGGAGGCAATCGTCCTACTCATAGCACCTCTAGTGGTCTTCTTGGCTCGGGTCCAAATTCAAGATCTACAAGATTTGGTCAGCACAATAATACCTCTTACTCTAGAAGGTTTCTTCAGTGTCAGTTATGCCTCAAATCTGGTCATGAAGCTCTCAATTGTGAGAAGCTCTCTCAGTTTGCCTCTCAACGATCACATACTGGACCTCCTCTTGGTATGACCGTTGTTACTTCTCCTCCACCAAGCTATTGGCTAACTGATAGTGGTGCTTCTCATCATGTGACTCCGGATCCAGCTTCTCTTAATTCTGCCATTCCCTACACTGGCAATGATCAACTCTTTGTTGGTAATGGTAAAGGTCTGTGTATCTCTCACACTGGATCTGCTTTAATTCGCACTATGAATGCTACATTTCAACTTAATGATGTGTTGTTAGTTCCCAAAGCTTCACATAACTTGTTATCCGTTTACAAGTTTGTTTGTGATAATTGGGCTTCTCTGACTTTTGATCCATTTGGGTTCTATATCAAGAACCTAAGTACTGGGAAGATGCTCTTCCAGGGCCCCTGTGAAGGGGGCTTATATCCTTTCTACTGGGATGCATCCAATGGAACCTTAGGCATTACTCTCTCTCCTCATGCATTGATGATTACTAAAGCGGATGCTCATGTCTGGCATCAACGCCTTGGTCATCCATCGAGTCTAGTCTTTCATAATGTTGTGAATAAAAACCAGCTACCTGTGATTGGTTCTGTCAACACATGGTCTATTTGTACTGCTTGTAAGTTGGGGAAGGCTTCTAGACTACCCTTTTCCATTTTGCCGTGTACTACTACTAGGCCATTTCATTTACTCCATACCGATGTTTGGGGTCCTTCCCCCACTTCCTCCTGTACTGGTTATAAATACTATCTCATTGTAGTAGATGATTACATGAAATACAGCTGGTTATATCCATTGTTTTATAAGTCTGATGTTTGCTCTCTCTTCAAGACTTTTGTGCACAAAGTTCAAACCTTTTTCGATTGTAAAATACAATGTTTAAGGTTTGATTCTGGTGGTGAATTTTTTAAGCAAGGATTTTCAGGGGTTTCTTAATGCACAAGGGATCACACATCAATTAAGTTGCCCTCATACATCTGAACAAAATGGGTGTGCCGAAAGGAAACATAGACATGTTGTCGAAATGGGTAGGACTCTTCTTTTTCAGAGTGGTTTGGAACCAAAATTCTGGGTAGAAGCTTTTCAAACTGCTGTGTATCTCATCAACCGCCTGCCTCCTCAATCTTCTTCTATTAGTCCTTGGGAGAAACTATTCAAAGCGCCTCCTAAGTATCATAATCTTAAGGCTTTTGGTTGTGCTTGCTATCCTTGGTTGCAGCCCTACTCATCGCATAAACTGGATACAAAGAGTAAACTGTGTGTATTTTTGTGGTATAGTCTTAATCATAGTGGATACAGATGCTTTGATCCTGTGGCTAATAAGCTCTATGTCTCTCGGCATGTTACATTTGATGAACAATTATTTCGTTTCAAGACTGGGATGTTCTCAGGTTCTACTCTGTCTTTAGATGCTTCTCCTACAAGTACAGTTCCTGCACCTATACCTATGACTATTCCTGTTTCTTCTTCAACAAGTACAGTTCAGTTGGCTCATCCAGATAGTGTCTTACAACCTTCAGCCTCTTCACCATCTGCTGATTCTTCATCTCATATTCCCTGCCATATACCAGCGTGTTCCTCCTCTACTCCAACACCTACTCCTATTAATTTCCATCCTATGCTTACAAAGGCTAAAGCTGGAATTCACAAGCCAAAAGTCTTCACTGCCACTAAACACTCTCTTCATGCTTCTGTTGATTCCATTACTTGTCTTCCTCCAACACCTACCACTTTTTTACAAGCTTCCAAGAATCCAAACTGGATGGCAGCCATGAAGGCTGAGTTTCAAGCCTTGCAATCTACTGGGACTTGGGATCTAGTTCTTTTTCAGCCTGAATTGAATTTAGTTGGTTGCAAATGGGTTTTTAAAGTCAAGCATAGACCAGATGGTTCGATAGAACGGTATAAGGCTCGGCTGGTGGCTAAAGGGTTCCATCAACAAGAAGGTCTTGATTTTACTGAAACCTTCAGTCCGGTTGCTAAACCTACTACTATTCGAATTTTATTGTCCATTGCAGTTTCCTATGACTGGTTCATTCATCAACTTGATGTAAGTAATGCATTCTTGCATGGTACTTTAAAAGAGGATGTCTACATGATCCAGCCCCCTGGTTTTGTTGATTCCAACCACCCACAACATGTGTGTAAACTCAAGCGTTCTCTATATGGTTTAAAACAGGCACCTCGGGCCTGGTATGAAGCATTTTACAAAGCTATTATGTCCTTGGGATTCTCGGCTTCTTCCTCTGACACCAGCTTGTTTATAAAAAAAGATTCTATCATCACCTTCATCTTAGTCTATGTCGACGACATTATCATCACATGGAGCTCTACCTCCGTCTGCACCTCCATCATTTCTCAATTACAAACTATGTTTCCTGTCAAGGATTTGGGTGATCTTCACTACTTTTTGGGAATTGAGGTTCACAAATCTGCTACAGGTTTATTTCTTCATCAGTCTAAATATGCTCTTGACTTGTTAAAGAAGACTGATATGGTTGGTGTTAAACCTTGCTCCACTCCTGTTGCATCTGCCAAACTGGATCACTCTGGTACTCTACTCTCCGATCCTACATTTTATAGATCCATTGTTGGGGCCTTACAGTATCTCACATGGACGAGACCCGATTTGGCATTCGCTGTTAACCAAGTCTGTCAGTATATGCATTCTCCTCGGACAATTCATTTGCAGGCAGTCAAACGAATCCTTTGTTATTTGAAGGGTACTCTTGATTCTGGTTTATGTTTTACTAAAGGTTGTCAAAGCCTTACTACGTGGTCTGATGCGGACTGGGCAGGTTGTCCTATTGATAGACGATCCACAAGTGGCTATTGTGTTTTTCTTGGACCTAATCTCATCTCTTGGAGTGCCAAGAAGCAATGCACTGTTGCCCGCTCGTCTACTGAAGCTGAGTATAGGTCTCTGGCCAATACAGCTGCTGAACTCAGTTGGATCAGTAAGATTCTGCAAGATATCTCCTTTCCTATCCTCAAAACTCCTGCGATTTTCTGTGATAACAAGAGTGTGATTGCCTTGGCCTTCAATCCTGTCTTCCATGCTCGGACAAAACATGTTGAAATCGACTACCATTATATTCAGGAAAAGGTTCTCAGTGGCACAGTTAGTGTTCATCATGTTACATCTCTTCTTCAACTGGCATATATTTTCACCAAATCCTTGCCTTCTCATCGTTTTGCCGAGTTAACTTCCAAGCTTTCAGTTAGACCCCCTAACTTTAGCTTGAGGGGGTGTGTTAAGGATACAATAGGACCACCAACTAAGTCTATATCTGATTAAAAGATTTTTTATCTGTTAAGATATAGTTAGTAGAGTAGGTGGTTGTATCTATATATATTGTATTGTACATATTCTGAAAGTGTAATGAAATCATTCTATTCAATCATCTCTCTCTCTAGAATTCTTTCTCTCTCTACCTCTAATTGTTCTCTCAAAGAATCATGAGACCACCAACTAAGTCTATATCTGATTAAAAGATTTCTTATCTGTTAAGATATAGTTGGTGGTTCTATTGTATCCTTAACATTTACATCCCAGGACCAGCCTCCAAGGCTCACTTTTATATCTGTTCTGGCTCCAGCCTGTCATTTCATTCCAAAAAGTACGTAACATTAGATAGGAAGTGTATAACTATAAAGGTATGCATACTAGCCGATGAGTTAGGGATACACCTGCAAGAGTTGTCTTGGCAACAGAAATTTGCTGGCTAACAATGGCGGAAATAAGCACATTACAGTAAACATTAGTGTGTAGGAATGACTTAGATGAATGAAGCAGCGCCCTGCCAGTTGCATCGGCATCCACCCCACACTACCACCAAGAAATAGCATCACTTTCATGGAACAAAAGTTAAAATGTTCAAGCAAGTACAACACATACACATTTCGGTGATGGCAACCTTGATTGTACATCACACTTATTTATGTTGAAGCATACTTTAAAGCAATTGTAGGCTTAGTACAAGTCCTCCTAGGTTAGAAAAGCGCTTGCTAAAATTTAAAACCATAAAGGAATTTTGTTTAATGTATGATGTTAAAAGACTGTTACCTTGATGAGTGTGTCAACTACATCAACGACGCCTCTGCAGCAAGCAGAAACAAGAGCATGCACAGCCGCCTGAGGGCGGGGATTATGTCGGACCCCATGAGCATCTCTGCGAACCTAGCCCTGCCCAAGTAGCTTGCCTTCAACACAGCATCCTCGCATGCCGGCTGAGATGCACCGCCTTTGGTAAGCACCTCCAATATCTCCAACTGTCCCTCCCTTACTGCTGCACTCATATCTTACTCATAAAAAAATGATTTTCGGCAGCATGTTATGTCAGGATTATGAGGAATTTTCAGCAGCAGTGATTATGATTAAGGCTTTTCGAAGCAAATGCAAAAAACCTTAATGAGCATCATACCTGCACCGTATCCAAAAGATATTGAACACCAGGAAGAACTTGTTTCCTGTTTGAAAAAGAAATATGCGGACCAATCTCGAGCAACTAGACACATGATTCCGAGGTACGAAATTAGGAATACAAATTGGTTGATTGGGCAAAAAGGAAGGCAACCCAGATGCTATTCAACAATCAGAATCCAGAATTAACATCCCATATATAAAAACAGGGCAAATTTATAAGATTTCATAGTTCATACCATTACCTTCCAACGTCCGTCAATTCCGCCACAGATTTATCGCCATTTCGAACGAACTCGAAAATCTACAAACCCAAACACATTAAACAAAAACGTTTCCTTTACAAAACCCCTTACCGAAATCCGATCAAAGTTTGTAAATTTGAACAAAAGATAAAGTTTTGGAGCAAAAACCACACCTGTGTGGCTATGAGAGCTGCAGCTTTAGGGTGATTGAGCCTCAACCCGCGCGCAAGACAGCTTCTGTGCTAAGAGCCCAGCATTGTTTAGGTTCAGTTTCTCAGCTTCTCGTGGAACCACCTTCATTTTTTGCAGTCCTTACTCTCAAGTCAATGCCTGCAACTTTCAAAGAAATAGTATTTTGTTTGTTTTTGTTTTGTGCAATTTCTAATCTTTTGGCGGCGAAATTGAAGAAGGTGGATAAAGAGTTGAGCATCGGAATTATGGGAACTACTCAAAGTGACGAAATAGGTTCTTACTCGTCAATGGATACGAAGATTGGTGTCACTTCCGATGATGCACGAACACAGCTGGGTCTCTGGGACTTTTGCTGAGTGTGGTGGGACTTTCTTTTTCTTTTTCTTTTTTGGTTAGAAGGTGTGACTTTCTTTATGCTTTCTTTGGGTGAATCTTTTGTTTCCGTTTTTAAGATTTATTTTATTTTATTTTATGAATATTGAAAACAGAAATTAAAATTTTAACTTATTTTTAAGTAAATTAGACTTATAAGACCCATTATATGTCACATCAGCACGTAACATAATTTTTACGAAATTATGATAGAAGAAACACATTGATTTGAGCCACCTATTTATAAGACTAGATTGATTGAATTTTCAATTTCAGATATAGTGTGAATAAATTTCAAAGACGTTTTGTGATAAAAAAAAAAAAAAACTACTTATGTGTCACTGTCACATCTTGATGGTGTGCGTGAATTTAAAAATAAACTCATTTAAATATGAAAAATAGTATTACTAAAGAGGAGAAGAAGAGTAAAAACGTGAAAACTTCTCCCGTTGCTTCCCTTCTCCCTCTTTGCTTTTCCATTCCTCTCGATTGTTTAAGCCTAATTTTCAGTTTTTTATCAAGTTTATGAAAACTTGGACGCTCTCCATCGTGCAGTTCAACTATACGATTCACCCCCTCCACAGTCACACCCCCCTTGCTCTTATATCTCAGAAAAAAGTGTATAAATTTCTATTTTGTGATTTACAATTGCGATTGATTTACGGCTGAGTTGTGAGGAACACATGTGATTGTTCGTCCAATAAAAGAGGCCAATCAGATTCAGTTTTTGTAATTTTACCATGGGGAACTACTTGTCCCCGCATCTATGAATAAAGTATATTCACTATACAATCATAATTCGAACTATTCATTCTTTTTACCATCATCTAAAGATTATACATTGGAAAAATCATTCAATATGAAGATCGTTTAGTCATCCATCTGTGTAAAAAAATAAAAGTTTTAATTTTTAGACGATGATATAAAGAGAATGAACGTTTTTGAATTATATGAACGTTTAGAATTATGATGTTCTTATGGTTAAAATACATTAATTATAGGTCAGGGAACAAATTTTGCATCTTGTTAAATTTAAGGTTCAATCTTCTTAATTTGTCGATAAAACTTTTGTTATATTTAGAAAGCAAGTTAATGTTGTTTTAATGATGTTTTAACAAGATAGTCCAACAACTACTCCATTATTAACATGATAGTCCAACAATTACTCCATTATTTATTCGATGTAAGATTCATACTCTCAATTATTCATAAATTAGCATACAAGTTTGTCCTAGTCCAACAAAAAATGCTATTGCATGCATCAAAGTTGAAACGTAGAGAAATAATCACAACTTAGTTTTGCCCACCATCTTCATAGGCTCCTTAAAAGACAAAGAAAGATCACAGTGAGGAGAGAGTTTTAAGATGCCTCTTTCTTTTTATGTTTCGGTTTCTGTTGAATTAGGGTAAAAGAAGTCAAAGAAGCTCAAAAGCTGAGAGAAGCAGTTGTGGAAACTGGGACCGAATTCAGCACAAAGACAAAGAGTAAAAAGGTATGCTATGTTGAAAGTCAATGTCAATGTTAGGCAATGTTAGTCAATGTCAAAGTTAGGCAATGTTAGGCAATGTTAGGTATGGTTGTGTGAAAACAAATAATTAGGTGCAATTAATGTGTTTTGTGTGGTAGTAAATAATCTTAGTTTAATTAAGTAGCTTTCATTTGGTTTGCTATAAATACCCAAGTCCCCAAGCCTTGTAATTCATCCAAGGAAAAACAAAGCCTAGAGCTAAATAAGAAAAGCTTTGCTAATTAGTTTGTTTTGTGAGCTTTCTTTAAGAGTGTGCTCTATTTTTCTTCTTCTTGGGATCATTAGAGTTATCTTGGATACTCTTCTTATTCAACAATTGGTATCAGAGCCAAGTCGGTCAGGGATCGTTCTTGGTAGAGCATTGGTTGTAAAGTCTCTTGAAATTCCGAGTATGCTCTGTGGTTGCAGTTTTGACTGATCTTCCACATCAGAAAAGATTTCTTGAGATTATTGCTGGGGTTATCACAAACCTTGAGAGGGAGCTTCTTTGTGTCGAGAGTAGTGTATTACTCTGCACGGTAGTCACTCAAGCTTGTTCGGTGTAGTCAAAGTCTTGCCGATACGATGGGTGATCTTCAAGTTGTTGGAGGAATCAAGAAGCTCAACAACCAAAACTATAACACGTGGGCAACGTGTATAGAGTCTTACCTTCAAGGTCAAGACTTGTGGGAGGTTGTCGGTGGTAGTGAAGTTACACAACCGGCAGCGGAAGATGCTAACGGCGTCTTGCGGAAGTGGAAAATTAAAGCAGGCAAATCAATGTTTGCCTTAAAGACCACAATAGAAGAAGAAATGTTGGAGCACATTCGGGATGCTAAAACGCCAAAGGAAGCATGGGACACTTTTGTTACACTCTTTTCGAAGAGGAACGATACAAAATTGCAACTTCTCGAGAATGAGCTGCTATCGATGGTACAACGCGACATGACGATTGCCCAGTACTTTCACAAGGTGAAGTCGATATGCCGCGAAATTTCAGAATTAGATCCAACAGCTCCTATTGGGGAAACCAGGATGAAGAGAATAATTATCCATGGTTTGAGACCCGAATATCGAGGGTTCATTGCCGCTATACAAGGATGGCCGACACAACCATCGCTTGTTGAGTTTGAAAATTTGCTTGCAGGTCAAGAAGCTATGGCCAAGCAAATGGGAGGAGTCTCACTGAAGAGTGAAGAGGAAGCGCTCTACACCAACAAAAGCAAAGGCACCTTCAAGCGGTACACTGGTAGTGAATCTAAAAAGGATGGAGAAAAGGTGCAAAGTCACCAAGGAAATGGAGGCTCTCATTCTGGGGGAGCTTGGAAGAATCGCGGTAATAGTAAAAAGTTTAGTGGCAAGTGTTACAACTGCGGGAAGATGGGCCACATGGCGAAAGATTGCTGGACCAAGAAAGAGCCTGCTGAAAGTAATGCTGCTACTTCCAGTTCTAAGGAGAATAGCGAAGATGGTTGGGATGCTGAAGCACTATTCGCTACGGAGGAAGAAGAATTAGCTCTCACGGTAACAACACCAGAACGAATTGACTACAATAATGATTGGATCGTAGACTCGGGTTGCTCAAATCATATGACAGGTGATAAACAGAAGTTGCAAAACCTGTCTGAGTACAAGGGAAGCCGTGTGGTGGTGACAGCTGACAACTCAAGGTTACCGATAACTCACATCAGTAAGACGATAATTACACCACGATATAATTCTAACCAGGTGCCACTTCAAGATGTTTATCATGTCCCAAGAATGAAGAAAAAATTGCTATCTGTGGCTCAATTGACATCATCAGGCCACTATGTCTTGTTCGGTCCCAGAGATGTGAAGGTGTATCGTGATCTAAAAATCTCAGAAAAACCGACAATGGAGGGGCGACGATTGGAGTCAGTCTACGTGATGTCAGCAGAGTCTGCATATGTAGACAAGACAAGAAAAAATGAGACAGTAGACCTGTGGCACATGTCCGATGTGTTCGGGCCCGTCAAGCAACCATCGATAAGTGGGATGCGATACATGGTGACGTTCATAGATGACTACTCCAGGTATGTGTGGGTTTTCTTTATGAAAGAAAAATCTGAAACATTTTCAAAATTTAAAGAGTTTAAAAAGACAGTTGAAGGAGAAGTGGGAAAGAAGATTCGTTGCATACGCACGGATAATGGAGGAGAATATACCTCGAATGAGTTTTCCCAATATCTACGAGGATGTAGAATACGTCACCAGTTCACATGTGCTAACACGCTACAACAGAATGGCGTAGCAGAAAGAAAGAACCGGCATCTTGCAGAGATATGTCGAAGTATGCTCCATGCCAAGAATGTACCAGGAAGTTTTTGGGCCGAAGCAATGAGAACTGCAGCTCATGTGATCAACAGGCTTCCTCAACCAAGGTTAGAATTTGTCTCACCCTTTGAGAAACTGTGGGATATGAAACCTATAGTTAGTTACTTTCGAGTATTTGCCTGTATGTGCTACGTATTTGTTCCAAGTCATTTACGTAGCAAGTCTGACAAGAAGGCAGTCCGATGTATCTTTGTGGGATACGACAGCCAAAGAAAAGGGTGGAAATGTTGTGATCCTACAACTGGAAGGTGTTACACATCACGAAATGTGGTGTTTGATGAAGCATCTTCTTGGTGGTCTTCAGAAAAAGAGGTGTTGCCTGATTCAAGAGAGATTGAAGAAAAGCTGCAACAAAAGATGGGGGAGCAAACTGTTCAAATCCAGTCGAGACCAGATGAGTCTGAGGATTCGCTTGATGGTGATGATGTTGAGCAAGCAGTACCACAAAACCCTTGGCAATGTGGCGTATATCAACAACCAGAAGAAGAAAGACCTAGTGAAGTGGAAGTATCGACTCCACAATCACAACCAAGGAGGTCAACAAGAATTCGGAAGCCAAATCCTAAATACGCTAACGTAGCCATAGAAGAAGAAGCAGTTGAACCTGAGTGGCTCAAAGTTAGGAGAAAAGGTCAATACAGCGGAGCTAAATCAAGCTTAGAATCCAGTGGCAAGGCTAAGAGATGTGAAACCCATATCATGCAAATGGGTGTTCAAGATAAAGTGTTGTCAACTCAGCATGGAGGAAAGAATGAGAGCTGACATTGAGGGGGAGTGTTGAAAGTCAATGTCAATGTTAGGCAATGTTAGTCAATGTCAAAGTTAGGCAATGTTAGGCAATGTTAGGTATGGTTGTGTGAAAACAAATAATTAGGTGCAATTAATGTGTTTTGTGTGGTAGTAAATAATCTTAGTTTAATTAAGTAGCTTTCATTTGGTTTGCTATAAATACCCAAGTCCCCAAGCCTTGTAATTCATCCAAGGAAAAACAAAGCCTAGAGCTAAATAAGAAAAGCTTTGCTAATTAGTTTGTTTTGTGAGCTTTCTTTAAGAGTGTGCTCTATTTTTCTTCTTCTTGGGATCATTAGAGTTATCTTGGATACTCTTCTTATTCAACATGCTAGAAGCAAGGTTTCAGTTTTTAACTGGAAGGAAAGGGAAGTGAAGTAGGAAAATGTCGTCGATCCTTAAAGCCGAAAAGGAAAACAAAAGCTCAAAAAGTAGGTACAGGACCACAACAGCAGCACACGAGGCAAATACATACATACAGGCCCCCATTCGAATGAGTTCTCCCTTTATATATAATGCACAAGTACTACTAGAAGAGAGGAGGAGGCCTTTTTCTGATTAGGGTTAACAAAAGAAGCTTAAAAGCTTCAATTGACATTTCTGGAAAATAATGGACCCCAAAAGTAGTGACCCTTCTCAAATTTGGGCTTAAAGGTAGCTCTCCAATCCAATCCATTTATTAAGCTCTTCAAGGCTGAGGACACTTGGTGCAGGAGAAAATTTTCCACTTTGTGCACCCATAAACATAAAGCTACTAAATACAAGAGAAGTTAAAATAAGAAACTTTCCCGGGCTCTCTCTCTCTCTCTCTCTCTCTCTCTCTCTCTCTCTCTCTCTCTCTCTCTGAGGAAGAAGAAATAAGAATCTTACCATATATAAAAAAAAGGAACAAGCACACAACCACCGGAATCTATCTTTGTCCCGATATTAAATTCATTATCTAGCTTTATGATCACTGAGTAACTGCATCCATAGACCCTTTAACTACATTTCAGATTGATTAATTTTTCATATGCTTAGCAGAATGGGAGCCTGCGTGCTTTTTGCCTTGGTGGTTGTCATTTCTATCTTTGGTGTCTCCGCCGGAAATGTTTTTCATCTACATAGAGCATTTCCGATGAATCACCGTGTCGAGTTAGAGCAGCTCCAAGCTCAGGACGCAGTCAGGCACCACCGGTTTTTGGGTGGTGTTGTAAACTTGTCGGTCGCCTTCCCAAAGCATATGCACTCTCCCATCGGGTAATCTTTTCATCATTGATTTATCCGTACTTGTAAAATTTGTATGGTAAGGTTTAGCGGCCGGGTAATCAAGTTTTAGGGTTTTCTTGCTTTAAACAGCATGACATTAACTTACTTATTTGATGCTGGAAGTTGATCCTATATATATTCTTGGAAGCTGCTGTTTGGGAACAGACATAATTATAGCAATTTACGGCACTACCTTATCATATTCTACTCATACATAACTTTTGTCTTAAATTTGGAGAAGGTAGCAATTTGAGGTAGTACCATATATAGTTAATCTCAGACATAACTATAGCAAGTTCTTATTTCATATTTCTCTTGTATTTTAGTCTCTAGTTAGGTTTGTTAAAATTATAATTGTATAGAAAGTCAATGACTAGTTTTCTTGCATGATTTTATGAATCTAGGGTCTATTTGACGAAGGTGAAAATAGGCTCTCCACCAAGAGAGTTCTATGTGCTGATTGACACCGGCAGTGAGGTGTTTTGGGTTTCCTGCAGTTCCTGCAATGTATGTCCTCGATTTACTGGACTTGGGGTAAGTTTTTTGTTTTGTTTTTCTCTCGTTGTATGCTATTTTTTAACGTTTTTAAGTTTTGCCGGTTTAAACCGCCGCTACAACAGGTTAGAGACATTTTGAGACTACAAAATTAATTGTCTATTGTCATTGATGTTGGTGTAGCCGACCACACGTAGTGAGTTAAACCTTGGTGGTTCTTGTCATAGATATTGGTATATTAATTGGGAAGTGTCCTTATGTGATTGGTTGTATATGGCCTTGTGTACTTGGTCCAGGTGATTAGAGTGATTACTAGTGTTTGCTAGGAGGTTACAAAAAATTGGTTAAGGGCTTATGACTTGTTAGCTAAGTAAGCTTACACTCTAATTGTATAAATATCTCATTTGATTTGTAATGATTCCTGATTTCATTTTACTGAACACAAAGCCTTTCATTCTCTTACTTCCTATTCCTCTTTTATTCTTTTCATTTTCTCAAATGCTAAATCCCATGTTATGAGCAGGTAAATACCACGAAGGGTAATCCTGCGTTCATTTGTTTGGTTTTGGTTTCCTCTGGAATACAGTTTCTTGAAGCCGCTCAATGATGTTAATTTTGGTTAAGTGGTCTTATCAGTTCGAATTTTCAATGAGAGCACATGATCTCTTTTTTCTGCTATGAATATGCGTACTGCTCCTGTTTATCCTCAACCACAAGCTCTAGTTTCAATGCCTAATGCTTATTGTTTTGTCGGATAGTCCACGAGACCCTTTCCTTCTCCGTCCACAAACACATCCAGCTCTCAGTCCAGAAATCAACAGGCTCCATTTCAATGTGTACAACTCCTGTATATAGTAGCTGTTTTGGTGAACGTCCATCAAAAGTCTACAGAGATGTTGGGGCTTCATTGTCCTCTGTTTAGCAGAGCCACCTTTTGTGGGTTTAAAAGTAGAGGTTATTTCTCATATGCTGTTCGATACGTCCACTTCCCACAATCAGAACCAATTAAGAGATCTTCCAAGCTGTCCATTGTCTTAAAAAATGGATCTGTCCACACATCATGATCAGCCGTAACGTTCAGAAGGATGATAGTATTGTTCAGTACATGCCCACAGGTCACATTCCAACAAAGGATTGCATAGCCCTGTGTTTGTGAGACATTGTGCTAATCTCAAAACTGGGGTTCTCCATTTGAGATTTGTTTTATCTGGGGGGTGGGGGATAGTGATAAGTGATTCGTTGTATATGGCCTTATCGTTAGAGTGGCTAGAAATGTTTGTTAAGAGAGATTACATAGTTAAAGGCTTCCGAGCTAAGCAAAGCTTCGATTATAGCTGTATAAATAGCTGTGCAGCTCATTTGATTTGTAACGATTCCTGTTTTCGTTTTACTGAATACAAATCCTTTAATTTTCTTGCTTCATTATTCCTCTTTTCTTCTTCATTTTCTCAAATCCTTCAACGTAGCTAATAGTTTTGATGTGTAATTCATTTCTTGAATTGAGATCATGACTGACTATATATATGTTTACCAGAGTTTTGTTTCAATACTAATCTTCTATCTGTTATTTCGTTTGACTAAGTGTACTTTAACATGTTTAACAGACTCCCATTAGTCTCTATGACTATGACAATTCCTCTACTGCGGGACTGCTCCCTTGTTCTGACCGAAGGTGCAAACATTGCTCTGACGATAGCAACCAGTGCGAGTATAATATTCCATATATGGGTGGAGCAGAAACCACCGGTTATTTCGTATCAGATGAGTTTTCTTTTGATATGATTCCAGTGCACTCTCAAGTTGCACATGGATCTTCAACACCCATTATTTTTGGGTGCGTGAACTAAATAGTAAGATTTCAAGCATCTGTTTATTGTTAATTGGCTCAAATTGAAAATTCTCAGCATCTCTTTATTAGAGCTTAATTGTTAGAATTAATGCTGAATTGAGATATATATATATATATATATTTAGTGTACTTTGCCTGGTAGTGTTGCCACATAGCTAGTAGCAAAAGATGATGATGCTGAGTACATTACTTCCTTGATATTTTTGGAAACAGGTGTGCTACCACGGTGTCCGGTCTTTTGGCTAGGACTGAGGTTTCACTCAATGGGGTATTGGGATTAAGCCAAGGCCCATTGTCTGTCATATCACAGTTATCCTCTCGAGGGATAACTCCGAGTGTCTTCTTTCACTGTTTAAAGGGAGATGGAAATGGTGGAGGTATACTCGTACTTGGGGAGATTTTGGAGCCGAGTATTGTGTATACTCCCCTTGTCCCCAAGTAAGCACTATATCCTTGAACTTTTTTGTTTAATTGAAAATTTGATGAGTATTTTATCTTTTGAGTTAATATAACTAGTTTAATTACTATTTCAGAAAGTCTTATTATGCAATCAACCTTGAAAGCATTGCAGTCAATGGACAAATCTTGCCCATTGATCCAGCAACTTTCAGAACATCAGATGAGCGTGCTATTTTAGTTGACACGGGAACCACGTTGGCTTTTTTTGTAGAAGAGGCATATGAACCTCTTGTCCATGCAGTATGTTCGTTTACTTTGTTTGATTGCCATTGTCAATTGCTATTCTTTTTTAACTTTTAAATCATTTCCGTTCTTGAGTGTGTGGTTGTGCAATATCTCTATTCTTTGTTCGGAGCTGATTTTGTTTTTGTTGCTTGTGCAGATAACTTCAGCTTCCAACTTTGTGTCTCTGATCATTTCAGGAGAGTCGCAATGTTATCTGATCTACACCAGGTTAGTTCTCTCTTTTTCACACAGAGTCACTCATTCTAAAAGAAAAACCAAGACATAATGTATTTCCATTAACCTTTCAGTTTGGGAAAGTCATTTCCTTCGGTCACACTCAACTTTGCAGCTCGTGCGTCAATGACTTTGAAACCACAAGACTACCTGCTATATTCAGGATCTCATGTGAGGCTTCCGAATTAACCAAAAGAAACAAAAAATGCTATTTGTTCAGAGCAAATGAATATCATCGTACTAATGATTGTATGGAATGTGTAAACTTGAATGGTTTGTTCTATTCTATTGGTTACAGGTTGGTGCTGCTATGTGGTGCTTAGGTTTCAAGAAAGCTCATGGGGCAAGCCGAGGCTTGACAGTGTTAGGAGGTTAGGCCTCTAACACTACCGTGAAAATTTCAGAAAAATGTTACAATATTTAATGCTATTATTATTATTATTATTATTATTACAATTACTATATTTAAAGTAGTTGTTTTGTAACTTGTATTGCAGATCTTATTCTGAGGGATAAGATTGTGGTATATGATTTAGCCCGTCAACAACTCGGTTGGGCTAATTACAACTGTAAGTCTAATTAAACTACTCTTTTCTTCTTTCTAATTTCCTTCCCATACAAACTTAGTTGTTTGTTGAGTTTATGGTTAAATACTCACTAATGTCATATTTCTTTTCAGGCGCATCTCCGGTGAATTTCTCTACGGCTTTTCACCCAGCACACCGAAGTGGAAGCAGTGGCTCATCAAGAGACACACTAATCAAGCTGCTAAAAACTGGGATCGTGCTCCTCTTGATGCATTTGTTCATTCTGTATATGTGATTTACACAGCTTTCAGCATTCAAGTTTGTATGTTATGTGCACTGAGATAGAAATCTTTGGGATTTGATTTCTATCCTCCTCTTCGAGATAGCAAATTAGCCTAATGAAAGTGAAACTGAAATTACTCAAATACAAAAATTGAAGCATTATGTACCTGTATTATAATTTTCTGTTTCAGTTCATTCTTCCAAGTCATCTGAATTTGCCCCTTCCTTGTTTGAAATAATTTCCTTAATATTGAAACTATCGAGTTAGAGTAAAAAAAACCCACTACACAAATCATTAGAGTAATGAGCAGGTTAACAAAAGAACATGAGAAAAGAGAGACGCAGACTACAAAGAGGACAAGATTGAACTTTGGAACAATGTTTATGGCTTTGACATGAGCTGCATCAAGAAGCAAGCCATGATGGAGCCCCTTGTGGAAACCGTTGACCAAAACCAAATTTTTACAAACAGTCAGCTACTCAAGACAATGGATATATCTAAGATGACTCCAGGAGATGCTTCCTTCACGGTCCATTTCAAGCTTGTTGCTGAACGTGATGATGATTTCATTCAGGCTCTTGTAGCCTATTTTGGTCTGTCGTTTACGAAGTGTCAATAAATTGATGGGCTTCTCCAAAGGGCAAAGATCACGGTCTACACACTGGAAGCAAACAATCCTGTACCTGGAAGATGTGCTAACAGTATGTCAAGGAGAGTCAATTGTCGGAAGCATGACTGTGGCGCGAAACAAAAAGAATCCCCGTGATATTTGACATAATGCTCAAGTAATCGCTAAATGGTCGACGATGCAGAGTCTTGAGGGTTCAATGCTACAAAGTGCACTCAGTTCCGTTTTGTTATTGTTCCTTCAAGAAAGCAATCCATAAGTGCAACTCAGTGTCGTGGATTGTTAGTTGCCTCTATGTACTAATAATTATTCATTTCTTAAAACTGTAACGTCAAAATTTTGATGCTAAAAGGTTTTGAATTGATCTATTAAAAAAAAATGAGAAAACCCTTTTACTAAGATTTTGACAAATATTGCTACAGTTCTTTCCAACCTTTAGATCTAGTTTAATCTAGCGGTCCCTAAGTAAAACTTAAATTGTTCTCGTTGACATGGTAGTGACATTAACTCCGCCTATGTACTTACATTGCCGGTCCCAAGCCCGGATAAAGAAGGAGGGGGAGGACGTCAGGTAGTCGACAGCCGGCACTCCATGATCACGTCGAATCCTTATGAAAATGAATTCAGAACAAAATTGCGCTAAAGCTAGGGCGCCACCCGTAAGTGGCGCGCTGTGTGGCCCGAGCACAGTGATAAGTGAGCAAGGGTTGCTGTATCTCTATCGGCACCCGGATGCAGTGTTAAATGAGCAAGGGGGCCATAGAAACTTCTTTTCGAACGACTCCACTCAAAGTTGTTTGGGAGCATATGCTCCTATCAACTTTACACGGGACACACAAAAGAAGTACTTTGATCCTATTAGACGGGGGATGGTGAAGAAGCTAGGACAGAAGGGTAGAGTTCAAGAGAGCAAAATGCGTTTAGGAACGTGGAATATAGGAACCTTAACGGGAAAATCTATGGAAGTAGTGGAAGTTATGGTGAGGAGAAGGATAAATATTATGTGCTTACAAGAAACTAAGTGAGTTGGTAGTAAGGCAAAGGATTTAGAAAACTCAGGGTTTAAACTTTGGTATTCGGGCACAAATAGAACGAGAAACGGTGTTGGCATCATCGTGGACAAGACCTTGACACAAGATATTGTAGATGTCAAGAGGGTAGGAGATAGAATCATGTCAATCAAGATTGTAATAGGACAAGAACTTATCAATGTGATTAGTGCGTACGCACCTCAAGTAGGGTTTGATACGAGTTCGAATGAGAAATTTTGGGAAGACCTTGGAGACTTGGTGCAAGGAATTGCTCAGACGGAGAAGTTATTTATAGGAGGAGATTTAAATGGACACGTGGGCAGGGAGACAGGCAACTATGGAGGTTTTCATGGTGGCCATGGTTTTGGGGAGAGAAACGAGGATGGGGAAGCTATCTTGGATTTTGCAATGGCATATGATCTCTTCTTAGCCAACACCTTCTTTAAGAAGAGAGAAGAACATGTGATCACCTACAAGAGTGGGTCGTCAAAAACACAAATAGATTTTCTTCTAATGAGGAAAGGGGATCGTATAACTTGTAAGGATTGCAAAGTTATACCAGGAGAGAGCGTGGCTAATCAACATCGCTTGTTGGTGATGGATGTACATATCAAAAGAGTGAGACAAAAGAACAAGACTTGGAAGTGCCCAAGGACTAGATGGTGGAATCTAAAAGAAGAAAAACAAGCCATTTTCAAAGAGAAAGTAATCACCCAGTGTGTGTGGGATAGAGAGGGGGAAGCTAGCCAAATGTGGGATTCCATGGCTAGTTGTATCCGAAAAGTAGCAAAAGAGGTATTAGGAGAGTCCAAGGGCTTTGCCCCACACCAAAAGGAATCTTGGTGGTGGAATGAGGAGGTACAAACAAAGGTGAAGGCTAAGAAGGAATGTTGTAAAGCCTTATACAAGGATAGGACCGATGAAAATGGTGAAAGGTATAGAAAAGCGAAACAAGAGGCGAAGAAAGCTGTGAGAGAAGCTAAGTTAGCGGCTTACGACGATATGTATAAACGACTAGATACCAAAGAAGGAGAGTTGGATATCTATAAACTAGCTAGAGCAAGGGAAAAGAAGACAAGGGACCTAAACCAAGTGAGGTGCATCAAGGATGAGGATGGAAAGGTTCTTGCTACAGAGAATGCGGTTAAAGACAGATGGAGAGGTTATTTTCATAATCTTTTCAATGAAGGACATGAAAGGAGTGCTTCTTTAGGGGAGTTGAGTAACTCAGAAGAGTGTAGAAACTACTCTTTTTATCGTCGAATCCGGAAGGAAGAAGTGGTTGTAGCTTTGAAGAAGATGAAGCATAGAAAAGCAATAGGCCCAGACGATATACCAATCGAAGTGTGGAAAGTTTTGGGAGAGACAGGTATAACATGGCTCACTGACCTTTTCAATAGGATTTTGAAAACGAAGAAGATGCCAAATGAGTGGCGAACGAGCACTTTGGTGCCTATCTACAAGAATAAGGGCGACGTACAAAATTGCATGAACTATAGGGGTATTAAGCTAATGAGTCATACAATGAAGCTCTGGGAGAGAGTCATTGAGCATAGATTGAGGCAAGAGACACGGGTTTCGGACAACCAATTCGGGTTCATGCCAGGACGCTCAACCATGGAGGCAATCTATCTCTTACGAAGATTGATGGAAAGATATAGAGATGGGAAAAAGGATTTACACATGGTCTTTATAGATTTGGAGAAAGCGTACGATAGGGTCCCAAGAGACATTCTTTGGAGGATTTTAGAGAAGAAAGGAGTACGAGTAGCATATATCCAAGCTATAAAGGATATGTATGAAGGAGCAAAGACTGCCGTAAGAACTCATGAAGGACAAACCGAAAGCTTTCCCATAACTGTAGGATTACATCAAGGCTCATCCTTAAGTCCTTACCTTTTTGCGTTGGTAATGGATGAGTTAACAGGACATATTCAAGATGATATTCCTTGGTGTATGCTTTTCGCAGACGATATAGTGTTGATAGATGAAACTCAGGAAGGAGTAAATGCAAAGCTTAACCTTTGGAGAGAAGTGTTGGAATCTAAAGGTCTTCGCCTAAGCCGATCAAAGACAGAATATATGGAGTGCAAGTTCAGTGCAAATGGAGGCCAAAACGAGTTAGGGGTGAGGATCGGTGATCAAGAAATACCAAAGAGCGATCGTTTTCGTTACCTAGGATCTATCTTGCAAAAGAACGGAGAATTAGATGGAGATCTCAACCATAGAATACAAGCTGGATGGATGAAGTGGAAGAGTGCATCCGGCGTGTTGTGTGACCGCCGTATGCCACTGAAGCTCAAGGGAAAATTTTATAGGACGGCAATAAGGCCGGCGATGCTGTATGGCACAGAATGTTGGGCAGTGAAGCATCAACACGTACACAAAATGGGTGTAGCAGAGATGAGGATGCTTCGTTGGATGTGTGGGCACACGAGAAAGGATAAGATTAGGAATGAGGATATCCGGGGTAAAGTAGGAGTAGCCGAAATTGAAGGAAAGATGAGAGAAAATCGGTTACGGTGGTTTGGACATGTGCAAAGAAGGCCTACTGACGCTCCGATTAGAAGATGCGACTATGGGACAGAGGTTCAGGGCCGAAGGGGTAGAGGAAGACCTAGGAAAACTTTGGAAGAGACTCTAAGAAAAGACTTAGAGTACTTGGATCTAACGAAGGACATGACACAGGACCGAGCACAATGGCGTTCTAAGATTCATATAGCCGATCCCACTCAGTGACTTGGATTTTCCAAGTCTCCAACCGAGAAGTTTTCCTCACTCAGGAAATTAAGGGAACACTACCTCAACCTACATGCTCCACTCACAAAGCTCCAACAAAAGAAAATTCAAAGAACTTAGCGAAGAAGGCTTTGGTGTATTTAACTCAATACGTTGAAATGAAGGAAAGCTTATTTATTGATATCCCCGATAAGCTACAAATATGTACATATACATGAGTCAAAATAAACAAACAAGAGGGAGCCTTCACAAAGGTTGCTTAGGAGAAGTCTCAGCAGTCGGTAGAGCCCCAGAAAGAGAAGGCACCGGAGGGGGATCATTCGGAGCCTCAGTACTGGACAGAACCCTAGAAGGAGGAGGCATCAGAGGTTGATCATTTGGAGCTTCATTACGCGGTACAGCCCCAGAAGACGAAGGCAATAAATGCCTTTGGAACAAACCCACAAATCTCTGATGATCAAGTAAAACCTGACCATCAGATTCCTTCATCTGGTCCAGCTTCCTCTTCATGTTTGTAGCATAGTCATGTGCGAGACGGTGCAACTGTTTATTCTCATGCTTGAGCCCTCTAATCTCCTGTTTGAGACTCATCACTTCGGCCGCCAATGATTCAACTTGGCGGGTTCGAGCAAATAGGCGTTGGGCCATATTAGACACAGAACCTGCACACTGAACACTGAGAGCCAGAGAATCCTTAACAGCTAACTCATCAGATCGTTTGGAAAGTAGTCTGTTATCTTTGGGAGTGAGAAGGTTCCTGGCCACCACCGCAGCGGTCATATCATTCTTCATAACGGAATCCCCAACGGTAAGAGGACCAGTAGGGGAGACGAAGGATGGGCGCCATATGTTGTCTGGAGAAGGCGGGGCTGCCTCTTCAACAAGGTTCAAGTCAAAACGACGGTCGGAGGGGCCAGACATTTTCAAAGGTGTTGAAGAGAGAAGAGGTCGGACAAATCAAGATCTTAGAAGTGCAAGAATGGAGCTTCTACTGGTGGAGATTCAAGTGTGCTTTGGAACTTAATGCCAGCCCCTATAAAAAGCTGCACTCGACGGAGCTTCAGACATCGAAGAGGCGCCTGCTCAGAAATCGAAGAGAGCGTTTGCTTTCTCAAAAGCTGGGCTGCTCAGAGATCACGAGGGTCGATCTCAGAAATCGAAGAGGCGTCTGCTTTCTCAAAAGCTGGGCTGCTCAAAGACCACGAAGGCCGATCTCAGAAATCGAAGAGGCGCTTGCTTTCTCAAAAGTTGGGCTGCTCAGAGACCACGAGGGCCGATCTCAGAAATCGAAGAGGCACCTACTTTTCCAGCCTTGTCAGCACCTGTCACACGCACACTCAGCTTTGCGGAAATTATGGGCATTCTGTCGAAGACTTCTGGTGAAGTAGAAAGCACATGAGTCTTACTGTTCAATCACCCACTTCCCACACGCAATAGTAGCTCATGGGTATCACAGATAACTTTGCCAAAGTTCTCTGCCAAAGTTGAGCACGTGAAGCTTGCAGCTCCCACTACATCGCTCTGACCAAGACGGGTAAAAGAATAGCAAAGAAACAGCACTAACAAAGTTTAGACACATAAATTTTGAAGGTCTAGCTACCATATTATTACCCACAAGGGCAAAGGAACAGTATCACTGCTGGATAATTGGAAAGTCCCTGTGTGTCAACCTCTGTGCTTCGTGGCAAGGTAGACTAGCAAACATGCCCAACCTTTACTCACATTCGAGAAAACACTCCCAACAAGATTGCTTGCTCCAAAATCGAAGAGGCACCGTCCTCCGAATCTCGAGAGCCAGACTCCCAACATGACTACTTTCTCAAAAATCGAAGAGAGGGTAAAGGAACAGTACCATTGCTGGATAATTGGAAAGTCCCTGTGTGTCAACCTCTGTGCTTCGTGGCAAGGTAGACTAGCAAACATGCCCAACCTTTACTCACATTCGAGAAAACACTCCCAACAAGATTGCTTGCTCCAAAATCGAAGAGGCACCGTCCTCCGAATCTCGAGAGCCAGACTCCCAACATGACTACTTTCTCAAAAATCGAAGAGAGGGTAAAGGAACAGTACCATTGCTGGATAATTGGAAAGTCCCTGTGTGTCAACCTCTGTGCTTCGTGGCAAGGTAGACTAGCAAACATGCCCAACCTTTACTCACATTCGAGAAAACACTCCCAACAAGATTGCTTGCTCCAAAATCGAAGAGGCACCGTCCTCCGAATCTCGAGAGCCAGACTCCCAACATGACTACTTTCTCAAAAATCGAAGAGAGGGTAAAGGAACAGTACCATTGCTGGATAATTGGAAAGTCCCTGTGTGTCAACCTCTGTGCTTCGTGGCAAGGTAGACTAGCAAACATGCCCAACCTTTACTCACATTCGAGAAAACACTCCCAACAAGATTGCTTGCTCCAAAATCGAAGAGGCACCGCCCTCCGAATCTCGAGAGCCAGACTCCCAACATGATTACTTTCTCAAAAATCGAAGAGACACCGCTCTCCGAATCTCGAGAGCCAGACCCCCAGCATGATTGCTTTCTCAAAAATCGAAGAGGCATCGTTCTCCGAATCTCGAGAGCCAGATCCCCGATAGGATTGCTTGTTCAAAAACCGAAGAGGCAACACTTTCCCAACTGCAAGAGCCGGATCTCCTTGGATAAAGCTGTCTGTAATCTTCACACGCAACATCAGCTTTCCACATACCACAGACCACTTTTTCAAAGTGCTCTGACAGGGTAAAGGAATAGCATTACTACTTGTTGTTAAGGAGACTCCTATATATGTCAACCTCCATCCCCAACGGACAGACAGACCTGCAAAAATGCTCAACCCTTCCTCATATATGAGAGGGCACTCTCAACGAAGCCTTTCGAAATATTCAGCTTTCTTTCCCCCCGATAATACCTCTGCAAACAAGCTATACTAGAGCAAGAATATCTCATATCATCAGGGTTAAAAGCAAGAGTATCCCATATCATGCTTTTTCCCTGTCTTTTCCTTTGGCCTTGTTCTTACCTGCAAGACAAGGAGAAAGAGAGCAATCAGTCAGCACTTGGAATCAAGCTTCCAGCCAGGAACTGACTGCCTGGAACTTACTTACCTGGCATTGCTCTCGAGTACTCATCTTCAACATCTTATGCTTCCAGGGAAGATACCGCATCTGCCTGAGGAACAGATGGGGCAAGTGAGAAGGATACAAGGAAGCATGTGGAGACAAGCGTAACAGCACACGTGCCGATACATCCATTACTCTGTCAAAGCAAAAGTATCCCATATCAGTAGGGTCGAACGTACTCTAGATTTGATGGACTTGTTTTGACCCTCAAATTCTTCAGTCGGCCTTATACTCTGGAGGAAACCAGAAAACCCTCCAGCTCAGTTCAAGAATAAGCCTGTGGAAAGTTACTTCTTCAAAAGCAAAAGTATCCCATATCATCTCTTCTCATTTTTCTTCTCTTTATCCTTCATGCTGCCTGCAAGATAGGGAGAATGTGAACAATCAGCCGGAGCTCTGATTGCTTACCTTGTCTGTCACCTCTTTCAGCAAATCCCCTAGCTCGGCAACTTGAGGGACTCCTACTACATGGTTTGTATCGCGCTTGACCAAGCCTGAAACTACAAGTAAGCTTCAAGTGAAATTGATACATTACCTTGTGCATCTCCACCAGTTAAAGATACCACCCCTGGATGGAGGAAGAGTACTTCCAGAGAAGATGCCACATCTACCTATGAGACAGATAAGGCAAGTCAAGACGATACCACACTCCGATACTTAGAAGTTTCGTGATTACGAGATCATTCTCCCACAATATTTCCTAATGTCATTTGTACTAAATCATTCACTTGTACTCACTAAAGGAGAGCTTGAACCTATGTACTTGTGTAAACCCTTCACAATTAATGAGAACTCCTCTATTCCGTGGACGTAGCCAATCTGGGTGAACCACGTACATCTTGTGTTTGCTTTCCTATCTCTATCCATTTATATACTTATCCACACTAATGACCGGAGCAATCTAGCGAAGATCACAAAAAGCGACCGTTTTCGTTACCTAAGATCTATCGTGCAAGAGAACGGAGAATTAGATGGAGATCTCAACCATAGAATACAAGCTGGATGGATGAAGCGTAAGAGTGCATCCGGCATGTTGTGTGACCGTCATAGGTCACTGAAGCTCAAGGGAAAATTTTATAGGACGGCAATAAGGCCAGCGATGTTGTATGGCACAGAATGTTGGGCGGTGAAGCATCAACACATACACAAAATGGGTGTGGCGGAGATGAGGATGCTTCGTGGGATGTGTGGGCACACGAGAAAGGATAAGATTGGGAATGAGGATATCCGAGGTAAAGTAGGAGTAGCCGAAATTGAAGGAAATATGAGAGAAAATCGGTTCCGGTGATTTGGACATGTGCAAAGAAGGCCTACTGACGCTCCGGTTCGAAGATGTGACTACTGGACAGAGGTTCAGGGCCGAAGGGGTAGAGGAAGACCTAGGAAAACTTTGGAAGAGACTCTAAGAAAAGACTTAGAGTACTTGGATCTAATGGAGGACATGACATAAAACCGAAAGCAATGGCGTTCTAGGATTCATATAGCCGACCCCACTTAGTGGAAAAAGGCTTTGTTGTTGTTGTTGTTGTTGACATGGTAGTGACATTGAAATAGATAAATAAACTAATTTAAGTAATTTTATTTTTACCCAAAAAAAAAAAAAGGAAAAAGAATCATATAAGGAGAAAAAAAATCAACAATCCTTCTTCTTCCTCTCCTTCTTTCAAATTCCATATTTCTGAAACCCCATATCCCGTAGATTCTAATTGATTAATATATATATATATATATATATATATATATATATATATATGTGCAATGAAACCAATAGATTTTTCTTAAGAAAAACATAAGAGTGGAATTTAATTATAGAAGTGCTTATGGTTTTAACTCTGGAATTGCAAGAGCACCGTCCAAAAATTACAGAGGATATAACTTGTTCATCAAAACCTAATCCCAATGTCATGATAAACAAGTTTCCAACACGTTCACTAAATGCTACTTTAGTTTGATTCATACAATATTCCAAAGCACACAAAGCATATCAAGCTATCACTTGATCTCTTGAATCTTTTGTTAAATAAACAAACTTAAACCCTAAATTAAGTCTTCATTCTTAGCATTTTGGATGAGAACTGGGTTATGGTAAAACTTTGATATCTTCAATTTTAGATAGTTCTTAAGTTGTAATTATCACTCTTTATTCCTTTTGGTCAAAATGTCATGAACAAAGACCAAATTTGGTTGTTCTGGGCAATCACGTAATCAACGGAGTTCTTCATCCCTCCCGCCTATGTTTTGCAGAATTTATTTATGTATGATTATTTATATTTCATGTCATCATTTATGTTATTTATTAATTCAAATCCTCCGCATCACTTTTAATTAGGACCATTGGATGATATAAAATCTAAAGGTAAAAAAGAAGTGAAAAAATATTTGTTAAAATCTTTCCCTGATCCTATCCCATATATATATATATATATATAGACACACACACACTGTCACATCCCGGGCTCGACTCTACTGTAGCACGATATTGTCCTCTTGGGGCCTCGACCACACCTTCACGATTTTGTTTCTGGGAACTTACGAGCAACTATTCACGAGCAACTTCCCAGTGGGTTACCCATCTTGGGAATGCTCTCGCCCGAACTCGCTTAACTTCGAAGTTCCGATGGAACCCGAAGCCAATGAGCTCCCAAAAGGCCTCTAACCCGAAGCCAGTGAGATTCCAAAAGGTCTCGTGCTAGGTAGAGATAAGAATATACATATAAGGCTTACATGATCCACTCTCCTGGGCAATGTGAGATCTAACAATCCACCCTCCTTAGGGGCTTGGCGTCCTCATTGGCACACTTCTGACCAGGGATTGGCTCTGATACCAAATTGTCACATCTCGGCTCAGGCCCCCACTACATCCTAGGCTCGACTCCACCGTAGCACGATATTGTCCGTTTTGGGCCCCGACCACACCCTCACGGTTTTGTTTCTGGAAACTTACACGAGAACTTCCTAATGGGTCACCCATCCTGGGAATGCTTTCTCTCGAACTCGCTTAACTTTGGAGTTCCGATGAACTTTGAAGCAAGTGAGTTCCCAAAAAGCATCGTGCTAGGTAGAGATGAGAATATACATATAAAGCTTTCAAGATCCACACCCCTGAATGATGTGGGATCTAACACACACATACTTGAAATTGTTAATTAAACCACCAAACTATAGGTAAAAACTGACGCAACAGAAAGATGCATCTATGTTCAAACTAGTAAAATAAAAATATATTGCATTCATCAATAACCTTGAAGAGCACAGAAAAAGAAGGTGAAATATGTATTTCAATTGCAATTCTATGTTAATGATGATCACTGGAGCAATCAGAAGAACCCACTCATCATTCACATCCGAAACAAAGTAGACATTCCAAGTAGCATGTACCTAACAAGTAGCATGAACCTAACATTGACATGATAGTATGAACAAATTCATGAAAACAAAGCTGAAGCGGCACATTAGAAAGTTAGAGAAAAGGGTCTTTCCGAAAAACCCCTAAACTCCCTTTGCCAGAAAGCCAAATCGACCCAATTGCATGCATAGACTCTGAAGTGATTTGCACCTTGAAAAACATGATCACCATAAACAAACCATCTAAAGCCTTTTCCGTCAAATGACAGAAAACATATATTATCTGTGTATAGATAGGAAAGAAATTTCAAACACGGCATATATTATATGTCAAGTTGGACATTTTTCCATATAATATTTGGTTCAGGGATCCCTTATACAAACATTATCTTCTTATGTATTCAATCAAACTTGACCCTCATGGTTTAATAAGTGTGAAAATTGTCTTAACTATACAATTGGAGCGTTATAGTTTTTGTTAGTTTATTGAATCCGTTTGTTAGCGGTTTGAATTCTTACTCTGAATCTCACTCATTTTTTGTAGTTTAGATTGGACTCTCATTACAGCATTGTAATCTGCTCTTGCTGCTGCGTTTTGAATAAACACTTTGGTATGTCACTTGAACTTAAATGCATTATTTTCCCATTCTTTCTGTTTGAGGCACCACAACTTTATGATTTTATGATTGATTGTTTGGTTTGATCGCCTTATGTAATTCGTTTAGCATCCATAATGGCTGCCTTTGTTACATTTATGATTTATGTTTTTTGCTATAGTGTCGAAGATGTCTGGTCCCAGAAAAAGTGAACCCCATGGTCTCCGTGATCGAATGCTGCACACCATGCTGCATATTTTTTTGTTTGAACATCTATGGTTGACAACTTGCCTACTCAAACACCATTTTTTCTGTGTTTTGGTAATTGCTAAGTGAGGTATGTAGGTTGCAGAGCATATATTTTGCCATCTTAACCGTAGGAGCAAAATATGTGTAAACTCCAGCTTGCTTCTGTTTCTTCAGTTCATATGGAACATACCTGTTTTTTTTGCTTTTGAACAGTTGTGGTTCCAAAATTAGCTACTTGAACAAGTCTTCAACACTTTCTGTTTTAAATTACCTGTTGAACTAGCTGCCTACACTGCACGACACATATTATATGTGTGAACTAAATGTTATTTTTTGAAAACCATCTCATCCTAATCAAACACGTACAATTTCTTCCCACTCATTGTGCAATGTGTTTATATGCCAACTCACTTAAATGTGTATAAAAGCAAAACCACTTCTTACTAGCCTCATTCGCTCGTGTATCCCTTTGTTTGTTTGTAATTGTGTTGAATTTATTCAGTTTAAGTGTGTATAAAAGCAAAACCGATTCTTATCGACCTCATTCACTCATGTGTCTTTCTGTTCATTCATGATTGTGTTGAATTTATTCAGGTTAAATGTGTCTTATTCATGCAGTTACGCTTGAAACAGTGGGTCTCGCTGCAACGCGCGAGGCTTATTTTCTAGTACTCTCTATTTTAGATAGTTATAATGACCATGACTCAATAATTAACCAATAAGAATTCATTATTTATTTAAAAAATATTAAATTAGTTAGCATTAACTATAGAGAGCCACTAGGAATTTCTTTTTCCCTCCCTATATTTAGGAGCTTCTAGATGAATTTCTATCTTAAGAGGTAGATAAGAAGCATGATTGAAGTTTACAACAACAATAACAACAAATAACAACCAAGTCCTATTTCACTAAGTTAGGTCAGCTATAACTTAGAATGTCACTGAACTCGTTTTTGGGCCTAGTTTTCTATTAGCTCTATGTAACTCCATATCTTTTCATAAAGCATATTTTCAAGTCTTCCTAAATCTTCCGCTACTCCTTTTTCCCTAAGCCTCTGTTTCATAGTCGCATTTTCTAATTAGAGCATTTGTACGTCTTCGGTTTACATGTCCAAACCACCTTAACTAATTTTCTCTCATCTTATCTTCAATTGTGGCCACTCCCACTTTATCTCGGGCACTCTCATTCTTTAACAGGAGCATGATTGGAGTTTTTTTATTTATTTATTTTTTTAATCCTCTTTAAACTCTAATTAGGAACTCATTTAGGTTTTTCGAACTCATATTTCACGGCATTGTCATTGTAATTAATTATAAGTATGCATTAAATATGATATTGAATTGCATGAGTTATTTCTTAAATTTTATGACTTTAAATTACGGGTAAACAATAAGGTTGATATTGTTGTAGACCTATTTGATTGAACAATCTAAGGTTTAGAGAGAGAGGGGGGCCGGCCACTATTAGAGAGAAGAGA
The DNA here is from genome assembly GCA_006547085.1 of Malus baccata. Taxonomy (NCBI): domain Eukaryota; kingdom Viridiplantae; phylum Streptophyta; class Magnoliopsida; order Rosales; family Rosaceae; genus Malus; species Malus baccata. The sequence continues at coordinate 603,694 of VIEB01000286.1, read as the reverse complement.
GATTGATTTAATTGTGAGGTGTGTTTGATTTACCCCATTGTGCCTTTATTTATAGTAGTAGGAAGGATAAAACCTTTCCCTTTAGGATTACAACATTTAATAGGTAATCTAATCTGAATAGGAATATAAGATACTTTCCCAGGTTCCCTAGGATTTACACAACTACATTCCTATTCTAAATATGACTGCAACACTCCCCCTTGAGTGTGTATTATCCCATCAAATCTTCAGCAGATAAGGTAGAGTAGTTGATGAAGTTATCGGCACAACGGGTGATCGCGAGTCTCAAATTTACTTTGAAGTATGTATTTGCAAAAACTCACAAAAACCTTGCTATGGTAAAAGACAAGGAATGGGGAAAACCCATAGACTAAAGAGAAAAGTAAGAAAATATGCATAATGTCTAAACACTCATCAAACTGGACGAAGGTAGTGAACTTATCGGAGTATGATCATCCCAAGATGGGTGCCTCATTAAAACCTCGTTAGGTAGCAAAAACCCAGTGGGAAAAAAAGCTCCTAATCGTAGGAAAAAGAGTACATTAAGATCATGTGAGTATGCTTCTAGATACTACCCCTGAGTTAGACATAACTTCTAAATAAGAGGACTACAAGCGATTCAACTCAAATAATTTACGCATACCGATTCCTTGGACGAGCTTCTGAAATGTAGACTTGGGCAATGACTTGGTAAAGCGATCGGCCAGGTATCCTGGGAACGGATTTACTTGACTTCAATGTTCTGATGCTACTGCTGTTGGTGTGAGTAAAAGAACTTTAGCTCTATGTGCTTGGTATTGTCTCCTTTGATGTATCCCTTCTTCAACTGCTCGATACATGTTGCATTGTCTTCAAAGATCGTCGTATAAAGGTCAACGACTGATGTAAGACCATTAGTGCTTCGAATATGTTCCATAACTTCTCTCAGTCAAAAGCACTCACGCAATGCTTCATGTAGGGGGAGAATCTCAGCATGGTTAGACGAAGTCGCAACTAGTGTTTGCTTGGTAGGTCTCTAAGATAGAGCAGTGCCTCCAACGGTAAAGACATAACCCGTTTGAGAACGTGCTCTATGTGGGTTAGACAGATATCCAGCATATGCGTAACCAACAAGGCGAGAATCAATCCGAGGGCCATAGGGGGTGGCAATACTTGGAGATTCACGAGTATAGAACAAGCCCAAATTCGTAGTACCTTTGAGGTAGCGGAAAATGTCTTTAACACCATTCCAATACCTGCGTGTGGGTGCATTGCTGTATCTAGCCAATAGATTCACAGCGAATGAGATGTTGGGTATAGTGCACTGAGCCAAATACAATAAAGCCCCAATTGCACTTAGGTAAGAAACTTCGAGATCCAAAATCTTTTCCTCATCCTCATTTGGACGGAAGATATCTCGTTTAGCATTTAGAGTCCGAACGACCAGGGGTGTCCTCGAAGGCTTAACTTTATCCTTATTAAAACGTCGTAACACATTTTGGGTGTAGTTCGATTGACGTACTAGGATTCCATCCGAACAATGCTCGATTTCCAGGTCGAGACAGTATCGAGTTTTCCCAAGATCCTTCATCTCAAATTTCAATTTCAAGTGTGTAGCCATTTTCTCAAGCTCTGCGGGAGTCCCAATGAGGTTTATGTCATCGATATAAACTGCAACAATTGCAAATCCAGAATGTGACTTATTTATGAACACACATGGGCATAGTTCGTTGTTCACATAACCCTGACTTGTCAAATATTCACTCAGACGGTTATATATAATATCTGCTCGAATTATTTTAATCTGTATAGTGACCTCCTCAACCTAATTGAGAGAATGTTCTGTGGTCTAGAACTATTTAAGCCAGTCAATGAAAGTCTTTATGGAACTTTCATATAAATTTCCATATCTAGATCCCCATAGAGATATACGGTTACCACGTCCATAAGCTGCATATTCAGTTTTTCAGAAACTACCAAACGGATTAGGTAGCGGAACGTTATAACGTCTATTACGGGGGAATACGTCTCCTCGTAATCAATCCATAAGCTTTGAGAGAAGCATTGCGCTACAAGGCGTGCTTTGTATCGCACTATTTCATTCTTCTCATTACGTTTCCTCACGAAAACCTACTTGTAGCCAACGGGCTTCACGCGTAACAGTGTAGAAATGATAGGTCTAAATACCTTACGTTTCAGATTGCTTGTTTCCAGTTTGACTAATCGGTTATACGTCGGCATTCATTGACGGAACGTGGTTCAATGTCATCACTAAGCATGACGTCAGTAGCTACTGAGTACGAGAATGCATCATCGACGACTATCTCATTCCTATTCCAAACCTCATCCAATACTGTGTAGTGGACCGAAATCTCACGATTCTTGAGAGGCTGACATATTTCATCTGAAGCATCATCGTAATCTAGAATAACCTCATGTGTTGGAACAGATGAGTGAGCGATGATCGGATTCAAACCAGGGTCATTAGTCGGTGCCATTTTCCTCTTCTGGGGTTGTGAATCCTTTGAGCTAAGGGGTCTACCATGCTTCAGGGTCGGAGCAGATGATTGACTAGCTGCCAATGTACCTTACCGCGTAGAGGGTACGGCCTCCCCACTTTCATGGACGGTCCAGCCTTCCCAGGTGGGTTGTTGACGTACACGGGGTACATATATCCTTGCAGGTGTGTTTGCAACAGGTATATGTGATATTGTTACCTTTGCTAGATCATTAAAAGCATCCGACATGCTTTGAGCAATGCTCTGAAGATCTATAATTCGACGCACCTTAGTTTCAGACTGGGCAGTGCGGGAATCTAAATGAGACATAGTGGGAGCATACCACAAAAATTCGCGGCGTTCTACAGAAACATTAGCATGCTTATCTCCCCCTAACGACGGGAAGACTGTCTCATCAAAATGACAATCTGCAAAACGTGCAATAAATAGATCTCCTATCAAGGGTTATAAGTCGCGAACAATTGATGGCGAATCATAACTGACATAGATTCCCATTTTTCTTTAAGGACCCATTTTGGTACGTAGCGGCGGCGCTATTAACACATAAATGGCGCACCCAAACACCCGTAAATGCGAGACGTCAGACTCGTATCTAGTGACCAACTATAACGGTGAATGTGGTTGGGTAGCCGTGGGCCTCAGGCGAACCAACATAGCTACGTGTAATATTGCATAGCCCCAGGCAGATACCGGCAGTTTGGTTCGCATAACCAAAGTCCTAATTATCAATTGAAGGCGCTTTATGAAAGCTTCTGCCAGGCCATTTTGGGTGTGAACATGGGGTACAGGATGTTCCACATTTATCCCTACTAACATGCAATAATCGTCAAAAATCTGTGACGTAAACTTTCCAGTATTATCCAGTCGAATCGACTTGATCGGATAATCAGGGTGGTGAACCCTTAGCTTAATGATTCGAGCTAGGAGTTTAGCAAATGTGGCGATGCGTATGGACAACAAGCAAACATGTGACCATCTTGTTGATGCATCAACCAATACCATAAAGTATCTAAATGGTCCGTAGGTTGGTTGGATAGGTCCATAAATGTCCCCTTAAATCTTCTGCAGAATTTTAGGGGGGTCGTAAAAAATCTTTGTATATGAGGTTGAGTATTCAACTTCCCTAAAGAACACGCTTTGCATGGTGGGAGTCCAACATAAGGATGTAACTTATGCCTTTCTGTATCCTTCAATCAGGTTGGATAAGCCTGAGAGAGTCGTCAAATGAGCTTTCTTGGATATGAAGTTAGTAAAATAGTGGCGTTCACGCAAGATGGTATGTGTGGTTGCACTATCTGCCGGACAACTAACTTCCCCACTAGGCATACCTAGAAATAAATTGATTGAATTGGTCATATGTATAAATATAAGTCAATTAATTCAATTAAGCATTTCGAGAAAACAATATCCATTCAAATAACAATCCATAATTTAAAACAAACCAAAACCAAACAAATTATTCCAAATACTTAGAAAAAATTGTTCAAAATTAAACCATAAACCTAGCAAAATAAGGGGGTAGGGTCGACCACTCCTAGGGGTTCGGCCACTAGGGTTAAACACCTTAAATACATGTCTAATTTATTCATCCATAGGTGTTGACGCCTACTGGAAATCCGATATCTTCGTTGATGTAGTTGAATCTTCCGGATGATCCACATGTGCAAAGTTAGACTCATGATGGGAATGATACTTGACAATAGCCTTAAGGGAAGCTCGGCATACGCGTGACCAATGATCCCTTGATTCACAACGATAACACATGTCCATTTTAGTAGAAACAACCTGAATGGGAGCTTTGCCCTTGTTCTTGAAGTTTGGGACCTTAGGGGCAAATGGTGGATACTGCTGGGTCGCAATTCTTCCTTTAGGTGCAGCACTATGTTGAACTTGGGCCCATGGTTGGGCTTGCCGCCCATTGCCACAGCCACGACAGTTCTTTCATCATTTATGGCTGTTAGAATAGGTCGCATGTGCTTCAGGCGCGACGTTCGAGCTAGTAGGTCAAGCTTGATGATTCTTCATAAAAAACTGGTTCTACTTTTCAGCGAGAAGTAAAACAGAGATCAAATTTGAAAACTTGGTGAATTTATATGCCCTATATTGTTGCTGCAGGACAATATTGGTGGCATGGAAGGTCGAATAGGTCTTCTCCAGGAGATCTGATTAGGTTAGTTCCACTTTGCAGAATTTAGAGAACGAATTCTACAAACTTCAGAGTTGTATTCATTCACGGACTTAACGCCCTGGAAGTGAAGATGCTGCCAGTCGTGTCTTGCTTCAGGCAAGTATATGTCTTTCTGGTGATCGAAACGGTCGGCCAGAGCAAGCCAGAGGGTGCGTGGGTCATTCTCAGCGAGATACTCAGTCTGCAGTGCATCATGAATGTGTCTTCGGATGAAGATCATTGCAGTAGCCTTCTAAGCTTCATCAACAAGTTTGTCGGCGATAGGTGTCTCGATGGTGGCTCTAATACCCTTTGCAGTGGGATGGAGCTTCACGTCTTGAACCCATTTCAGATAGTTTCTTCCAGAGACTTCTAGAGCGAAGAAATTGAGCTTGTTTAAATTCGACACATCCCTAAAACAGAGGGAGAAAACGTGATTAGTCATATAGTAATCCATAGACATGTATCGTAGAACATACATGTTCTTTAATTTATGCATGAAAACTATAGGTTTCATGTGGTATGTTTTGAATGAAATCTTCTGGTTTCAAAGGCACTAAATTTGAAATTACAGGTTCAATTTAGTTTTATGAACAATTAGTTCATAATGAGAGGTTATTGCAAGAAACACAGAATGCAATACACTAACTAAGTGTAGTGGATTTGAGTTGTCTTCAGGAACTCAAGTGTGAGAGCTTCGTTAGTACAAAAGAATGTGACGGTTCAAAGTATAAAAATAAATTATTGAATCGTTAATGTCCAAAAGTGATCTTCAGGTCAATAATTTTGGATTCATTATCAAATTAATGGACTACAGGTCACTTTTAATTAATTCAATAAATCAGGTCATACATGGTCGATTGTAGAAGCAAAATAATATTAACATAGTGGTTAAATTATTTAGAATGCTAAAATAATAGCATTGGGTCGAGAATATAGCCTCAAAATAATTAGGGCTTAGTGCCATGGGTAAGGGGCACAATTTGGATGCCTTAAGTAGAAAGACAAGGCCTTGGGTGTGATCTTCAGGCCACGGGTTAGGGAGAAACCCCAGCCATAGCTGGGTTTCATATGTGGGTTGTGAGGGGGGCACAGGCAGGTCCAACGAAAGCTGGCCTGTGGGTTTTGGGCGTAGGGATGCGAAGCCCAACCACAAAAAAGGCTGGCTGCATGTGTGCAGACGCAGAGACCAAGCCCAGCCATATAGGCTGGTATGAAGGTCACGGGTAGAGGAAGCAAATGGGCTCAGGAAGCCTAGCCGCAGGTTAGGCCTGCCTGTAGGTGATGCGGGCCAGTGCAACAAAGGCCAGCAACTAAAAAAAATTGTAGATTGCGTATGGGAGGACAACCCAGACAATTAGGCAGGTTGGATGGCTGTGGGCCAAAGTCAATTTGCAGAGGTTCATGGCTGCAGGCCCTACCGAGGTAAGATCCAGGCCTAGGCCTGATGGTTATGTGCACAATGATGGTGCGGTAGTGTGCCGTACCATGTCCTGATTCCCTTTCTTTTTTTTTTCAAATCCTTTAGGGTTTAGGAAAACCCTAAACATGCTTCTAATTTAATTTTATGCTTTGACTCACAAATTCCACATAACAATTTAATTGTGCGATGCATTAAACAAATATATATATATTGACAAATATATAAACATATACAATATATATATCGAAAGGAAAATATAAACATAGAGGAGTTCATGCATCATGAGGAATGTTTTCATGCTTTGTGGACGTTTCAAGTATCTTCTTTTATTTTAAGCGTACCTGATTAGCAGAAAACGAATAAGCCTTTGAATTTGTGGATGATAGCCTCCTCCAATGATGCGTCAATTCCTTAGCTTCTAGCAAGAGCATGCTGATAATGTGTTGTAGGCTGATTTGATTGAACGATCTAGGGTTTAGAGAGAGAGAGAGGGCCGACCACTATTAGAGAGAAGAGAGATTAATTTAATTGTGAGGTGTGTTTGATTCACCTCATTGTGCCTTTATTCATAGTAGTAGGAAGGGTAAAACCTTTCCCTTTAGGATTACAACATTTAATAGGTAATTTAATCCTAATAGGAATATAAGATACTTTCCCAGATTCCCTAGGATTTACACAATCTCATTCCTATTCTAAATATGACTGCAACAGATATTTAATTTAAGCAATTAATCTAATTGTGACTTTTTTTTTGGTAAAATCTAATTGAGACTTTATCTAAGATGATTTGAAGTTGTCATTTTATGCAAGGGATAAACCATCTTTTTTCATAAATGGTCTGCTTAACATTTTTCATAAATAAAATGTTTTGGACGCTTTATATAGTGTTGGGCATACACAACAAAATACCATCAACACCCCCTTAAAAAATTAAACAAGTCACACCTTAAATATACAACAAAATATTGTGTTGGGAAGATTCAATAAAAAATATTGCGTTAGGACGCTTTATATTGTGGTTGGGAATAAAGAAATATGGCAAGTAGTTGAAACCTTTTACATATACATCAAATGCTATCGTCAACACCCTAACGTGGTTGGGAATTAAAAAAAGGGATCTTTTGATATGAGTTCAAAGTAACTAAAAATTGAACCTATTTCAAAAGTTAAAAGTCACTAAAAATTGAATATATTTCAAAAGTATACCTATAAAATTGGACCTATTTCAAATTTTCCCTAAAAAAAAAACTACTATACGGCTGACTTGATTGCTCTGATTTGTGATTGTGTATACTTATTAGTGTTTTTTTTTTTTGGTGAACTGTGAAGAAAATCCCAGATCTGTTGGCCATAATGTAGAAAACAAAGAAGTTCCCCTTTACTGGTCTTGAAGACGGTGGAGATCAAAGGGGAGAGAAAATATTTTTTTTAGTTTTCACCTCTCACACATTACTCTCAATTTTCAGTAATCGGATTAAATGAATTATAGAATATCAAAGAAAAGAAATTAACAAGGGTTTGTGGAAGGTAAAAGGGGTATATAGATACTAGATAGCTAGCACGTACCATCCTTACATATACAGCAAAGAGTAAGTGCAAGCTCACTTGAGAATATACAAGTATTCTCCCCTTCTCCATGCCACAACCACAAAACTACTCCCTAAATTAAAAGAGACGGTAAATTCATGAGACACACAATCTTTTTTCTTTTCTTTTTTCTCACTCTTTGATCCTCAATTGAAGAATTTTGGTATTGTTATCTATACAAGTATACGCATCAACAAGCAGCCAGTATGTTCAAACATACCACATCGGGATCTAAGTTGCCCGTCGAACCAGAACAAATTGGAAAAACAGAAATACAACGGGCGTGTGTGCTGGACTCATGTCTTCCGGCGGTCATTGATTGCAACTATGGTAGAGTACGGATGAGGCCGAAATGAAATGATGTTGATTTGAAAATTCGGGAGTATGGCGGCCTTAGTTTGGTTTCCGTAGTTACCAGTTGCATCTCAGACCAGATTTCTTTCGTTCAGTGTTAAAAACTCAGTAACCCCCACAACTACTGAATAAGCTTATTTCTTCCTTTACGAGCAAAAATCGTTCCCTAGCTGCCTGTATTATACTCTCACGATCATCTAGAACTGCTGCAACAACATCCTCTCTCTTTGGCAAAACGGAAAGATTTCCCTCCATTTGCTCTTCCATACGACCGATTCCGCCACCGCATAAAGGGTTAAAGGTTCAATCTCCGCAATGTTCATATACGACCTTGAATTAGAAACAAGTCATTTTCTACTTATCTAGATTATTTACTTTGTCCAAAATGGTGTGACCCAAGCAAAATTTACGGCACATGCAGTGCGCAGGAAGGGGCGGGTCGTGCAATGAGTTCATGGTACACCTGTCAGGCAATTTCCCTTCATCATCTGGTTTCAGCACAGAGGATGGATGATGGATGCATCCGAAATAAAAGATAATACAAATACAAGTGTGAACTTTGGACTTCCAGAAACTCACTACTCAAGGCTTTGATTAATTGTAGTGAGAAATGCCTAATAAAAGATAATACAAATACAAGTGTGAACTTTGGACTTCCAGAAACTCACTACTCAAGGCTTTGATTAATTGTAGTGAGAAATGCCTAATCACAATTAATTTTTATTGTTTTAAAACGTTTACTATGATTGACTGTTGACTGATGCGACCGTTTGACGAAATACCTTGCAACAATTGTGCTTCATCGGACATCCTGCAGTGCTTTTTTTTGTCAAACGAATAACTTTGTGCTGCTTCAACTCCAGAGACATCTGCAATGCTTATTTTGTCATTACCTTTTGAACAGTTATCCCTTTGTGCTTCAACAGACATCCTAAAGTGCATTTCTTGTCAATCGAATTACTTTAACAGACATCCTTTGTGAAGTGCTACGTAAAACGAATAACTTTTTTTTGTCAAACGAATTACTTTGTGGACCGACATCCCACCGTACTTATTTATTCTATTTTCGATTGATAAGTTTTCTTTTGCTGAATTATTTGTATTTGTATGCCATTGTTAATTAATATAATTTTTATTATAAATTATTTTTATATCTGAAATTTAAACAAAAATTATGAAAAAAGTATTATAATAAAATAATAGTTTAAGTTGACATATTATAGGTAAAAATTAAAATATAAAACAGAAATTATGAAAATAATATGATAAAATAATAGTTTAATTTGACATATTGGGTAGAGAGCAAAACTTTAAAAATGTCAAAGTGTCACATAAACTGTCAAATTAAATTTTATGTATAAAATTTGACACATCTTTTGGAAATGGTTTAGAGTGATCTTTAAAAAAATTGTACTACAAACAAACTCCTACTTTAGTGAGTTAAAATGGCTATGACTCAATAATTAGCTAATAAGAATTAATTAATTATTTAAAATAATATTAAATCACTTAGCATTATATATGGAGAGCAAGAGCTCCTAGATGAATTCCTATTCTAGGAGGTGAATGGGGGTATGATTTGAGTTGATTTTTTTTTTAAATCCTCTCTAAATTATTTAGAAGCAAGGTATAAAACATCGATGATATCGGAAATATTGATAGTCCAAAAACACGGAAATTTCGATGGAAATATCGGGATATTATCGATATCGATAAAAATTGAATAAAAACCACGAAAATTGTAAGAAAAACTTGGAAATTTTTATTGAAACTTTGCAAGATGTTTATTTAGTCAATTATCTATTAGTTTATCATAAAAAATTGGAAGGAAATGCATTGCATGGTAGATATAACTGATTTAAGTTAATTATATAGCGAGTTGGCAAACATTATGAGTGTAGAAAATATGTAGTAATTAATGAAAGAAGTTTAAACACACCATAATCATTTATATATAATGAATTAGTACAATATTTTACACTTTATACATTGCATGGTAAGATAAATGAGTGACTTAGCAAAGTCTAAAATATCGATGATATCGGAAATATCGGTAGTCCAAAAACATGGAAATTTTGATGGAAATATTGGGATATTATGGATATTTTAGACCATGTTTAGGAGCTCATTTAGGTTTTTCGGACTCACAGTTCAATTGCATTGTCATTGTATACAATTATTTGAATGTGATTAAATATCCTAGTGGATAGGGTGTTGGATTTGTGCCCATGCATCTCAGGTTCGAATCCCATGAATTATTGTAATAGTTTCGAACTCATAGTAGTAAAAAAAATCTAAAAAATTGTATACAATTATGAGTATGCATTAAATTTGATTTGATTTTTTTTTATCAAATGATATTATCTATACCAAGAGAGTGGTGGAGTGGATAAGTCTCATAATGAGCCAGCAATAATGTGGTTAAAATTTGCCTTTGGCAAGAATCGAACTGAAGATCTTATACTTACAAATGAAGAGGAATACTACTAGATGTAGTACTAAGTGGCTTTTTAAATTTGATATTGAATTTCATGAATTATTTCTTAAATTTTATATGTTTATATTATGGATAAATAATAAGGTTGATATCTAATTTCAGTATTAATCTAACGCTTATTTTTAGCTATGCTTTCTGAAACTCCATTTTTATCTCATTTTGTCTTTTGTAACTTAAAAGTCACCACTTTACTCCATGAAACTCAAAATTCGCTCTGCTTTGACTTGTGGACTCTCTCTTCTCCCTGAAACTTATAATTCGTCTCCTCAAACATATGTGGGATACAACATCCAATAAGACTATGTCATTTGTGCCATATATTTGATTATAAATCTCCACTATGCGTTAACATTCAACAATCAGAGAATATTAAGTTTAAAAAAAATTGAAGAGATGACAAAAATAAAGAAGAAATCGATTAGTCTACCACACCCATATCAAACCCACATAAGAAATTAACAGATCTAAGGGAGTGTAGAGCAAATTTTGAGTTTTATAGAGATGACTTTCAAATTTCAGCGAGCAAAATTGGATCAAAATTGAGTTCCGAGAGGGCAAAGAAGAGCAATCTTTGAGTTTTAAAGAGTAAAGTAATAACTTTGAAGTTATGAACACAATGAGATTAAAATCGAATTTAGGAGACAGTAGCTTAAAATAACTTTAATCTAATTGGAATTTCATCTGAGAAGAATACACCTTTTGAAGCTGTCATTTTATGCAGAATTTTTTTAGCATGATTCCATATACCAAATTATTATAAAAATGGGCTGTGAGGGTTGTGTTTCCATAAGGAACAACAAGTGGATTGTGTTATCTTAAATTCTTGGACACGTGGGTGGCTATGAAATCATGCTCAAGATTTAAAATTTGGAAAGTAAAATAATTTGTGTTTCCGGTCTCCCAGTCTCCGATACAAAGTCTGGAACTTCCTGAAATGTGTTTGTCACAAACATTCCACAAGTCCACTACCCAGTAGTATAAAACAAACCCCCACCCCCTACACCACTCAACCCCTCCTCACTGCCACCGACACCTCAACTCTCATTTTTCATTCTCTCCTTCTGCTCCCAGCTGCCTCTTTTGACAACCACTATGGCGGAGTATGAAAATCAAAACTCTTCTCCAAATCCTCTTCCACATCTAAACGAGACTCTGACCATCCTCTTAGCCTTAGCTGCCATTCTGTTTGCCCTCAGGGTGAATCCGAGCTACTTTGTCAAACCTCCCTCCACCGATGCGGTTTGCGACTGCAAACCGAATAACTGTCCATGCCTTCCTCCTTTCTACATTTTCTCTGTCGTTGCCACGGCAGCGTTGTCAGTTGTTTGGTTCGGACTTTTTGTCCTCTCCGCCCGACTTCAATACCGCCTTGTTATCTGGGTAGGGCTTGGCTTAGTGTGGACTACCTACTGGCTCGCACTGCATGGCATCCTTGCATCCCAATTTTATAATCCAATGATTTATTCCTTAAATCCTGTTTTGGCGGTCCTATTGTTGTTTAATCTAAGATTTCGAAATGCCTGGGACTGCGCGATTCATGTCATAGCTGACAAGTGCATGTTTTGGAACTATATCACGGGAAACTATTGATATTTGGGTATTTGTCTTTTCCAATTTTTTTTTCTTTCTTTCTTCGTATAATTTTTTTTTTTTTGGAAATTATCAGTTCTTAATTTATGTTTGTCATACTTGCACAGGTAACATGATAATTTTTTTTTAAAAAAAAATCATTATAAGATTTATGCTTTCTTCTTATAATTTTTTTATAGAAAAATTATTCTAATTAATTCATGTTTATCTTTTTTTTAGAGTATATTTATGGCCTCGAAGTCAAAACTATTAATACACATACCAAATAATACATGTACACAAAATGTGTTTCATATTTGACGAATTATGATTTGCGTATATATAATATGCGAGTAGTTGATGTTGCTCAACTACAAAATACATTGAAAAATTAAAATTGCTACAATTGGCAACATAAAAGTTGGACAAATTAAACTAAACCTAGTCACCAGATATAGAGCTGGCTTGGGGTTTCTAAAATTTTTTAAAAGTAGCTTCTTCAAAAGTTGGAGCTAAAATTGTGTTTGGTAAAAGAAAAAAAAAAGAAGTTATTTTTTCTAAAACCATGGATCTAAAACAGCAGCAAACAGAAGAAACTCTAACTATGCTTCTAAAAAAAGATCCTTTTTCATAAAACGCAGGTGAACATTATCCTTTAATGAAACTTTGTATTGAAAATACTGCCCCCCCCCCCTTTTTTTTTTTCCTAAAAGCATTGTTAGCACAATAGTTTACCAAACACCTACCTGTTTTTTTTCACAACTGTTTTCCCACAGCACAGTATAAGCAGTTTTGAAAAAAAAAAACACAGCAACACCAAACTAGTCCTATCCTCTTCAGGGTAGTTTGGTATTTTTGCACTTAAAAACAAAAAAGCAGCTTATACTGTGCTGTGAGAATAAACAGCTATAAAATAAAGTTGTTAAGTGTTTGGTAAATTTTTTTTTTCTTTTTTAAGTAAAAGTCCTTTTAACCCAAAAAAAAAAAAAAAACAGTGCCTGAATGTTTGGTAAACTTTTATATAATTTGCTGTAAATATGTTAAATGACTAAAAAGGATATAGTATTGAATGTGATATAATAATTGTTAAAGAAAATAATGTAGGAGCAAAAATTGTAATTTTGTAAAATATGTTAGGGTATACTTGCTATTTGAAAATTTCATTAAATTGGCACTAATTTGAAAGAAAAAAAAAACAATTTTTTTAGAAGCATGTGCTTCTGTTTTTCTATGCTTTTCTACTATCATTGACAATAGTTAAAAAAAAAGTGTTTTTCCAAAAATCTCATTCTAGCTATACTCTTTAGAAGTGTATTTTTCCTTCTAATTATGGAAGTTTAAAATGTCAAATGAAATTTTTAAAATGCCAATAATAATTTTTATTTTATTTTATGTTTTTCTAAACACATTTGATGTTCCATATTTTTTTTAATAAACTGTTTTATAACAAAATACCACAATTAAAAACTCATCTTTTTCTGAGACTGAAATTCACGTAGAAAAAAGTAGAAACAAAAATAACCACATCAAATAATACAAACTACTGTAAAATAATGAGTTAAGGCCATCAACCCAAATACAACACAAGATCAATGTATTAGTACTACATTAAATATAACAACCTCAAATAATACAAACTAAAAAAATAAATGCTCACTTTTTTTTTTCAGTGATTGATGCTTTTAGGAATAATAGAAATGGTTTTTTTTTTTTTTTGTCAATAACAAAAAGGATTGTTCCAATAAAAAAACATAAATGTTTGTTACGTCACTTTTTTGTTTTGTTTTTGGTATGAGCAACTTACTAATATTTTTTTAATTATTTTCTCTTCTATTGTTATTTTCAGGTCAGTAGTAAAACGGAGGAGAGAGCTAGTTAATTATCAGCAAAATGCTCGGTCCATTCATCTTCTGTTGAATGTATTAGAACAATCATCGTCTTTTCCTACTAGCTAGGTTTTTATATTTGGATCTCTCCATGTAATACACTTGTTATATTTATTGGTGAAGTGTGTAATTTTAATATTTTGGATATCTGTATATTAGTTGTATATTTATTTGGTCAACTGTGTGTAATTTTGTTTTTAATATTTGTGTAAGTGTAATGTTTTGAATATTTGTGTGACAACCCGTCCCGAATGTATATATTATTTTATCCTCAAGAGCGTTGAAGTTACCATTTTGCCGTTGGACGTTGAGTTGTAATGTGTGAAGTGAACTTAGGTTGTGGACCAATTTATTTTATTCCTTAGCTTTTGGAACCAATTAGAACTTAGGCTTTATTTTTCTTTTGTTTTGTTTGGTAGCCAAATCTGGACCACACACACACTCTCACCCTCCCATTGACTCTCTCTCTCTCTTCCCTCTCGGATTTTTCCCATTTTCCGTACAATCGTACGGTCAATCTTTCTACAAGCTTTACCAGCTGCGGATCAAGGATGTGGAGGTGGTTTTCGTGTTCCTTACAAGCCCAAGAGCTCATCTATACCCTTAATTCGACGTGGGGACTTTGAAAACTTGAGAACCAGGGAGCTCCGATGGGGAACACTGTCCACTTGTTGTGATCGCAAACTTTTCGTCGAGTTTTAGGGTGCTAGGGAGCTTTAGAACTTCTTCACGAAGCTTAGGGAAGAGTTTTTGAGTGTTTTAGACGTTGGGAAGCTCTGGTTTGGCAAGTTGTAGAGGTGGCCGGATTATCGAGACTTTTTTCGGCAAGTTTCCATGAGTTTAGGACCTAAAAGTGGTAAGGATGTGTTCCTTTCGTCCTAAGCGACATTTTGGTTTAAATTTCATGAACTTTGGTTGAGAATTGGATGAGATATTAAGGTTTGAAAATTTCCCATAATTCGGCAATTGTAGAGGCCACCAGCATCGGGCTCCGGCGAACCAAGGTTGAAGGAAGGGAATATTCCGTCAAAGTTGACGAAATATGCTAACGGTGTCAGGTATATTTAACGGTATATTCTATTATTTAACAGAATATTCCTTAACGGCGTTAGGGATTCCATTTGGTGTGCCAGGCACGTGCCTGCGCGTGGTGGTGCATGTGGCCGTGCCTTGGCCGGCGCGTGAGTTGTTAGAAAATTATTCTAAAAATATGGGGATGTTTGTGGGGTTGTGTAGGTCACGTTAGTATATTCAAACACCTAAATCGAGCAACGTATGAGAAGTTATTACCTAGTTTTGGTTATGTGCTTACAAATAACGTTAATATAGTTGTTTCGTATATAGGTGAGACCTATCCTGAGGACGAGCGTAGTCAAGTAAGGCTCGGGGGTTACGACCCTTCCACATATCAGTGAGTGGGCTTTTGGTTTTCAGTATATATATATGCTTAGTATTTTCCCAGAAAACTTATTTAAATGGTTTATGTTCTTGAAATGCCATGTCGAATATTTGCTATATTTAGAATATACAATTATTAGTTATAAATGTTTTGGTTGATACGACGAACGTTTAGGTAAGTTCAAGTGAGTTTATATGCTGTGATTGATGGGTTATACTATTGCGATCATGCTTAAATGCATAGAATTATTATCCTGCACCTTGGTGTTAGTGCTTCACCTAGGGTAAGGCTTAGCCTTCACGTGATCGTTCACCTCCGCACCACACGCTCACCTTGGATCCCAGGCAGGTGCCAGCCTATCGTACAAACTACATTAGGTGGTTCCGACTCGTAGGTGACTTGCAATACTTCGCACAACCTTCACGTGATCGTAGCACTTGAGCGTACTTATTTACACCCAGCTTGTCATACAGACCACATTAGATAGTTCCGACTCATGTGCAGGGAACTAGTAGAGGAGTTATAGACTCAGTCGTACATGTCTCGCTAGGTGACTCCGCCTGGCGTATCATTTCATATTGATTCAATTCACCTGTTTACTTATTTCACTGCTGCAATATTTGACATGACATAATATTGATGCATTTTGTTATTGAGCCTGGTTTTGAGATAATTATGTATTCTATTTTCTGGGAATTATACAGGTTTTACGATGAGGGGTTAGAACTTTTGATAAATGAAATGGTTTTGAAAAGCTTTGCTTTTGCCCATTCACACTTTTTGTTTTGCGTCCTTCTAGGTTTTAGGTAGGAGTGCTCGTTGGTGGCTCACAAGGAATTAACGGTGGTTCTGACAGATCATCACAAATGTAGGACCCTCTTTGGTATTGTATAATTAGTATTTGTCCTACTAGACTGCACTTAGGATACCTACGCTCTGGTTATGTGTAGTCACACTTATTCTCGTCTTTCACCTTATCTTATCTAGTGTTTAGTCAGTTTGATTTTTATTTATTCGCATTTCTTTATATCATTATTCTTCTGCACTATGCACATGGTTACGTCACTCTCACGTGACGGCCAGCATGGCTAGATTTTAGGTCGGGTGTGTCAAATTGTGTTACGGTAGATTATCCCCCACCATTTTTAGCATTTTTCGATGCGGAGATCATCTACCTCATTTTGTGTGCTTCTTTACCTGACTCCCACCAAGAACGAGGCTTCTTGCAAGCTCGTCCAATAGCACATTCTCTGCATCATTTTAATCCCGCTTTTCCTGGCAAGCGAGAGAGCTGTCTCGTGTCTTGCATTAGTAGTGTCGAATATAGCTCGTACAGAAATCAAAAGCTCGCGCAGCGTAGCGTGGCCTCCTCACGGACTGTATCCATCAGCATCAAGAGCATTGACATCAGAACCCTTGTTTATCAATGTATAGACTAAATCAACTTTCCCGTGTTGTGCTGCATGGCGTACCATAAAACTCAACAGGACTATCAAGTCCCTTCTGTGGTGCAGCATTCTTTATCAATAATTTTTCAAATTCTTCGCGATATTGATTTGTATCGAAGAGTTACATAACGGTCTGACCATGTTTATTCATCAGGTTCATTTCAGCCCCAGCGTCGGTAAGCAATTTGAAAGTTTGCAGGTAACCACCCTCTGCAGCTATCATGGCGGCTGAGTGTCCCTTTTCATCTTGCTCATTGAGATTAACGTCTGCTCCCTTAATCAGTTTCTTCAAAGCATCAACATCGTTTGCTTGAGTCACAAGCATTCGAGAAGAAAATACTGAAGTATCGCTTGATTGAACAGTTTCACCAGATCGAATCATGTCCACAACTGCTTGTCGGAAGTTAAGAGCCCACCTTGCTCAGTCTGCAATTAAGCTTGCACTATGACCAGTAGCATTTACCAGGCCAAAATCAGCACCGTCAGCCAGGATTTTAATGCCTTCCTGGTGTTTATATCTAGCACAGATCATTAGTGCAGTTTCTCCAGATTCTGTCTGAGAGTTGATATTGCACGCGGCTTAATCAATAGCATCACTATCACCAAACAAAAGTTATATGTTCAAGCAAGTAAAACACGTAGAGATTTTGGTTATGGTAACCTTGATTGTACGTCACACTTATTTATGCTGTCCACAATCATGTTTTAGGCAATGTAGACTCAGTTAAAAGCATAACAACTTAAAAATGCTTATTAGCAGAGGTTATTCCCTACATAAGGACGAGCCCTAATTGACCGTAAACCCTTTATGGATTTTTCGATTAATCATTGATTAAAAGTTACCTTGATGAGAGTGTCAACTAATCAACAAGGCCTCTGCAGGAAGTGGAAGCAAGAGCATGCACAACAGCCTGAGGGCAGATCATGTCGGATCCCATGAGCATCTCAGCAGACCTAGCCATGCCCAACTAGCTTGCCTCCAACAAAGCCTCCTCACATGCCTGATGAGACGCGCCCCATTGATGAGCACCTCCAATATCTCCGTAGTAATGCCAAAAAGACTAAATTTGCAATCTAAATGATGTGTTACCAATATGAATGAGCATGTTTATCAATGTTTAAGTAATAAACCAATTATCAATTTCTATGCTCTTTAGGCCTCGTTTGGCAGCTCGGACTGTACTGACTATTTCTGTCGGATAGGATAAATAGTCACCGGATAGTACTGACTAAATTAATCAAGCGTTTGATGCAGTATCAGACTAATAACCGTATTATTTACACTATGTTTGATACTGAATCGGATAATCTTAACCTGAATATTCTCAGCCACCAGTCACCCTCTCTCTCTCAACCTTGAATATTGTAAGCCATCAGCCACCCCCTCTCTCCCTGCACCGTCGCCGTCTTCGACTCCTGACATTTCCATATCCAATAAAAAAAAGCGACATGTTGGCATCAAACCTGCCAAAGAACCCCTTCTTCCCCACTTGATATGTCCCCGTCTCCACCTTCTTCCACATCACCTGCAGTGTCTCGCAGCTGCAATCGGCGGCGAAAGCAGTAAACGGCAGCGGTGGAGAAGATGCAGGGAGATCCGGTAGCCAGAAGAAGTTGCGATGCTCACTGTCACAGACCTCCCCCTTCTTCTCTGCACATTAGCTTCTCTTCTTCTCTGCACCTCACTATCACAGACCTGCACCTCATGGGCAGATCGACATCGGCGAGATGAGGTGACGGCTATAGGAGAACGATGACGACGAGAGGGATGATGGCGAAAACGACGACAGGACAACAACGAGAGGAGGTGTACGTCGTGGAGAACAAAGTGCAAGAGAGAGGAAAGGGAACCGGACTAATAATCCACTCCTTTTGGAAGGGTTTATTAAGAAGGTGTATACCCGACTATCCTATCCGACTGCTTAAATTAATCCGGCGACTATTTAGTATGAGAGGACACCAAACGGTCGGCCCCGTACTACTAGTCCTATCCGATCCCTTATACGGCGTGCCAAACGAGGCCTTAGTTTTTAAAATTTAGTCTACAAATTTAGTCTCCCTATTATTATCCATATCCCCAAGTGTCTCTCCCTTGTTGTTGTTGTTGCATAACATCGAAATGCTCGTAAATGTAGTTTTGCTCAATTTCTTGTCAATTACAGCATACTATGATTTCAAACAAATAACAATATTAATAATTACAATAATTACAATAATTACAATCTGGACTATCAGCATCAGTTTCAACAAGAATATTGATGCAATTTCACATCCATTTTCTCTCATTTCCCAAGAAACAAACACAATTATCATAAAAAAGAGAGTTCATATTATTTTTAAGGAATTTTAATGAAAAACCCACGGTACCATTCACTTTAACGAAAAATCATATTTTTTCACTAAAAAGTTAAACCTGGTACTATTTACTTTACCCTTTATTTTGTCTTTATTGTCAAAACTCAAAGTTTTCAAGCCTTTTTTTATTAATTTTTCTTTTTTTTTTTAAGGACAAAGTCCCCAAAAAATATATTTTAAATTCAGACGAAAATGTTGCTAGAGCTTCCTAACAACAATTGGTGATATTGAAGTGTTTTCCTTTTGTTGATCCTAAAAACTACTTAGCATACGTGGTGCATAGGCTGAATAGCTAATAAGTTAACTACGTCATTCTGTTGAATGTGGGGTATGCCAACTCGTTGGCCAAGCTCAGTTGGAAAGTGAATGAATGTTGATGGGGCGTTGGATGACTTCTAAATCTTAAGACTATGCCTGGGAAAGAACATGTCTCGGCTTTCAAGTTTTAGAGCTTAAAGACAAGACTGTCAGTTCTGCGAAGTTCAATATCAAATTCTGTTTTTAGTGTGCCTAATGTCATAACGTGATAACATCTCACTTTGACACCTCACTCTCTCTCCCAGATTTCCACGTTGGCAATTGGAAACTGTATGACAGTTCTCCATATCCTATCGAATTCAAACCCCATTTGAATTTCTTAATTTCTCAATCACTCCCTCTCTCTATGCTCTTGGGTTTTGTGGTGTTTGGATTAATGAGTTTGTGTTTGTTCTTAGATTAATGCAGAAGAACTGCGGCAGCAACAACAATGGAGGCGACAGCGCTGCCAGCAACGACGGGGGTGAGAAGATGAAGGGAGACGAAGGTGAGATGAAGAAGGAAGAAAGCCCATCACCATCATCCTCAAGGTTGTCAAATGCGCCAAAGCTTTTGGAGGTCCAATAATAAATTCTTCAAAACCTTTGCTTAATTATTGCATAATAAATTTTCAAGGTTGATCTACCAGCCAGGTCATTGTCTCTTCTTGTAGAGAGAGAAAATGGTAGTGTGAGAGAGAGAGAGAGAGAGAGAGAGAGAGAAATTTAAGCGGTGGAGGACTTGGGGTGGTAAGTAGAAGAAGAAACAGAGAAAAATGGGGACGCTTTAGACGTGGAATGGTTACGGCGCTTTCAGACTCTAAAAGTCGGCCTTGCCCACGTCAACAACGATTTACGCGGTACCAATTCCTTTCCCTTTTGTTTAATCTCCGTTGATTTAACTAATTAGAAGAAAACAATAAAGATTAGATTTTGGTAATCCGAATGAATTGGATTTTGATTTTTGGATTTGGGTTTGTTTTCTAAGAATAGGATTTGGATGTTGTGAGTCAAAGCCACCAACCACGTCGAGTACCCGCCCAAAGAGAGACATCTCAGAAGTCAGTTTCTAAATTTAAAAATTTTCCAGATTCGTTGTTTTATCCAATGGGTTGTTCAACTTCGATCCAAAGATGTGAGTTTTACACTTGGGGTGTTTTTTTTTTTTTTTTTTTTTTTTTTGATGCAGAGATGTTGCTTATTGCATTCATGCTTCTGTCAATAAGATTAAGCAAGATGTTAACTACATTGGGGAAAATTAAAGAACAATGAAGAATTGAGAAAGATGAACAACCAGAGAGAAGTTTAGAGAGAAATAATGCTCTATATTTCTGTAAAAATATGACTGGCCAAATTACATTTGTGAGTTGCCATTCCTAACATATATATTGAATACAGTAGAACCTTACTTGTAACTAATTAATCAACTAACAAATCCTTAACAGCCAAACAAATATTCTAACAACTTTGACTGACGTGTGATTATATGACAACCAATGATTATAAGACATCTATCTTCACAAGACCCCTAATTGGATGGTATGCCGTGCTTGCCCATTCCATTGCAAATTTGCAATGCCATCCCTTTTAATTTCGAGATTGTATTGGACTTATTATGTATCGAGTTCCTTTGAATTTCAAGTGGGGTTTGCTTAATATCGGGGAGCATTTTTGCTCACCATCATAGACTATGGTGTACGTTTACCATACATCTAATCATCCACCATGTATCCTTTTTCTTAAATACTGTTAATTTTTTTTTCAAAATTAAACAAATTACATTTAATGAAAAAGTTAACTACAGTTAGATGAAATGACACATGGGTGAGCAAAAATGCTCCCTTAATATCGTTGTTTGCCATGCCCTAGCTACTATATTATTTGAGTTTGCTTGTAAATATACTTGGTCAAGTACAAATGTAAAAACAATAAACATTGTGCATTGGGCATCTTGTAATAAATCATTAACGGTGCAAAAGTTCATACTATTTGTTAACTAAAAACATTAAAATAAATGTCTTTTGACAAGTATAAATGTAAAAATTAACATTAAACATTGTACACACGTGGCTAGTGAGCTATAATTATAACAATGTCTATATAATTAAAAAAAAAATCATACATCGCGAGTAGCACACCATGGTGTTAATAAAAATAAATAAAAAAACCTTTCACACCCGCATGTGCAGATGCAGAAAGGCTAGCATATGTAACACAAGCCATGAACCCATTGAATTTTAAGTGAAGAGAGGCTTTTCACAAATGTAGAAAAAATGGCCGATAACAATTACAAACTACTAGCCAAAACATCATAATAACATATTCATTGATAATAGTGTGTTTGAAAGTGTTTTGAAAATGACTAAAGACGCTTTCAACAAAAGTGTTTTTAGAACCAATCTTTAGTTAAAATATAAGTGAATCCTCAAAAAGAACTTGAAGTGCTTATTACAAGAAGTGCATAATTGGTGATTCTTCTAAAAATTCACTTATAGTGCTTTTGGAATCTAAAACACTTTTCACCAAGATAGTTTTAGTCATTTTAAAAATACTTCTAAACATGCACAACATTAATCGTTACATGATAACTGATGAGTAGATTTTATATTATATATTTTACCCTAATCTTAGTATATTTTGGTTAATATTTTGGAAGAATTTTGATACTTTGAATTGTATTTTCAATATAGGATTTTCGAATTCCTCTGAAGTAAAACAGGACCAAATGGACGAATTTTGGAGTAATTCCAGTTGGAGGATGTTCGTGAGTCACTTAGCTTGATCGTATCAAAATTTGGGATTTTTCCACCAAGCGGTTATTTTCTGGCGATGAAATAAAGAAGCAATGCGCAGTGCTGGAAAGTGACGTTTTTGGGCTTAAATTGCGGTTTTGGAGCCCAAGATGACCTCAGATGGGTTTGTGGCCTTCTGGAAAAGTGTTCAGAATATTTCAAACATTAAATCCAGCTATATTGGGCCAGTTTTGGAGCAGCTTATGGGCC
>VIEB01000286.1:529022-564656 GCA_006547085.1 Malus baccata | reverse complement strand
ACTCATGTATCTTACCATGCAATGTATGAAGTGTAAATATTGTACTAATTCATTATATATAAATGATTATGGTGTGTTTAAACTTCTTTCATTAATTACTACATATTTTCTACACTCACAATGTTTGCCAGCTCGCTATATAATCAACTTAAATCAGTTAAATCCATCATGCAATGCATTTCCTTCCATTTTTTTGTGATAAACTAATAGATAATTGACTAAATAAACATCCTACAAAGTTTCATTAAAAATTTCCAAGTTTTTCTTACAATTTCCGTGGTTTCCATGTAATTTTTATCGATATCGATATTATCCCGATATTTCCATCGATATTTCCGTGTTTTCGGACTATCGATATTTCCGATATTACCGATATTTTCTTCCTTGATTAGCATAACGCATGCAGATGAAAACTAATTTTCGAATATTGGTTGTTCAAATTGCAGGATGTTAAGGAGTTGCAATATAACCGGAGAAATGCCTGAATATATCTCTACCTTGACAAGTCTGACTGTTTTCTAATTCATCTATCTATTATTCTCCATTTTTTCATGACATGGCCATCTTAATAATTGGTTTTACACTGTAGCTCTAGATTATTACTAATATTGTATAACAAACTGGTAACACTATGAGCAGTTTGACCTTACACTTTGAGATTTGTGGACTTAAAATGTTTACTTGACCTTACACGTAATAAGCTTTAAAACATGTAACTTTCAGTTAAGCAGCACATTCTAAATTTGTCCAAAACCCGATCGTGAATTTGGTGTGCAGACAGTGTCCTATTTATTATTCACACTTGTTTGTATCATACTTAGGGCATCTATATTTAAATCTCGTATAAATACTCCAGGGACTTAAATGTAATTATGTAATAAAAGAAGGGACAAATATGTAATAAGTGAGAATCCCTTATTCTATAAAGAGACTCCTCATCCTCACAATTAGAGGACGCTAATTCTAAGGCCTAACCCATCATCCCCTCAAAGCTTTGACTCTCATTCAGAGCTCCCTCTCTCCCTCTTCAACATCCCTCAGAAATACAATAATCAGTGTGGACGTAGCCCAAACATTGGGATGAACCACAATAGTTCTTGTGTTATTTACTTTCATGCAGATTCACGGTCGGATTTACGTTGTTCCAAAACATCCGATTTTGTGCATCAACATTTAGCGCCGTCTGTGGAAAACGACACGAAAAACATGTCAGTTCTCTCTCAATTTTTCACCTCCGCCGTGCATCTGCAAAACCAAGAGATGCCCAACTCTCTCTCTCTCTCTCTCTCTCTCTATCTCTCTCTTTCTCTCTGTGGAAATCCACCAAACCAAACCAACAGTCTCTTTTCTCTCTCTAGAAAACAGTTTCAGTTCCTCTCTCTAGAAAACGGTTTCAGTCCCCATCTCTCAGTCAAATTCTTTAGAGGAAGTTCTCATGGCGATGGAGAGCTCCAAAATCCATTGGTGTCGCCGCCAGCTCCCTTCCTCCCTTAGTACCCAGAGCTGATCATGGCGGCCATCGAGGCCCTGAATGACAGCAACGGGTTGAGCAAGTCGGCAATCGCGAAGCACATCGAGTCAACGTACGGCGATCTGCCGGAAACTCACGCTACGCTCCTCGCGCACCACCTCAACATGATGAAGAACACTAGCGAGCTCGTTCTAGTCAAGAACAACTACATGAAGCCCAACCCCAACGCGCCGCCCAAGAAGGGCCGAGGCCGTCCGCCCAAGGCCAAGACCCCTCTCTCTCCCAGTACTGTCTCCTCACCACCCAAGCCACGCGGAGTTCAAGACCGAAGATTCCCATGCTCAAGATCCTTGTAGAAGACCCGTCAGCCGCCGTGGTGGAAGACTCCGACGATAAAGACCACCACGACTCCAGATATTTCTAGATCGTCAACACCGGCGCAGTCTGTGTCGCCGTCTGCCTCATCATCTACAATTTCATCCCAGACCCTTCAAACCCATTCTCTCTAATACTCTCCGTCATTCTCCTTTACCTACTGGCGCCGCTCGTGAATCCGGCCTACGTGTTTTTCACCGCGTAGGCCCCAAAGCTGGATCTAGTCACGCCTAAGTCAGGTCTAGATCTATATACCTATGCAGACGAGCCGCTTCTGAGGCAGACGACGGTGAATGACATGCATCAGATGCCTGAGGCGGTGATGGAGGCAAAGAGGAGGCCGGGTCTCGTGGAAGACCATATGATTTTTGAGGCGATGAGGACTTTGGATTTCTGGATTTTGCTCATGTCATTCTTGTGCGGGGTGGGGACGGGTTTGGAGGTCATGAACAATATGGGGTAGATTGGATCGGGGATGAGATACGTCGACATTTCGATCTTCGTTTCGCTCACGAGCATTTAAAAGTTTTTCATCAGGGTATCTCTGCGGTGAAAGCATTTTTTTGTGAGCTGCTAAGTTAGCCCTCTTTAAGCATCCTACATCCCGATGAGAAGAAGCCCGTGCTGCCGCCCCTTCCTAGCAAGCGTGGTTGGGAGATTGAACCGTCCGAGCTCGACTTCACCAACTCATTTACCATTGGGAAGGTATGAATTTCTTATCATTTGCGAGTTTTAGAATGGCCAAATCTTGCAATGT
Organism: Malus baccata; assembly: GCA_006547085.1. Taxonomy (NCBI): domain Eukaryota; kingdom Viridiplantae; phylum Streptophyta; class Magnoliopsida; order Rosales; family Rosaceae; genus Malus; species Malus baccata. The sequence goes on along the minus strand of VIEB01000286.1, from coordinate 562,053 downwards.
ATGTTCTAAGAATATCGTTCTAGTTAAGTTCTTGGTTTTGCTTTATAATTCACTGCTAGCAAGGCAGATTCAACAAATGGTGATGCTGAAGATGGAAAGTCGAAGAGACCACAGTATGAGGGACATGATCCTGATTTGGCTGAAACGATTGAGAGGGATGTACTGGAAACAGAAACAAAAGCAAAAACAGAAGAGAAAAGAGAACAAAAGAAGCAGTAAACAGAGAGAAAGCAAAAGCAAAAAGAAAAGAGAAAATAAGATGTCTGCCACATGCTAGAAAAAGAAAAAGGGAGGCTCTCTTTGAGAGCACATAGGGGACAACGCAAAAGAAAAAGAAAAAGGAAGATCTTACTAAAGCCAAAGAAGATGCCCACACTTTCATCATGTTTCTATTTTCTGAGAAAACTATGAGAAGACCTAGGAGGAAGATAAGGGTTCCTTACTTTAAAATGATGTGATTTATTTTTCTTATTTTTCAGTGACATCTGTATAAACCCCATCAGAGGGTAATAATAAAAAAAATAAAAAAAAAAGGGCAAAGCCTAAAATAAATAGGTTGGAATGTTGTGTTGAGGGCAAAGGCCCATAAGCCCAAAATAGCACCAACCAGGTGATCAAAAGTACGCCCAGTACTCCAAAATTATTCGGCAACCTGCCGCTATTACCACCAACCAGGTGATCAAAAGTACGCCCAGTACTTCAAATTATACAAGAGCATTACTCATTCAGTCGTACATAAACATTCATGAGCATCACTCATTCAGTCGTACATAAACATTCATGAGCATCACTCATGTCAATCAGCTTCAAAAGCTTCATTTATAGAGTTCTAGCTTCAAAAGCTTCATTTACAAAAGCTCCAACTCCAAAAGCTTCATTTACAGAGCTCCAGCTTCAAAAGCTTCATTTACAAAAGCTCTAGTTTCAAAAGCTTCATTTACAGAGCTCCAGCTTCAAAGCTTCACTTGCAAAGCTTCACCTGTAAAGCTTCAGTACAGGGTTTACAAATACCGCCTTCGAACAACCGCCACTTTGACTCACACATGGATTCAATTTGAAGTCTCTAACCAACAGACTCTATTGACCGAAGACTTGGGGAACTACATTATGTACCATATATTGGGCATTAACTAGGCCTCATGAAAAATACAAAATACTTGGGGGACTTAGCTCATCACTTATGTATTGAGGAGCGAACCCTTATTTTATAAAATGAACTCCCTCACTTTCATTAGAGAGCACTCATGAAAAATACTTGGGGGACTCTAGCCCATCACTTATGTATTGAGAAGCGAGCCCTTATTATATAAAAGAGACTCCCTCACCATCATTAGAGAGCATCAACTCTAGCCCATCATTCATGTATTGAGAAATGAGCCCTTATCCTATAAAAGGGACTCCCTCACCTTCAACACCACAAACCGAGCCAACCAAGGCAACATAATCCATGAGCCGAGCAGCCTTGCAGCTTGTGCTACTTCTAGTTAAGTATCATTTCAGATTGAGCACCTCCTCATATCGAGCATCAATTCAAAACAACATCTAGTTACTTCGGCCCACACATAGACTGAATTTCAAGTCTCCAGCCAAAAGACTCTTTTGACTGAAGACTTGGGGGACTACTGTTTGTACCATACTTAGGGCCTCCGTATTTAGATCTCGTATAAATATTTGGGGGACTTAAATGTAATTATGTAATAAAGGAAGAGGCAAATATGTAATAAGTGAGGAGCCCTTATTCTATAAAAGGACTCATCACCCTCACAATTAGAGGAGGTCAATTTTGAGGCCTAACCCCTCATCCCCTCAAAGCTCTGACTCTCATTCAGAGCTCCCTCTCTCCCTCTTCCACATCCCTCATAAATACAATAATCAGTGTGGACGTAGCCCAAACATTGGGGTGAACCACGATACTTCTTGTGTTATTTACTTTCATGCAGATTCACAGTCGGATTTACGTTGTTCCAAGACCTCCGGTTTTGTGCATCAACAACACTAATAGACTACGTATTGGTTGATTCATTTATGTTTTTAAGATTTGCTTAATTTACTTCTGATTATTTGTATACATATTCATTTGCAGAGATCTTAGCTTCAACAGATTGGAAGGGAGTATTCCAAATTTTGCAGATATTATGGAATTGGCCACAATGTAAGGAATATAACTCATAAGGGTAGCTAACACACATGATGATGCATGGAGGCATTTCCGGACAAACCATGGCGAATTAGCCATCGAGAAAGGTAGCATTCTCTTCATCGTGTTGAGAAGTATAATTTTCATTTTTGAATCACTCGATTTTGTTGAGTATTGAAGAAGTTATGAACATTTAAAGTTTACCCAGATTCCAGCGAGTTTTCCAGTTTTCCTGCGGACCAGTCACCTTTCAGGCTATTTTCCCACCATCTCCAGCATCCATTGGGCTTCTAAATAGGTATAATCTTGTTATACACTGTTCTATGTTCATTTTGATATATTATGGGTCAAATTTGGTTAAGAAACGATTACGTTACGAAGCTTTGAAAATTGCCCAAACTTCAGGCCAAGAGTTTCGGGACACTTAACAGAGTTTTTAATTAAAGGACCAAAATAATGGATGTTGAACAATCTCAGGGACCATTTCTATTCATTTTCAATCTCAGGGACTAAAGTGATGTGTTATGCAAATCTCAATGACCATTTTGGCTAAAAAGCCTTTTTTTGTTAACTTGAAAGTGAAGATTTAATGTTAAAATTTTTTTCTATCACATGGTATGTGAGAAAATGAAATATTAAAATTAGGGAATCTTAATGAAACACTTTGGTCTTGTTCACTTTTAACGAAAAAAATATTTTTACCTTAAAAAGTCACTCCTGATACTATTCACTTACACCTTTATTTTGTCATTTTCGTTAAAACTAAAAGTCTTTAAGGATTTTTCGTTAGTTTTCCTTTGTAATTAATGGATGTTTTGGGGGGTGGTAGTTGATGTAATGATACATGGAAGTTGTCTTATTGGTCAATACTATAACTATTTTGGAGTCCTTCTACTGCGTTGCAGTTTCAGACTTTCATGTCATACTTTGATCAAAATCAAGAAAGGTGGGGGAGAGGGTTGTGGTTGTGGGGGGGGGGGTGTGATATTCATACTTTCATGTGAAATTAGCGGCCATGTGAAATTAGCGGGGGAGAGGGTTGTTGTGGGGAGGGGGGGTGATGTATTCATATATGGAAGTTGTCTTACTGGTCAATACTATTCATACTTTGATCAAAATCAAATGTGAAAGGTGGTGCGGTAAAGAAGGAAGAAAAGAGGGGGGGTGTTGGATGTAACCATATATGGAATCTACTGCTTGCAGTTGCAGTTTCATACTTTCATGTCAAGGTTTAATGTTAAAATCAGTGGGGGGCAATGCCATCACATCTGGAAGTTGTGTTTATCAGTCAATAGCACAACAATTCTGAATTCCTGCTATTGGGTTGTAGTTTGGCATTCATGCATGCACGCATGTGAAAGAAAAACATCAAGGTAGACTATTTCCCTTGGCAAATTTTATTTCGACCCAATAAACCTATTTCTACACCCATTAAATTTTTGTTAAATTTTATATTCCAATTATGCCCTAAAGAAAAGATGGATGTAGAAAGAAAGTATCAATTGGGGAATATGGGTGGGTCGAAATTGCCCTGAGAGCCACAATTGGGGTTGCCGGAATTCAGAAAAGGGATTGCCGGAGGTCTGCATATATATAAGTCATAACCAAATCGAACTTGTATTATTGCAAACTTGCAGTAATGCAACTGTATTATTGCAGTAATCAAGACATCCATGAAATTGTATTCTTGCAGTACTGTAATGCGGTGCTCATTGACAGAGAGAGGGAAAGACTTACATATATAGTTAGAGACTCAAAGAACATGAAATTGGTGAGGACTGAACAAATTGCAGTATGTAGAGCCTCAGATTAGATGCGAGGTGATGATGAATCGGTGCTGCATATGCTAAGATTAGCAATTGGGTTAACTTTTGTTCTGCAATTGTTGATGCAGATGCTAAGAAGGGTTTGGAGGACAAAGTAATTGGAGTCATACCTTTACAAATCAAGAGAATGCAATAACAAACAACTTTGAATTGGTGATGGTGAATTGTATTATTTACTGGGTTTTTATAATTAGTTCATTAAGGTTTAAGGAGATAATAGTCAGACCAAAATCTAGTCCCATGGAATTGGGCATGAAGAATTGAAAAACGACGAGATAAAGAGCAGATCAGTGGTGATAGTTTCTGGAATGATGACCAGAATTAAGTCTGGTTATTGCCAGGGTAGGTGGTTGGGTGGGTTTACCTGTTTGTGTAATTTTTTTCAAGTATGTAAATTTTGTATTTGAGGATAAAATAGTAAGTTTGTGAGACAAAATTTCTAAGTTGGGTGTGGAAAAAGAATTAATGGGTTTAAATAAAATTTCCCATTTCCTTTTAAACATGCAGCATGCTTCCGATCCAATAAAAAAATAAATAAAACAACCCTACTACCCAGTGGTATAAAACAGACCATACTACAAATACTTGCACACACCCTCTACCCGATAGTATAAAACAGACCCCACCCCCTACACCAATCAACCCCTCATCAACGCCACCGTCACCGCCACCTCAACTCTCATTTCTCATTCTCTCCTTCTGCTCCCAGCTGCCTCTTTTGACCACCACTATGGCGGACGCTGAAAACCAAAACCCTCCTCCAAATCCGCAACCACATCTAACCGAGACTCTGACCATCCTCTTGGCCTTAGCCATTATTCTGTTTGTCGTCGCGGTGAGCTAGTTTGACTTTGTCAAACCTCCCTTCGTCGATGCGGCTGGTTACGACTGCAATTGAATGATTGTCCCTGTCATAGCTAACATTTGCATTCTGTTTTGGAACTATGTCACAGGAAACGTCTAATATTTGGGTATTTAAATTTTGTTCAGGCTTTTTTTGCTTTTTTTTTTTAATTTTTTTTTTCGAAATTACCGTTTCTTGATTTATGTGTGTGGGACATGTTAACGTTTTTATGAAAAATTATTCTAAGACCTTCTTCAATTTTTAGGTTAAATTTAAAATTTTAACCTAGAAAATTTAAATTTTGACCCATAAACAGTTTTTTTGCTGTAATGATTTTGAGTAAAAATTTTAAGCCGATATTATTAAATGATTAATTTATGCTACTTTTTATTCAGTAATATTTTTTTCAAAATAAATTTTATGCAAATTATCTTAATTTATTTTTATAAACATTTTAACCTAAAAATATTTAAATTTTGAAAAAAGTTAAAAATTCACTAAATGGACCCTATGAAGCATTTATTATACAGTTTTTGGGAGAATTTTGATTAAAGTATTTTTTTTTATTGTTTTAGCCGTTATATTTAATTGTGGGCTTTTAGATTTTTTTTTAAACGTTAGACTGATCGTATTCGATCTCAACTGTTGGATTAAATGTTTTTAAAATTATCCAAATTTTAGGTTTTAACCTAAACCTTATTTTAGACCCAATCATTGGAAAATGATTGGATTAGTTTAAAACCTAAAATTTTAGTTTTAACCTACAATACGTATACATGTATATATAATATATGAGTTGTTGATGTTGCTCAAATACAAAATACACCGAAAAATTACAAATGCTTTAATTCGCAACAAAAAAAATTAGACAAGCTACATCTAAAGAATGTTCGTTATGTTACTTCTTTCTTTTGTTTTTGTATGAGTATCTTACTTATATTTTTTTTTAATTATTTCCAATGTTATTTTCAGATCAGAAGAAAGATGGAGAGAGAGCTAATTATCAACAAAATGCCCGGTCCATTCCTCTTCTTTTGAATGTAATAGTCGTTTTTTCCTACTAGCTACATTTTTAATATGAGAGCTTTAATGAAAAGGGGTTGTGCTAAGTTTTATTTAACCAAAAACCACCATATACTATTATTTAATCCAGAAATAGTATGAGTTATTTCGGTTTAGTTTCATAAATAGTATGGGTAATCTTGCTATAGTTTTAAAAATAGTGTGAATTATTTTCGTTTAGTTTCATAAATAGTGTGGGTTATTATGTTTTAGTTCCAGAAATAGTGTGTTATTTCGGTTCAGTTTCATAAATAGTGTGGGTAATTTTGCTATAGTTCCAGAAATAGTATGAGTTATTTCGGTTTAGTTTCATAAATAGTATGGGTAATCTTGCTATAGTTTTAAAAATAGTGTGAATTATTTTCGTTTAGTTTCATAAATAGTGTGGGTTATTATGTTTTAGTTCCAGAAATAGTGTGTTATTTCGGTTCAGTTTCATAAATAGTGTGGGTAATTTTGCTATAGTTCCAGAAATAGTATGAGTTATTTCGGTTTAGTTTCATAAATAGTATGGGTAATCTTGCTATAGTTTTAAAAATAGTGTGAATTATTTTCGTTTAGTTTCATAAATAGTGTGGGTTATTATGTTTTAGTTCCAGAAATAGTGTGTTATTTCGGTTCAGTTTCATAAATAGTGTGGGTAATTTTGCTATAGTTCCAGAAATAGTATGAGTTATTTCGGTTTAGTTTCATAAATAGTATGGGTAATCTTGCTATAGTTTTAAAAATAGTGTGAATTATTTTCGTTTAGTTTCATAAATAGTGTGGGTTATTATGTTTTAGTTCCAGAAATAGTGTGTTATTTCGGTTCAGTTTCATAAATAGTGTGGGTAATTTTGCTATAGTTCCAGAAATAGTATGAGTTATTTCGGTTTAGTTTCATAAATAGTATGGGTAATCTTGCTATAGTTTTAAAAATAGTGTGAATTATTTTCGTTTAGTTTCATAAATAGTGTGGGTTATTATGTTTTAGTTCCAGAAATAGTGTGTTATTTCGGTTCAGTTTCATAAATAGTGTGGGTAATTTTGCTATAGTTCCAGAAATAGTATGAGTTATTTCGGTTTAGTTTCATAAATAGTATGGGTAATCTTGCTATAGTTTTAAAAATAGTGTGAATTATTTTCGTTTAGTTTCATAAATAGTGTGGGTTATTATGTTTTAGTTCCAGAAATAGTGTGTTATTTCGGTTCAGTTTCATAAATAGTGTGGGTAATTTTGCTATAGTTCCAGAAATAGTATGAGTTATTTCGGTTTAGTTTCATAAATAGTATGGGTAATCTTGCTATAGTTTTAAAAATAGTGTGAATTATTTTAGTTTAGTTTCATAAATAGTGCGGGTTATCATGATATAGTTTCATAAATAATGTGGGCAATTTTGGTTCAGTTTCAAAAATAGTGTGGATTATTTGGTTCAGTTTCATAAATAATGTGAGTTATTTTGGTTTAGTTTCATAAATAGTGTAGGTTATTTTGTTATAGTTCCGAAAGTAGTGTGAGTTATTTTGATTTAGTTTGATAAATAGTGTGAGTTATTTTGTTATAGTTGCATAAATAGTGTGAGTTATTTTGGTTTAGTTTCATAAATAGTGTGGGTTATTTCGATTCAATTTTATAAATAGTGGGTAATTTTGCTATAGTTCCAAAAATAATGTGGGTTATTTTGATTCAATTTCATAAATATTATTCCAAAAATAGTGTTTATTTTGTAAACCCTTAAATTAATTACAATCAAATTAACATGATTTATTTTGGGAACCCCAATTTGATTGTAATTAGCACATGAAAACTCCAAAATTAACATAATTAATTACAATCAGAACAACCTGAAATTTTAACTAGATTGCATTAAGAAAATTAGTACTTATCAAATAGTGGGCAGATCAAATTTTACAAATGAAAATTAGTACTTATCAAAGCATTGGTCGTTTCTTAATAGATCAGACTCTTCTAGTTTTTCCTTTAGAAATCTACATTCCGATAATGACTGCAGTGATATCCGTCTACACTTAATAGTTTTTTTTAGGAACGTTTAAAAACGTAAAAGCACTTCCATTCAGAGGTCAATCAGATAACAAGCACACAAAATTCAAAATTCAAAATTCTTCATCCTTGTAACTATGACTTTCTAATAACAGATCCATACAAACATTTGGAAACATAAAAGCACTTCCTTTATCCAAATTCTTCAACTAGAGTTGGTGCTTAAACAATAACTAATGATTTTGTCAACGTAGCATCATTAACCACTGCCGCCAGACCCGTACTTCTTGCCAAGAAGTATGACTTGCAACTTGTCATAGTCGGCAAGCACACTGGCATTTGCAACAGCACGCAATATGTTTGCTCTAGCACCCTAAAACAGCGACTTAGCACCCTCGTTTTTTTATAATTTGCTTAAATGCATCCAAAGAGCTACCATATTTAACTGCTGCTCCTTAGGTCATCATCATCCGTGGCGCACTGTGTCAATGGGGTAAGAAGCTAATCTAGCACCAATCGTAATTCCCCATCCCAACAAGAAAACAAGAAGCTAGCGAAGAAGCTATCATGCAGGCCACCAGTTAAAACCACAGGTTTTAGAGAATCGTACATTCCAAAGTAAAGTCCACGATACACGATAATTCCAACATAACTAAACCATTAAACTACCTTTCAACACCCTTCTTGGCAGCCTTGGCATCACTTGCCAAACGTGTTCTTGCATAGTCCAGAGAATATACAAAAAGAAGAGATGAAGCACTAGCAGCACCGCCTGATGCTAGGTTCCCAGCAAACCACTTCCAGTAGCCATTTTTATTCTTCTTGAAGTTATTATACACTACCTAACACACAAAAACAGTAACTATGTCCAAACAACAAATGCTAATACCAAACTAAAAACCATAAATCATCATTCCTAGAAAACAACTTTTATTTTGATATTCAAATTCATGAAATTCTCTTTAGGCCAGACAATTGCAGAGAACTCCGGGTCCTCCATAATTCGGGGCGATTTATCCACATTTCCTACATAGGTTTTACTATGAAGTACCTAAAATGCTCCATTGAGCTGTCAATCATTAATCTTGTTTAAGTTTATTCTTTAATTTGCTTTGGCGTTTTTGTTTCCAAGCACTGACTTCATATTCAACGGAGCAATAACAAAAAATATGCAATTTCCACATAGCAATATAAATAATTAAAAAAAAATTATGCATACAAACACAAAGGGGTACACCTGCATATATACATGTCTAATAACTATATTTGATAGATCATGACGGATTGCTGGAGAAATTTCAAAATATAAAGATAACAAGTAAAAAATGTGTTTTTTTATTTTATTTGCAGACATGGAACTTACTTATTTACAATTGTATTAGGGAATGTTAAAGGTCGAAAAAGATTGATTAGAACTTAAAAATGTATGCAGAAATTAAGGGAAAACTGTAATATTGGAGAAATTTGTTAAGAAATGTCATGGAGAAATGTCTGTACTTAGCAGTACCACCAATGCTGCAAATGCTCATGCTGCGGATGCCCAGAACCCAATAGCCTTAAATTCCTTCATCCTCAAAGACTCCTAATATGGTGATTCGAAAAATGGTGAATTCAAATGGAATTGAAAATGAAAACAGAGATAGGGTGGAGAGATCGAAAGAGAGGTACAAAGATCAATTCTATTACAAAAGCGGAGGAATTGTTTCTGTGCAAAAGAGAAATCAAGATTAGGCGGAGAGGTTGAGACCTGGAGATCGACAAGCAAAGATTAGGTGGAGTCTGGAGAGATCGAGAAAGGGGGAGAGGATTAAACGGGAGCAGAGTTGCCGTTAGGGGTAAAACTGGAAACTCATTTCATGGGCTAGTCTTATTGGACTAGTTTGATATTGGACTTTGTCCTAACCATTAAATAAACTTAGTACCTGGTTTTTGTTAAGATTCAAAGTTTTGAAGTATTTTTTATTAGTTTTCCTTTTTAATATTTGGATCTCTCCATGAAAGATACTTGTTATATTTATTCGGTGGTGTGTAACTAGAATATTTTGGATCTCTTCATGTAAAACTGGTTATATAACTCGTTTAGAAGTACTTTGAAAATAGCTAAAAGAACTTTTGGTGAAAATGTTTTTTGAACAAATTCATAGTAAAAATGCAAGTGAATCCTAAAAAAGTATAGAAGCACTTACTTTAAGTGCTTTTAGAATTCAAAAATATTTTCGCTAAAGGAACTTTTAGTCATTTTAATTATACTTTTAGACAAGCCCATATTTATTTTGTGGTGTGTAATTTTAATATTTTGGATCTCTATATATAAGCTGCTATATTTATTCGGTCAAGTGTGTAATTTTGTTTTTAATATTTATGTAAGTGTAATGTTTATTGAATATTTGTGTTACTGTCACGTCCCGATCCCGAGATACGCCCGAAATCTACATGTGACGGTAAACTATAGGGGGATGCCAGGAAATACAAACAAAAACACTTGACTAAAAATAACAATAATCACATCTTTTAAAGCAAAGTATAGGGGTAACCTAACACTCCAACTCTCTGAACTTTGTCTACTACCCCAAAGCTCCTCGTATCTACTAAAACCTGCACAATCACCCATACACCATGGGAATGGTGCACCAGGCAAACAACAACCTGGATAAGCCGCGAAGCTCGTGTGAGTGACAATAATTCTACTATGTGATACTATTAAAAACCAACCATCGATTCGGTTTATAAACGTCAAATATAAAATCATATTTTATGAAATCATAATCAAGTCGCTAAAAATCCTAAAAGAGTCACCCAGATATCCAACGGCTTGTCTGAAATCAAACACAAGGTTATCAATCAATAACTCATACAATACACCAAAATGCAAGGCTAAAGCGACATAGTTTGGCCGAAGCCTACATCTTTGAAGCTATCTCAATCCAAACTCAATCCAAAGAATCAACAAAGCAATCAATCGGATTTCGGACCTCTCAACAGAACCATAATACCAAACGAGATTCTGGACCACTCGACGAAATCCAAACCATTATACAATTCCGGACCACTCAACAGAATCGCAAAGTAGAAGGGATTCTGAACCTTTCAACGGAATCCGAGTGGATATGATTCCGGACCTCTCAACGGAATCGTGGAGGATATCAAACCACTCAACGAAATCCAAGCTGGATACAATTTCGAACCAGTCAACAGAATCCAGACGGAGCAGAGAGCCGGACCACTGAACGGAACCCCAATAAAAACCCAGTTCCGGTCACTCAACGGAACAGAGCGGAAGGCCAACAACCATAAAGTACAACGGCTTTAAGAAATGAGACAAGGCACAAGTTACTCAATTTACAAAGGTTTAACGAAGTGAAACAAAGCACAAGTACTAAATTTAGAAAGAATCAACGAAGCGGGAAATGGAACAATATCGAAGCAACAAATCTTCATCACAATTAAGGATAAGCAACGATTATGGCAGATGGGTAATCGCGGTTATTTACCCATAACCGTTTATGTTTATACTCGCATAACCGTTTACCTATTGGGTAATTGCATAAATGGTTATACTCATACCCATAACCGTTTATAAACGGTTAACTATACCCATAATTGTGTACCCATTTAACCATAACCGTTTACCCATTTAACCGTAACTGTTTACCCGTTTACCCGTTTATCCTTTTTTTACCTATTTACCCATTTTTTCACCCGTCTACATGTTCTTTTTAACAACTTGAAAATTACAAAAGAATTTTTTTTCATAATTTTCATTATAACCTCGGTATGTGCTTACCAGTATATTGTTACAACGGGTATCAATTTAAAGCAGTCTGTACAAAACCTAGCTAGTTCTGGAATCACAAATGCTCGGCTTTCTCCACCCTCTCATGCTATTTCAGATGATGGTATGTATATGTCCTAAACTCTCTTTCGAACCTTGTCATTAGTCCAGACCAGATTTTGTTTTAAGTTTTTGTGTTATATGACAATTCTTGTACTAAGGCTTCACCTCATAGCTTTCCTTTCTACGGATACATGCCAGGAAGGCTCTATGATCTGAATACAAAATATATAAACAAAGATGAATTGAAGTCACTGGTAAGCACATACCGCTGCAATGGAATACAATCTATGGCAGATATAGTATCTGTTATAACCGGTTATAACCGTTATATATTGAATATTACAATATATAAACAAAGATGACTTTCGTTACAAAAGTAAAAAATAAAAATAAAGATTAGTTTTTTAAATTTTACATATTTTAAATTAAATGGGTAAATGGATACCCGTTATAACCGCGGGTAATACCCATAACCGATGAATACCCGTTATAACATCGGGTAATACCCATAACCGCCTATTTAAATTTCACGGATAAACGGTTATACCCATAACTGTTTATTCGTCTAAACGATTACCCATAACCGTAACCGTGAACTTTAAATGGGCGGGTAACCGTGGTTACCCAAACCCATGGGTATTTTGCCCATCCCGAATCACAATGGGTTAACGGTCCACTACTAGCCCTTACATTTCATCACAACATGTCAATCATACAAATCAACCATATTTCAAATATATAAGTTAAATCTCATTTCATAAACATAAATCGATGACTAAGTATTAAAAATAACAATTCAATAGAAAACATATTTATAAAACCAAATCATATTCACACAGGATAACAATTACGAAAACAGGGTAATCATCAATATCACATAAATTAAAGTCACTCACCTAGAGCCCGCACTACAAATCCCTAGCTCGAATATCAAGATGTCCACGTCCGATCGTCGCCTAAAACAAATACCAAATCTCTTCTCAGAACCCAAATGATAAACCACATAACTTACATAAAGCACATTCCCAAGGACGTTCTAGAATAATTTGGGACCAGTTGACCAAAAATCAGTCGTCGGTCAAAGGTTAACCGTCTGGTCCACAACCCTAGCAATTCAATTCGAGAGATCCGCATATCTGATTTCAGATCCGTAGCCTCCTAAGGTCCACATTACGCTCATAGAACAACAAGATAAAATCTCATAGTGATCCAACGGTCAGATCTTCGCGAATCACAAATTCAAGTGGCTGTTAATTAGCCGATCAACTATGAAACTACATTAAAACATTAGAATTTCCCTAAACGGATGTAAAAAATGGATTCAGAACATTGAAAAACCTTAAGATAGGTCCCGGCCAAAACCCGAAAAAAATTAACAAAAGTCAACGGTAATGCAGGGAATATCCCTCTTCTTCAACCTCTCATCCAGTTGCCGGATTTTGCAGATTTTGCAGATTTTTTGGCAATCTTTAGAACTTCATATCTTACTTGTTTCTCAATCAAATTAGACCCATAATATACGAACCGAAGATAGAGAAGTGTAGAACAAGATTATACCTACTTGAAGCCCAAATGGTGGCCGGAGGTGGTCGTAAAATGGCTTGAAAAATGATTGTCTGCTGGAAAACTGGTAACTCGCCAGAATTTTTGAGCAAACTTTAAACATTCATAACTTTATCAATACTCAATGACATCGAGTGATTCAAAAACAAAAATCATAGCTTGGAACGAGACAAACAGATTGGTACCTTTCCTTATGACTAACTCGCCGTGGTTTGGCCAAAAAATGATCTGGAAGGTTAAGGGCTTGCCGAAAACTAGGCAAACTTTAAATCGTTATAGCTTTCCCATTTTTCAACCAAATCACACGATCCAAACATGAAAATTTATCTAATTGATGAGATGAATCGATTTATACCAGTTTTGAGTTCAAAAATGGCTGAAAAATTATCTAAATCACACCTATAAGTCTCGGCCCAAAACCTTGTTCTTTGAACTTGTGTTTCGGGTTTGTTTTCAATGAAACAAAAATCACAATGGAGTTTATGGTGGTGAGGAAATGAAAATAAATGTGGTTTTAGTGTTCAACAAGCTAAAATTTTGGTGGTGGTGGTGGTTTGTTTCACGGGAAGAAAGGGAGAGCTGCGAGACAAAGTGAGAGAACTCTTAAGAGAAAGAGAGAAAAGGAAGGAGAGACGAGAGTTTCAGAATTTTTTGGGTGCCCACGTGGCACTCACCCCATGGTTAAACAAAATATCATATGTCCAATTAATTATCAATTTACCAAAATATCTTCGACATTCAAAACCTCATAAAATCTTTGTTATAATTCCAAATCACTTTTCATTTGCGCCCAAGTGTTCATATCAATGAGTACTTTCCAATTATATAAAGATGAGTGGAAAAATACGTAGGGATCGAATACGCCGTAAATATAAAAGCGTCGAATCTAAGAATACGAAATACGTAATTTTAAATAGTGAAATCCAAGAACGGGATTTCACTGTTACTGTCGATTATCCCCCCTTTCATGAAATATAGAAATATTGTTGTATAAAAAATCATAAAAAATCGTAACTCTAATCCCCACACTTAAACATCCTTGTGTTTCATTAAAGAATAATGCTACACTTACACTATATTTATATCATCATTTTACCCTACCTCTAATAAAAAATTTAAGAGGATGTCTGGTAACTATTTCGTTTTCAATTTTTAGTTTTTATACTTCAAATCTTATTTGGTAATTACTTTCAATTTTTCAGTTTTTAAATGAAAATTGAAAATACTTACCAAATAAGATTTCCGTTTTTTTTTAAATTGAACTAAAAACTGAAAATAAAATGGTTATCAAACGACTCATAAGAATATTCTTGCCCTTGCCAACTCAATAAACTTTTTAAACTTACAAAAGATTCAAACAATGGTGGACTGCTTCAACTCACAAAACTCTCAACTCCAATGGAAGCCCAAAGTTTCTCCATTTCCTTAAAAGGTCATTTGATAATTATTTTGTTTAGTTTATGAAAACATGAAAAATTGAAATCTTATTTGGTAACTACTTTTAATAAAAATAAAATTGAAACCAAAGCTCAACCATTCTTGAGTTTTTAAAATACGGCATTGAATTTTCATTTTTCAGTTTTCAGTTTTTATTTTTTTGAAAACTAGCAAAACAAAAATTTAGCTTAAAAAAAAGAAAAAAAAACTGAAAACCAATACTAAAAATTGATTAAAATGTAAATCAGGCTAATATTTTACCTTATTCAAAATAAGTAGATTATTTTTTTGTTTATTAAATAAAAATTAGGATAAATGGTGGACCACGTTTAAACGTGAAAACACACAAACCAATTGCAAACCTCAATATGTGGAATCATGTTGTTCCATGTTAATTGATGTACAAATTCAATAATTGTGTAAACAGTTTATAGTAAGAAAATTAATGAAAAGGGAATGCATTTACCTAGGGAAATAAAATGTCCATTAAGTGAATTAATTATTTTATTAATAAGAATATTAAATAAATAAGGGTTTTTTTATTAGAACCCCACATATTGTTGAATACACCCTACATAAAAGTTTATTGTTACGTAGCTTATATACCTAATATAAAATGACTATTTAGGCCTAATAAAATTTAAAAAAAGAAAATTATTTTCTAAATACACCCCCAAGTTAATTTAGACGTTTATTCTAAGATTGTTTCTCTTCAAGCTCTCAAAGTCACTCACATTCTTCATTGTAGAACAAAACCCTAACAACCAAAAACACAAAACGTTGATGGAAAAAGATTATTTTTCATCCTTGTTCTGCTGATCTTCAATTTGCTTGATTCCCTGATAAGAGAAATTTTGGAATTGGAGAAAGGAAAAAAAATTGTGCATGTGAATTCATATTATTCGGACAGAGAAGGAACAGTACAATCTTATATGCAATCAAATTATCAAAGAATAGGGGAAATTTTTTGTTTCATACTTGATTCTAGTTCCCTTGATTGTTCATCGCCTTTTGTTCTTTGCGAAGAAGACGAGTTTATAAAACTTACGAAGAGTTTGATGGAGGGTTTAGGTAGAGAGTGTGGGATGTATATATAGTATGTGGTATGTGAGGGTAGTACTGGAAAAACGTGGGGTGTATTAAGATAAATTTTGATTTAAAAAGTATATGTGGGGTGCATTAAGTACGTGAGGTGTACTCAACAAAACGTGGGGTGTGAATAAAACATCCCTAAAATAATGATTAAAAAGCTAAACTAGCAAAATTGAAAAAAACTAAACATTAAATAAATTTTAAAAATGTTAGAATAACAATGTATAATTATAAACATTTTTATATACAAATCAATTTACATTCTTTAACAAATATAGAATGAATCAAATATCGTACTATCTATGTCTCCTCTATTGCGAATGATACTATAAGTTACTAGCGAATCCCGTAACTGAACCGAACTACGAACTTGAACTATGGACCAACCAAATCATTTCTAATCAAATAAAAATAAATGATTTTTGTGTTTGAATAGTGGCTTACATAATATACATCGCATAAATTTTCTCAGTAACCAAACACAATTGAGGAAAGGGAAATTACGAACCTAAACAATGGCTTCTATTATGAAACTAAACCAAAATAACCCACAATATTTTTGAAACTACGGCAAAATAACCCAACTATTTCTGAAACTGAACCAAAATAATACACATTATTTCTGGAACTACAGCAAAATAACTCACATTATTTCTTAAACTTAACCAACATAACCCACATTATTTATGGAGCTATAGCAAAATAACTCACACTATTTCTGGAACTGAACCAAATAACCTATACTATTTCTAGAACTACAACAAAATAACCCATACTATTTCTGAAACTACATCAAAATAATCACACTATTTATGAAAGCGAACCAAAATAACCCAAACTATTTCTGGAACTACAGCAAAATAACCCACCATATTTCTGAAACTACAGCTAAATAACCTCCACTATTTCTGAAACTTAACCAAAATAACCTACATTATTTATGGACTACATCAAATTAACCCATACTATTTCTGAAACTGAACCAAAACAATCCATACTATTTATGAAATTATAGCAAAATAACACACATTATTTCTGAAACTGAACCAAAATACTATAGATTACCACTAATTTAATTACAATACTATGGATGATATAGTCAATCCCAATGTGATGCAAACTTATGGTAGTTTAATTATATAATTTCCAAAAAAATATTAGAAGTGATATAATCTTTTCGATAAGGAATAAAAAAGCATTAATATGATAGCACTAGCAAGATAACTGTTTTCACCTATCACAAGAGAATTATACATTCAAAATAGAAAATAACAAAAAAAAGGAATCAGTCAACATCATAACGCTGAAATCTGTTAATCGATATGGGATGAAGCTGGAGAGGTGGCTGGGAATGGGAGCTCAAATAATTCCTTGTGATTTGGAAAGTGCCAAACAAAAGGGCATCATGTAATAAAATTAGACCCGGCAATTTCTGACACGACACGGTAACACGACACGAAAACGATACGAAAACAACGGATTTCGGGTCAACACGATAACTTATCAAGTCATTATTGGGTGACTTAACGGGTATACACACAGGTAACACGTGGGTAACCCGTTTCGACCATTTAAGAAAAATTTTATTTTGATAATTTTAAAGTTTAATTGCTAAAAGATTTATAAAATACAATAGCCATATTAATATATACAATATATTCTATATTAAATATATAGTTTTGTATTATTATTTTATATAAGTTTAAAAAAAAATAGTCATTATTTATTTTTATTATGAGAGTTTCTTATTATCATTACTAGGATAAATTTTACTTAACATGTTGTTGTCCAAAATTAAAATAAACTAATATAGTATTTGTATAGGCAAGAACTAAGAAGATATACATACAAGTATGAAAAATGTGAAAGAATATATAAACACTCGTGAATCGTGATTCATCATTATTCCTCCACAAGTAGATAATGGTTACACTTACATTATCGTTTAGATTTTTAAAATCCTCCAAACCTTCATGAATAATATTTTTTATTTGAGAGAAAATTAATATAATTAATAATAATTATTGTAGAAGTGTAAAAAATGTAAAAAAAATATACAATCACTCATAGTGACAAACTTTTTAACTTTCATGAAAGGGTCAGCTTCGAAATCCAACACTATAATTCATAAACCTTAAATTTATATTTAACCATCGATTGTCATTTACACTTTATTCTTCTTACTGAATTCCATTTTTTAAATTTTCTTTTTTAAAAACATGATCATATGGCGGATGTAAGAAGATGAACGGTTCAGATCTTTGATGTCACGTTTCAATATTTACGGTTAATTGAAATATGAGTCGATGTCATATAATTTGTAGAAACTTTATAAAACATCAAGCAATATGTTCACTAACCGTAAAACTCTGAATATAATATCAACGATTCAAACCGTTCATCTTCCTTCATCCTCTAATAGATCAAGTTTTCAAAAAAGAAAATCTGAAAAAAAAAAACAAAATTTGATGAGAACAATGAAGCATAAATGTAAACAACAATCAACGGTTAAATTTTGATCTATGATTTATATGATTATAGTGGTGAATTTTGAAGTTAAGCTCTTCATAAAAGCTGTAAATCTTGTCATTACGAGCGTTTATATATTTTTTCTATATTTGTTTACACTTCTACATTAATTAAAAAACTATTAAAGACTTTAGGTAAGTGAAAATATACATAAAAGAAAAATGTGTTTTATGTTTTGAATGTGACAATACGGTATGTATATACTTATTTAGTATTATGCTTTTCATTTGATTATTTATTGGTTTAAAATATATTTTCCTTAACGGGTTGGGTCATATTACCTGTTAATATTATTGGGGCGATTTCGGGTGGGTCATTTTACCCGTTTATTTTAACAGGTGTTACACGACACGACCCGTTAAGATATCAGGTATGACACGAAAACGATACGAACACGGAAAACACGGCACGAATGCCAGGTCTAAATAAAATGTAGTACAACGCAGTAGTAAATATCACAACGTTCAGGGGTATATTGGAATACTAGAAAAATGTTTAGGGGTATATCAAAGCTCGGGTTGGATTGACTCAAAGCTCACATTGACAGCAGGCTCAAACCTCGGAGGGTTGTTAATCCTCCATTAATTCAATAAGGGTTAGGTTTTCTTTCTATTTGAGTAATTTTGGAAACTTATTTTTGTCCACGTTGGGTTTTGTAATTCAACCCATGTAAAATTGGGAGTCTCTTTCTTTATGGTTGATTTTGAAGTGTTTTTGGTTAAAAAAAAATATAAGGTGGTTTTTGGTTAAAATGGTCTTAGTCCAAGTCATTTTCATTAAAACTTCTTTCATAGTATTGAGAGTGTGAATTGCACATGGGAGTTAAAGGGACCATAAATGTACTTATAAGAATGTAAATTTGCTTTGGAAACCTTAACTTATTTTTGGTATGAGAGATTAAACCTGAGTCTTGAGCTCAACGACATGTACTTCTATGTCACTTAATATGTGTTATTCGCATGTTAGATTAAATGATGTCACATGTGAAAAACGTGTTGAAACTTGAGAATGTGAATCTTAAGTCAAAAAATTAAACTGAGCTGGAAAATTAAACAAGTGAGTGGACATAATAACTTTCTTTATAAAACCCCAACCGTTCAACCCAAGGGCCACGAATAAAACCATGATTCATATAAAATTAAGAGCCCAACCCAATTTAACCAAAAATTTCAAGATATGAAAAAGACGTGGAACTAGGTCCACATCGCAAGCGTTGATCAGCTCCATCACAAACACTCGCTTAATCTCAACCGTTCATCACCGACATCATTAAATCATCTTGGTCTTTAATATGTGGATGGTCCATTTTACCCCTCTCCTTCATTTCCCACCTGAGCATTCTCGCTTCCTGTCCCCCAATCTCGTTCTCGTCGATTACCTGATTCGGCGACGCATCGCGTTTCGTCCGCTGCAGCTCCGCCAAGGTACACAACCGACATCTCAATTCGTCCACATTTTAAGTTGAATTTTATTTTTTCAGGCTTGTTATTCACCGCCCTAGGTTTAACTTCGTTTCCCTGCTAATGCAGGATTATATGGCCGCCCCACCATTTTAAGGCGTGGACCAGAGTGGTTTGCCAGTTTTGGGAGAAAGAACAATTCAGGGACAAAATTGTTTTGTATCTCGGGACATGTGAACAAGCCTTGCACTGTTGAAGAGGAAATGAGCATACCCTTGAAAGAGTTACTAGAGAGGCACTGTGGAGGTGTGAGGGGCGGATGGGACAACTTACTTGCAGTAATTCCAGGTGGTTCATCTGTTCCATTGCTTACCAAGGATATATGCAATGATGTATTGATGGATTTTGATTCGACGGTTTGACGAATTGCTTTGCAACAATTGTGCTTTTTTTCGTCAAACGAATAATTTTGTGCTGCTTCAACTCCAGAGACATCTGCGATGCTTGTTTTGTCATTACCCTTTGAACAGTTATCCCCTTGTGCTTTAACAGACATCCTAAAGTGCATTTTTTGTCAAGCGAATTACTTTAACAGACATCCTTTGTGAAGTGCTACGTAAAACGAATAACTTTTTTTTGTCAAACGAATTACTTTGCGGACCGACATCCCACCGCACTTATTGTTATTTATTCTATTTTCGATTGATAAGTTTTCTTTTGCTGAATTCTTTGTATTTGTACGCCGTTGTTAATTAATATTATTTTTATTATAAATTATTTTTATATGTGAAATTTAAACAGAAATTATGAAAAAAAAATTAATAGTTTAAGTTGACATATTATAGATAAAAATTAAAATATAAAACAGAAATTATGAAAATAATATGATAAAATAATAAGTTAATTTGACATATTGGGTGAAGAGCAAAACTTTAAAAATGTCAGTGCCACATAAATTGTCAAATGAAATTTTATGTATAAAATTTGACACCTCTTTTAGACATGGTTTAGGGTGATCTTCAAAAAAGTTGTACTACAAACATACTCCCTACTTGAGTGAGTTATAATAGCTATGACTTAATCATTAGCTAATTATTTATTCAAAACAATATTAAATCAGTTAGCATTATATATGGAAGGCTAAATAGTCAAAATGGTTCCTAAGATTTGTATAACTCATCACTTTGGTCCCTAACATTTCAAATCAATAAAAGTGATCCCTGAGATTGTCCACCATCCATCATTTTGGTCTCTTTGTTAAAAACTCTGTTAATTTCCTAGAGCTCTTGGCCAGAAGTTTGGGCAATTTTCAAAGCTTCGTAATTCAATCTTTTATTGACCAAATTCGACCCATAATATATCAAAATGAAGATAGGAAAGTGTAGAATAAGATTATACCTATTTGAAAGCCCAATGGTTGCCGGAGATGGTTGGAAAATAGCCTCAAAGTTAAATGGTCCAAGAGAAAACTTAAAAACTCGCAGGAAACTGAGTAAACTTTAAACGTTCATAATTTCTTTAATACTCAACGAAATCAAGTGATTCAAAAATGAAAATCTTACTTCTCGAAGAGACAAAGAGAATGGTACCTTTTTAGATCGCTAACTCGCCGTGTTTTAGTTGGAAAACGGCTCGAAAGTGGCTGTCTTGGTCTCGAGTTAGTCACTTTCGAGCCTTTTCCTGGCCAACCATGGCGATTTAGCTATCTAGAAATGTACTATTCTCTTCATCTCGTTGACAAGTATGATTTTCATTTTTAAATCACTTGATTTCGTTGAGTATTGAAGAAGTTATGAACGTTTAAAGTTTACCCAGTTTCCGACAAGTTTTCCAATTTTTTCTCAGACCAGTCAACTTTGAGGCTATTTTTCAGCCATCTTCGGCAGCTATTGGGCTTCCAAATAGTTATAATCTTATTCTACACTTTTGTATCTTCATTTTGATATATTATGGGTCGAATTTGGTTAAGAAATGATTGAGTTACGAAACTTTAAAAATTGCCCAAACTTCCGGGCAAGAGCTCCAGGACATTTAACGGAGTTTTTAACGGAATGACTAAAATGATGGATGGTAGACAATCTCAGAGACCACTTTTATTAATTTGAAATGTTAGGGACCAAAGTGACGAGTTATGCAAATCTCAATGATCATTTTGGCCTATATGGAGAGCAAGAGCTCCTAGATAAATTCCTATCCTAGGAGATGGATATGGAGCATGATTAGAGTTAATTTTTTTTTTAAATCCTCTCTAAATTATTGTTAGGAGCTCAGTTAGGTTTTTCGGACTCATATTTACCAATGATCAATTTCTATGTCTTTTAATTTTTAAAATTTAGTCTACAAATTTAATCTTTCTAGCATTATTCATATCTCCAAGTGTCTATCCCTTGCTGCTGTTGTTGCATAACATCGAAATGCTCGTAAATGTCGATTTTGCTCAATTTCTTGTCAATTACAGCATACTACGATTTCAAACAAATAACAATATTAATAATTAAAATAATAACAATCTGAACTATCAGCATCAGTTTCAACAAGAGTCTTGACGCAATTTCACATCCATTTTCTCTCATTTCCCGAGAAACAAACACAATTATCATAAAAAACGAGACATCAGATTATTTTTTAAGGACAAAGTCCCAAAAAAAATATTTTAAATTCACACGAAAATGTTTGCTAGAGCCTCCTAACAACAATTGGTGATATCAAAGTGTTTTCCTTTTGTTTATCCTAAAAACTACTTAGTCTATGTGATGCATAAGCTGAATAACTAATGAGTTAACTACATCATTCAGTTGAATGCGGGGATATGCCAACTCATTGGCCGAGCTCAACCGGGAAGTGAATGAATGTTGATAGGGCTTTGGGAGCACTGATGACTTCTAAATCTTGTGACTGTGTCCGGGAAAGAACATGCATCGGCCTTCGGGTTCTAGAGCCTAAAGACAAAGTTGCTAGTTCTGCGAAGTTTAGTATCAAATTCGACTTTCAGTGTGCCAAATGTCGTAACCTGATAACACCTCACTTCAACACCTCACTCCCTCTCCTAGGTTTCCACGTTGGCAATTGGAAACTATACGACAGTTCCCCATATCCTATTCGAATTCAAATCGTTCAAACCCCATTTTAATTTCTTAATTTCTCAATCACTCCCTCTCTCTATGCTTTTGGGTTTTGTGGTGTTTGGATTAATGTGTTTGTGTTTGTTCTTAGATTAATGCAGAAGAACTGCGGCCAGCAACAACAATGGAGGCGACAAAGCTGCCAGCAAAGACGGGGGTGAGAAGAAGAAGGGAGACGAAAGTGAGATGGAGGAGGAAAGCCCATCACCATCATCCTCAAGGTTGTCAAATGCGCCAAAGCTTTTGGAAGTCCAATAATAAATTCTTCAAAACCTTTGCTTAATTATTGCATAATAAAGTTTCAAGGTTGATCTACCAGCCAGGTCACTGTCTCTTCTTGTAGAGAGAGAAAATGGTAGTGAGAGAGAGAGCAATATAAGCGGTGGAGGAATTGGGATGCCCATGTACACAAAGTGCTCAACGAAGTGTTCATTTAAAAAATAGAGCAAAAATTTTACCCACTACACACTATTTCCGTTTATAAAATCTTTAAATCTTTTATACTAGAATCACCCGAGGTTGAAATCTTGCATCCGCCACTGAGTGAGAAAGAGAGCAATTTAAGCGGTGGAGGAATTGGGGTGGTACAGTAGAAGAAGAAGCAGAGAAAAATGGGGACGCTTCAGACGTGGAATGGTTACGGTGCTCTCAAAGACTCCAAAAGACGGCCTTGCCCACGTCAACAATGATTTACGCGGTACCAATTCCTTTCCCTTTTGTTTAATCTCCGTTGATTTAACTAATTAGAAGAAAACAATAACGATTAGATTTTGGTAATCCGAATGAATTGGATTTTGATTTTTGGGTTTGGATTTGTTTTCTAAGAATAGGATTTGGATGTTGTGATAGTGTTTGGACCCAAAATAATGGTTTGGGCCGAGGGTATGATCATTCTCGGCCCAGGAGGCCGTGCGGGAAAAAAAGGGCTATGGATTGTTCAGCTTGTGGGCTTCCAAACCCAGGGCGGTTAAGTCGAGTCCTAGTGCAACAGGGAGTCTCGACGGGATCAGTAATCCAGAAAACGAATCCGGCTCAGTTAAGGACCAGATTCACAATCCTAGTAAATGTAGGACTGGTCGAGGTGATGTTGATCCGGAGAGGGAAACCTAGTCCGAGTATGATTTTAACTCGGACTCAAGGTCCAGTGTTATAAATAGGGGAAGCTGTGCATCAAAGAGGGCCCCCTGCAAATCAATACAAAATTGCCCTGCGCAAACTCTCACAACTTGAGATATTTTCTTTTCCTTTTTCGCTGACACATCTTCCGTTGGCATCAACAGCACTGTGGAAGCAACCGATGATATCTTAAGTCGGCATAGATAGCTCTGTCACCGTAGAATTGGTCGGTCTCGCAGTATCTTCCGTTGGCATCAACAGCACTGCGGCGAGAACGGTTGATTACCTATCCCAGTCTCGGTCAAGAAGGATTTCCGAGTCCTTATTGGTTGAGGTCATCTCATTAGCCTTCTCGGCGAAGTGAGGTGTTACAGTTATTACATTCAGCACATTGAAAGCCGAATTCGGTTCGTGAACTTTGTAAGAATAGCAGCCTTGTCTTCAGGCTCGAGAACCCAAGAGGCCAAGACGTGTTCCTTTCTCGGCCGCAATCGCAAGACGCAGAAGTCAGTAGCGCGACCCAACGCAACATTAAAAATTTACTCATCGGCCGAGCTCGGCCGACGAGTTGGCACGCCCCGCAATCACCGAAGGACGTAGTTAGCTTAGAAAATACTCGGCCTGCGCGCCACGTAGGCTTTGTAGTTTCTAGGGTCAACATTTTGGCACGCCCAGTGGGACCCAGTGCTAAACTATGAAGTTCATGCCAATTGAAACACGATCGGTAAAAAAGAAAACGGCTATGGGAAAGTCGACAGCCGATTTGCCGAATCAGAGTATAGGACAAAGTGTGCCGCAGGCGCAGAATCCCCTTAGCGCTGCGACACCTGAGTCCACAAGCGCGACTCGCCGAGAGAGAAAAGTTAATCTCGGCGGTCAACTCCGCGGTCTAGAGATCCCTAACAGAAACACCTGCGTTCTCAACGAAGGGATGGTAGAGGAGTGCGATGAGGATGGTTGTGAAGGATCTGACCCACCAACGAGGTCGTTTCTCCGAAAACGACTAGACGAGCAGTCTCGGTCAGTCGAGCAGACGTTTAGTCGAGGCATTGACAAGTTGCATAACGCGATACTCAGTTCCAATGAGCGACAAAACAGGCTGCTCGAAATGCTGGTTAGTAAAGTTGGTGGCATCAGGCCTTTCGATCTTCTCCAGCATTGTCCACCGGGAAACAATCTGGTACCGATTGTACCGGCCGACCCTATTCCTGCTCGGCTCAAACCAATTGACTTGGAAAAAGGAGAAGGGTCGAATAACAGGTCAGACGGAACCGACCAGAGGGTCGAAGCAACACCTGTTGATATGACCGAAGTTCAGCGGATGATCGATTCGGCCATGAAAAAAGGGTCGAAGTTTCCTAAGTTTATCCATCCGTACCCGGCTTACGTGGAAACGTTCGGATACCCAAAAGGTTTCAAGATCTCAGATTTTAACCTCTTTGCTGGAGAATCGTCCCTATCTTCGTTGGAGCACGTGGCTCGTTTCACCGCGCAATGCGGAGATGTCAATAGTGACTTTCATAAGTTACGGCTGTTCAACTTCTCATTGACCGGCTCGGCATTTGCTTGGTACATTAATCTACCTCCCAATTCCGTCCAGAACTGGGAAGAGTTGGTCGAGAAATTTCACGAGCAGTTTTATCGGCCAGGGATGGAAATGTCAGTTTCTTCGTTAGCAAGGATGGCTCAGGCATCTAATGAATCACCAATGGATTATCTTACTAGGTTCAAATCAGCCAGGAATTGGTGCCGAGTACCTTTACCCGAAGTAGAATTCGTCAGGCTTGCTTTGAACGGATTAGACGTCGAGTACAAAAAGAAATTCTTGGGGGTAAACTTTCGGGACATGTATGAATTAGCCCAACATGTCGAACAGTATGACTATTTGCTCCGCGAGGAGAAGGTTTCGAAAACGCCATCTCGGGGGACGCTTTACAAGAATCCTACTGTCAACTATGCGTCAACCGAGGATGAATGCGTTAGTGTGGATGCGGCCGAGATAGTGATAGATAAGCCATACGTTTGCAAGGCGTTGACTCAGGTTGATTCTCGAGAAGTCAAAAGTCGCTCGGCTACTGAAGGAGCATTGAAACCGTCAAAGGTTTACACTTTTGATATTACCAAGGCTAACGCAATTTTTGACCAACTGTTATCCGCAAGAATCATCAAGCTTCGGCCTGGTCACAACATTTCTAAGGCCGAAGAGCTTAAAGGAAAGGTGTATTGCAAATATCACAATTCAAGCAAACATCGACAAACAATTACGTCGTGTTTCGAGACAACATCCAAAGCTGGATTGATAATGGCAAGTTGAAATTTCCAGAGAAGAAGATGGGTGTTGACGCTGATCCGTTCCCTACGACAACCGTGAATATGGTCGATGCGTGCCTACCTAAGGACAAAGGGAAAGGGACCTGGTCACAACATTTCTAAGGCCGAAGAGCTTAAAGGAAAGGTGTATTGCAAATATCACAATTCAAGCAAACATACGACAAACAATTACGTCGTGTTTCGAGACAACATCCAAAGCTGGATTGATAATGGCAAGTTGAAATTTCCAGAGAAGAAGATGGGTGTTGACGCTGATCCGTTCCCTACGACAACCGTGAATATGGTCGATGCGTGCCTACCTAAGGACAAAGGGAAAGGGAAGGCCGAAGTCGTTGCGACGCAACATTTTCGAACTCAGAATTCTCGGCCACGTTTTATGGCTGATTTTCGTTCAAACAAACCACCTACGACTTTAACGGGACCCGTTGTTGTCAAACCTATGATGGATTATACCACCGATGAAGACAGTGGGACGGCGGTTTTGTGTAGTAAATGTAGAGCGAAGGTCGACAGTGAGTCAGAGGAGAAGCCCTCTTCACTTGTAACAGAACGACCTGTGGCCGCAACCCGGCCAAAGGTTGCCAATGTAGGCCAACATCAAGGGGTTTTTGACAGGCTTGGTCCTAAAGTACGGATGGAAGAAGCACCCCCGGTCCGGCGGCGCCTCGATTTTGATGCTTCATTCTATGACGATGATTACTATAAACGTAATTCTAGCAGTTCGGAGTCATCGTGGAGCCAAAAAACCTTTAAACCTCCCGGACCTAGAGATCAACGATGGTACACATATCATTCTTCGAGGGGAGTTTACACTGCACTGTCCAAATCCCAGAAACGTAGGCACCAAAGGTTAGATTGCATGGCTCGCCGACGGGCAGCCCAAGAAATTTCAGTCCCTAACGCCTCGATTTTGATGCTTCATTCTATGACGATGATTACTATAAACGTAATTCTAGCAGTTCGGAGTCATCGCGGAGCCAAAAAACCTTTAAACCTCCCGGACCTAGAGATCAACGATGGTACACATATCATTCTTCGAGGGGAGTCTACACTGCACTGTCCAAATCCCAGAAACGTAGGCACCAAAGGTTAGATTGCATGGCTCGCCGACGGGCAGCCCAAGAAATTTCAGTCCCTAAATGGCGGCCGAAGGACACAATTGCTACCGATGACGAACGACCAACTCCAACTATCATGACGGAGTTGGTTCAAGGGAAACGGTTGGTCGACCGAGGTGTTGAAACTACGTTCGAGGAGGCTGATAAACGGATCAAACTTCTTCTTCGACCAGGGAAGATGAAGGCACGCTTCGAGCATTTCAGGCAAGAGGCCGAAAGCAAAGTAGCCCCGCCAGCTATACGAGAACCTTTGATCAAAATTCGACGTAATTTGCATCCATCATTTCTTGGAGGGCTTTGGATTTTTGGGGGAGGTTCCCTCGGTCGCAGAGACCGCCTTTTGTAGGGCAGATGCCTCCTCGACGGAGGGAGGCACGACTGGTGTGCCGGTCCCAGAGACAGGCCGAGCTTGAACTGTCTCTGCGACCGAGGTTGGTTGTTTCTCGACCAAGGATTGGCCGGCGGCAGGAGAAGGGGAAGCATTGGGAGTTGTCATCCCCGTAGTGTGACTGGAGATGACGTGGATCTCTCGTGCACCTTTCTTCGCCAGTTTCTTGACCAACTTGGCAGGCGGGGGAGGCTCGACAGCCGGCTCGGCCTCTTGGCGAGGCCGTTTGATCACCACGGCCCGACCAGCGGTTGTGTCCTTCTTGGCCACGTTTCCCGGCCGTAGCAGCGGCAACTGTATCCGCTTTTCTTGAAGGCCGACCACCTAAGGAAATAAGAGCGATTCAGCAAGGCAAATCGGTATGCAGAGTTGAAGGAAAAGAGAAGAAATGAACAGTTACCTTGAGTTTGGGGGGCCGAGGCCTTCTTAGGTCGGTCACCGAAGAGTTTGTTCAGCACCTTTTCGACCGGAGCACCAAAGAACTCCTGGGTGTAATTTTCCCACCAATCACCGAAGGTGTCGGTGCAATGGGTTTCTGGGGTGGTCGGTCGAAGGAGGAATTTTTGGCAGTGCTCTTGGAACTCCCTCGCGGTAGTTCTACACTCCTTCTCCGAGGAACGAGGTTCACGTCCACGGCTTAGGACTGTTCGGGAGGAGAGAAGGGGGATGGGGCAGCCCTGAAGATAGCCGAGCTGTCGGGCAAGAAAGTTCGAATGGTACACTTCCCAACCCGTCCGTTTCCCATCACAACCGAGAGGGAGGTCGCGAGCAAACACAAACGACCCCCAGGTCTGACGAAGATTGGCATCCTCTTCCGCGCCCCACATAGAGGTAGGTAGTCTGATTGAGGAGGGATAGTCTCGACGACGACATATCAGAAATTCGTCGCTAGAGAGGTCGTCAAGAGCGAAGAGGTACCTAAATACCTCTTCGGCTTGATGATGAGGTGTTGGTCGGGAAGCCAGCTGAGGTCCAAGAGCCTCCGTTGGTGAGAAGTCAGCTATGGCAAAGTCAGCTATGGCCGGCCGATGGGAGGCGAAGTACACTTGTAACCAGAGCTGGAAGACCCAGAATGGACCATTCTGGTGTGGGTCGACCTTGTGGAGGGTCGCCTCGGCCAGGCAACGGAAGAGTTGGGCAAGAATGTTGGAACTCAGTGCTAGGACGTGACCACTAGCCAGGGCTTCAGCTACCGGCATGTTCTCGACCAAACACTTGTTTGACTTGGTACAACAAATTTGTTGTACCAATAGAAGAGGAAGGCTTCATGCTCTCCCTCTCGCAGGTCCTCTTCTCCTCGGCCGGCGAAGTGAAGATAGAGGGTGTTGTAATTACAGAAGTTCTTATGGAGCTTCTGAATGTCTTCCTTCGACGGGATGTGACCGTCGTTTAGGGTCTCGAAGGCTCGTCGGTCAAAAAGCATCTTCAGATCAATATTCGACAGGTGCCCAGAGAGGGTCGCGTCGATAGGGATCCCGATTGCCGAAGTCCCCAGAATGGCGGTGATATCTAGGACGGTGGGACCAATGGGACCAAGAGGAAGAACCAGTGTGTTGGTGGCCAAGCACCAGAAGCACAGAGCGACTAGGAGAAGCTCCTTGTCAGGAACAACGTCCATTGACGAGAGGAGGATGGCGTCGTAGATGCCAAGGGCCTTCCATTGCTCGCCGAAGAGTCGTTCCATTCGAACAACCCAGGCTGCCCAAGTTGTGGTCGTCGAAGGCCAGGAGCCTTGGGGTTTCGCCGCATCCCATCGCGACCATTCAAACCCTTGAAGCAAGGGTGTGAGGCAGTGCTCCTGGAGAAGGCCAGTGATAGTCGGCGGTATTGTAGCTTTGAAGAGAGGACCCAGGATTTGGTGCTGAGTGCTCATGTCATTTTCAAACCGTATGGTTTTGATCGAGCTTCGATCAAGAATTTTCTGATGTTGTTCACATTCCCTGGAAAGCTTGGAGATGAAGGACGCCATTGTAGGAAGGAGGCACGGCGTAAAAGGTTTGCTGGGTTGGAGATTTGAAGACGAAAACCTGGAATAGGGAACTGTACTAAAGAGAGATGGCAAGAGATTTCAGGAAATTTTGAGAGCGTAAAGTGCAAATGAAAGAATTTCGGTATTTATAGAGTTGTGGAGGGAAGAGCAACATTTCGAAATTCAAAAATAAAGGGCAAAATCGACCGAAGGAATCATTGATCATGATGAACGTTTGGGAAATGCAGTTGAGAAGACCGAAGGTTTCAGGTTTTGGGGGTGCACGATTGCGTGTGACGGCGAAATTAATGACGGAAGACATTTCGACGCTTGCACGATGACAGGTGGACTCACGGACTGAGGTAGTGGCTCGCGGATTGAGGTAGTGGTCATAATGGTAGAACGATTCAATCAACCACACGTTGGAGATTGGCCGTGTTGGAGGACGCCACGTGGTGAGCGTGGTTAGCAGGATCAATATCGTGCAGTCATGTTCAATAAATGCGCCTTGGAACTCGGACATTAGGGTTCTGAGTGGTAGATTCACTTCTTCAAGGCCGAAACTCGGCCAAAGAATTCATGCCAAGGACCTCAGAAGCGATGGGGCAGTGTTTGGACCCAAAATAATGGTTTGGGCCGAGGGTATGATCATTCTCGGCCCAGGAGGCCGTGCGGGAAAAAAAGGGCCATGGATTGTTCAGCTTGTGGGCTTCCAAACCCAGGGCGGTTAAGTCGAGTCCTAGTGCAACAGGGAGTCTCGACGGGATCAGTAATCCAGAAAACGAATCCGGCTCAGTTAAGGACCAGATTCACAATCCTAGTAAATGTAGGACTGGTCGAGGTGATGTTGATCCGGAGAGGGAAACCTAGTCCGAGTAGGATTTTAACTCGGACTCAAGGTCCAGTGTTATAAATAGGGGAAGCTGTGCATCAAAGAGGGCCCCCTGCAAATCAATACAAAATTGCCCTGCGCAAACTCTCACAACTTGAGATCTTTTCTTTTCCTTTTTCGCTGACACATCTTCCCTTGGCATCAACAGACTGTGGAAGCAACCGGTGATATCTTAAGTCGGCATAGATAGCTCTGTCACCGTAGAATTGGTCGGTCTCGCAGTATCTTCCGTTGGCATCAACAGCACTGCGGCGAGAACGGTTGATTACCTATCCCAGTCTCGGTCAAGAAGGATTTCCGAGTCCTTATTGGTCGAGGTCATCTCATTAGCCTTCTCGGCGAAGTGAGGTGTTACAGTTATTACATTCGGCACATTGAAAGCCGAATTCGGTTCGTGAACTTTGTAAGAATAACAGCCTTATCTTTAGGCTCGAGAACCCAAGAGGCCGAGACGTGTTCCTTTCTTGGCCGCAATCGCAAGACGTAGAAGTCAGTAGCGCGACCCAACGCAACATCAAAAATTTACTCCTCGGCCGAGCTCGGCCGACGAGTTGGCACGCCCCGCAATCACCGAAGGACGTAGTTAGCTTAAAAAATACTCAGCCTGCGCGCCACGTAGGCTTTGTAGTTTCTAGGGTCAACAGATAGTCAAAGCCACCAACCACGTCGAGTGCCCGCCCAAAGAGAGACATCTCAGAAGTCAGTTTCTAAATTTAAAATTTTTTCAGATTCGTTGTTTTATCCAATGGGTTGTTCAACTTTGATCCAAAGATGTGAGTTTTACATTTGGGGTGTTTTTCTTTTTATGCAGAGATGTTGCTTATTGCATTCATGCTTCTTTCAAGAAGATAAAGCAAGATGTTAACTACATTGGGGAAAATTAAAAAACAATGAAGAATTGAGAAAGATGAACAACCAAAGAGAAGTTTAGAGAAAAATAATGCTCTATATTTCTGTAAATATGACTGGCCAAATTACATATGTGAGTTGCAATTCCTAACATATATATTGAATACAGTAGAAGCTTACTTGTAACTAATTAATCAACTAACAATCCTTAACAGCCAAACAAATATTCTAACAACTTTGACTGACGTGGCAGTGAATATATGACAACCAATGATTATAAGACATCTGTCTTCACAAGACCCCTAATTGGACGGTATGCTGTGCTTGCCCATTCCATTGCAAATTTGCAATGCCATCCCTTTTAATTTCGAGATTGTATTGGATGGTTATTGGACTTACTATGCATCTATTTCCTTTGAATTTCAAGGGGGGTTTGCTTACTATCGAGGAGCATTTTTGCTTACCATCATAGACTATGATGTACGCTTACCATACACCTAATCATCTGTCATGTATCATTTTTCTTAACTACTATTAATTTTTTTTCAAAATTGAAAAAGTTACATTTAATGCGATAGTTAACTACAGTTAGATGCACTAGTAAAAAAAACACTTTGCGCGACGCAGGTCCTTCGTCACGCAAAGTTAAAAAAACGTCGCGCAAAAATTAGAGCAACGAACCTTCGTCGCGCACCAACCGTCGCGCCAAGGCCGTGACAGAAGGGTTTGTGCGACTCATATCCTATGTCGTGTAAAGTAGTTTTGCGCGACGTATGTTACTCCTTCGTCGCGCAAACCACTTTTTTTTTTTTGGCAAAAATATTTTTTATTTAATTTTTAATAAATATTGTAAATTCTAAACAATAATTAATAAACAAAAAAAAGTATTTAATTATAAAATATATGAAAATGTTCATACAAGATGTCCGAACAAAAAAGAAAAAACTACAAGAAGTAGTCTTCTATGTTTGATACATCAGACTATTGGGTATCGGCTGGGCGAAGTGGCTTGGAGGTCGAAGGTGGAGCAAGATTAGGTGCTGGCATCGGGATTTAGAGACCGGAAATCTGTAAGGCCCGTACAATAATACTCATCTGCTCGCCCTAGGCCCTCATATGCTCGCCCTGGGCTGCAAGTTGACCTTTTAGGGTTATCACTTCCTCCTTCAAGGCATTGACCTCTCCTGTGGTCGATCTGGAAAAGGAGGCACCCGTCTCACAAACCCACGCCTTCCCCATACACCGAACAATAAAAATATAACATTTGAAACTAGTCATTTCTTGCATTTGAAACTAATCAATTAGCAGCCAAAGTAATATCATATCCTTTCTTGCATTTGTTCACACACACACACACACACACACACACACACACACACACACACACACACACACACACACACACACACACACACACACACACACACACACACACACACACACACACACACACACACACACACACACACACACACACACACACACACACACACACACACACACACACACACACACACACACACACACACACACACACACA
>VIEB01000286.1:495558-513672 GCA_006547085.1 Malus baccata | reverse complement strand
TTTTTTTTATATATTTCGAATGTGATAGGTGGTGTGGTAAAGAAGGAAAGAAAAGATGAGAGAAAGGAAGAGGGGGGGGGGGCACATAAAATAAAGTATCAAAGTTAATTTTTATTTATTTTTAACTCCCAGTTAAGAACATAATAGGACGTCCCTATTGTTTTATAAAGACAATAGGGAGACGGTAAGGATTAGATCAAAAGCAAATGTGAAAGGTGGTGTGGTAAAGAAGGAAAGAGAAAAGGAGGGGGCGCGGCAGGGGTTGGATGTAATACTATAACTATTCTGGATTCCTGGCTACTGGTTGCAGTTTCGTACTTTCATGTGAAGGTTTAATGTTAAAATCAGTGGGGGGCGACGTCATCACATCTGGAAGTTGTGCTTATCAGTCAATAGGCGCACAACAATTCTGAATTCCTGCTATTGGGTTGCAGTCTAGCGTACAAGCACACATGTGAAAGAAAAACAAGGTAGCCCTTTTCCTTTTAAACATGCAGCATGCTTCTGACCCAATAAATAAATAAACCCCACTACCCAGTGGTATAAAACAGACCATACCACAAACACTTGCACACACCTTCTACCCAGTAGTGTAAAGCAGCCCCCCACCCCCGACACCAATCAACCCCTCCTCACCGCCACCGTCACCGCCACCTCAACTCTCATTTCTCATTCTCTCCCTCTGCTCCCAGCGGTCTCTTTTGACTACCACTATGGCGGACGCTGAAAATCAAAACCCTCCTTCAAATCCGCAACCACATCTAAACGAGACTCTGACCATCCTCTTGGCCTTAGCAACCATTCTAATTGTCATCGCGGTGAGCCAGTTTGACTTTGTCAAACCTCCCTCCGCCAATGCGGTTGGTTGCGACTGCAAATTGAATGATTGTCCATGCCTTCCTCCCTTCTACATTTACTCTATCATTTCCACGGCAGCACTGTCTGTTGTTTGGTTTGGACTTTTTGTCCTCACCGTCCGATTTCAATACCGCTTCATTATCTGGGTAGCGCTTGGCTTAGTGTGGGCTATCTATTGGCTCGCGATGATTTGCAGCCTTGCACCCCAATTTTATAAACCTATGCTTTATTCCTTCAATCCTGTTCTAGCAGTCCTATTGTTGCTTAACATAAGATTTCGAACTGTCTTGGATCGTGCAATGCATGTCATATCTGACAAGCGGGATCGCGCGATCCATGTCATAGCTAACATCTGCATTCTGTTTTGGAACTATGTCACAGGAAACTTCTAATATTTGGGTATTTAAATTCTGTTCATACTTTTTTTCTTTTTTCTTTATAATTTTTTTTCGAAATTACCCTTTTTTATTTATTTATGTGTGTGGGACATGATAACCTTTTTATGAAAAATTATTCTACGACCATCTTCAATTTTTAGGTCAAAATTTAAAAATTTTAACCTAGAAAATTTAAATTTTGACCCATAAACAATTTTTTTGCTCTAATGATTTTGAGTAAAAATTTTAAGCCAATATTATTAAAGGATTAATTTATGCTACTTTTTATTCAGTAACTTTTTTCAAAATAAAATTTATGAAGATTATTTTAATTTATTTTATAAACATTTTAACCTAAAAATATTTAAATTTCGATAAAAGTTAAAACTTCACTAAATGGACCCTATGAAACATGTATTATACAATTTTTGGGTGAGTTTTGATTAAAATATTTTTTAAATTGTTTTAGCCATTAGATTTAATTGTGGGCTTTTAGATTTTTTATTTTTACCCGTTAGACTAATCATATTCTACCTCAGTTGTTGGATTTAATGTTTTAAAATTATCCAAATTTTAGGTTTTAACCTAAACCTTATTTTAGACCCAATCATTGGAAAATGATTGGATTAGTTTAAAACCTAAAATTTAAGTTCTAACCTAAAATACGTATACATGTATATATATATACGAGTTGTTGATGTCGCTCAAATACAAAATACACTGAAAAATTACAAATGCTTTAATTGGCAACAAAAAAAATTAGACAAGCTACATCAAAAGAATGTTCGTTATGTTACTTCTTTCTTCTGTTTTTGTATGATTATCTTACTTATATTTTTTTAATTATTTCCAATGTCATTTTCAGATCAGAAAAAGATGGAGATAGAGCTAATTATCAGCAAAATGCCCGGTCCATTCCTCTTCTTTTAAATGTAATAGTCGTCTTTTCCTACTAGCTACGTTTTTTATATTTGGATCTCTCCATGAAAGATACTTGTTATATTTATTCCGTGGTGTGTAATTTAGAAAATTTTGGATCTCTTCATGTAAGACTGGTTATATAACTTGTTTGGAAGTACTTTGAAAATAGCTAAAGAACTTTTGGTAAAAATATTTTTTTGAACAAATTCATAGTAAAAATGCAAGTGAATCCTAGAAAAGTATTAAAGCGCTTACTTTAAGTGCTTTTAGAATTCAAAAATATTTCTGCTAAAAGAACTTCTAGTCATTTTAATTGTACTTTCAAACAAGCCCATATTTATTTTGTGGTGTGTAATTTTAATATTTTGGATCTCTATATATGAGATGCTATATTTATTCGGCCAAATGTGTAATTTTGTTTTTAATGTTTATGTAAGTGTAATGTTTATTGAATATTTGTGTTACTATCATGCCCCGATCCCAAGATACCCCCGAAATCAACACATGACGGTAAATTGTAGGGGGATGCTAGGAGATACAAACTCAAACACTTAACTAAAAATAACAATAATCACATCTTTTTTAACGAAAGTATAGGAGTAACCTAACACTTCAAGCTCTTTGAACTCTGTCTGCTACCCCAAAGCTCCTCGTATCTACTAAAATTCGCACAATCATCCATACACCATGGGAATGGTGCAACATGCAAACAATAACCTGGATAAGCCGCGAAACTCGTGTGAGTGACAATAATTCTACTACGTGATACTATTAAAAACCAACCATCAATTCGTTTTATAAATGTCAAATATAAAATCATATTTTATGAAATCATAATCAAGTCACTGAAAATCACGAAGGAGTCACCCAGACATCCAACAGCTCATCTAAAATTAAACACAAGGTTATCAATCAATAACTCGTACAATACACCAAAATGAAGGGCTAAAGCGACACATTTCGGCCATTCCATCTCTGAAGTTATTTCAATCCAAACTTTATCCGAAGAATCAACAAAGCAATTAATCATGTTCTGGACCTTTCCACGGAACCATAATACCAAACAGGATTCCGGACCACTCAACGGAATCCAAACCAGGATACGATTCCAGACCACTCAATGGAATCGTGGAGTAGAGGGATTCTGAACCTCTTAATGGAATCCGAGTGGATACGATTCCAGACCTCTCAATTGAATCGTGGAGCACAATGTATATCGGACCACTCAATGAAATCCAAGCTGCATATGATTCCGGACCACTAAACGAAATCATGGATCACGAGGGATTCCGGACCACTCAACAGAATCTAGACGGAGTAGGGAACCAGACCACTCAACGGAACCCCAGTAGAAACCCAGTTCCAGATCACTCAACGGAACAAAGCGGAAGGTTAACAACCATAATGTACAACGGCTCAAAGAAACGAGACAAGGCACAAGTTACTCAATTTACAAAGGCTTAACGAAGTGAAACAAAGCACAAGTACTAAATTTAGAACGAATCAACGAAGCAGGAAATGAAATAATATTGAAGCAACAAATCCCCATCACAATGGGTTAACGGTCCACTACTAGCCCTCACATTTCATGACAACATGCCAACCATACAAATCAACCATATTTCAAATATATACGTCAAATCTCATTTCATAAACATAAATCGATGACTAAGTATTAAAAATAACAATTCAATAGAAAACATATTTATAAAACCAAGTCATATCCACACAAGATAACAATTACGAAAATAGGGTAATCTCCAATATCACATATATTAAATTCACTCACCTGGAGCCCGCACTACGAATCCCTAGCTCGAATATTGAGGCATCCACATCCGATCGTCGCCTAAAATAAATATCAAATCTTGTCTCAAAACCCAAGTGATAAACCACGTAACTTACATAAAGCTAGGGTTGGAAAAAAAATCCCAAAAATCCCAAACCGAACCAAAAAATTCCCGAAACCAAACCGAAAAAATCCCAAACCGAAATTCCCAAAAATTTCGGTACCCAATACTGAACCAATCCCGAAATTTCGGTACGGGAATCGGTCTCAAGGTTTTGGGATTTCGGTATTCCCAAACCGAACCAAAAACAAATTCTATATATATTGTTTAATTTTTAAATATATATTTAGAATTTTAATAGCGGTCCGATTCTGTTGAGATTTAATCTTAACCATTGAATATAAATTTGATTATTTGATACCTTGCCCCTCAATAATTCTTCATCTAGATGGTTCACATATGCATTGAGATGAAAGATTCATGTGCTACATAGAAATTTAAGTTGGCGTGTTATTTTTTATGCTACAATTGTACTTACTGGTTCTTTTTCCTTCCATCCATTATTAAATCCATTTTTACTTAGTGGTGTACACGGACTCAAATTTGTGCACAAATTAGTACAAACATGCCTTGCCATTTGATTGGCAGATTAGTAGAAACAAATTGGCAAATTGAGCCCAAAAACATAATATGTCAAATTTTAGTCCAAAAGCCCAAAATCATTTCGGGATTCCCGATTTGTCCTGAAATCCCGAAACTATTTCGGGATTCCCAAAAACTGGGATTCCCGAAAATTTGGTTTGGGATCGGTATTGAAATTGGGATTCCCGAAAATTTCGGTTTGGGAATCGGGACAAGGGTTTCGGTATGGGATATCATACCGAACCACCCCTACATAAAGCACATCCCCAAGGACGTTCTAGAATGATTTGGGACCAGTTGACCAAAAGTCAATTGTTGGTCAAAGGTTAATAGCTGGGTCCACAACCCTAGGAATTCAATTTGAGAGATCTGCATATCTGATTTCAGATCCATAACCTCCTAAGGTCCACATTACACTCATAGAACAACAAACTAAAATCTCATAGCAATCTAACTGTCAGATCTCCACCAATCACAAATTCAAGTGGCGATCAATTAGATGATCAACTATGAAACTACATTAAAACATTAAAATTTCCCTAAACGGATGTCAAATATGGATTCAGAACGTCGAAAAACCATAAGATAAGTCCTGGCCAAAACTCGAAAAAAATTAACAAAAGTCAATGGTCAATGAGGGAATATCCCTCTTCTTCAACCTCTCATCCGGTCGTCGGATTTTGCAGATTTTCTGGCAATCTTTAGAACTTCATATCTCACTCGTTGTTCAATCAAATTGCACTCATAATATAACAAAACGAAGCTAGAGAATTGTATATCAAGATTATACCTGCTTGAAGCCCAAATGGTGGCCAGAGGTGGCAGGAAAATGGCTTGAAAAATGGCTGTCCACAGGAAAACTAGTAACTCGCTAAAATTTCTAGGCAAACTTTAAACGTCCATAACTTTATCAATACTCAACAAAATTGAGTGATTCAAAAATAAAAATCATAGCTTGGAACGAGGCAAACAGATTGGTACCTTTCTTAATGGCTAACTCACCATGGTTTGGCTGAAAAATGATCTGGAAGGTTACGGTTTCGCCAGAAACTGGGCAAACTTTAAATCGTTATAACTTTCTCATTTTTCAACCAAATCACACAATCCGAACATGAAAATTTATCTAATCGACGAGAGGAATCAATTTATACCTGCTTTGAGTTCAAAAGATGGTTGAAAAATTATCTGAATCACACCTATAAGTCTTGACTCTCAGCCCAAAACCTTGTTCTTCGAACTCGTGTTTCGGGTTCGTTTTCAATGAAACAAAAATCACAACAGAGTTTATGGTGGTGAGGACATGCAGATAAATGTGGTTTTGGTGTTCAACAACCAAAATTTTCGTGGTGGTAGTGGTTTGTTTCACGGGAAGAAAGGGAGAGCCGAGACGAACTGAGAGAACTCTCAAGATAAAGAGAGAACGGGAGAGAAAAAAGAGGAGAGAAGAGAGTTTCAGAATTTTTTGGGTGTCCACGTGGCACTCACCCAATTGTTAGACAAAAATATCACATGTTCAATTAATTATCAATTTATCAAAATATCTTCGACGTTCAAAATCTCATAAAATCTTCATTATAATTCTTAATCACTTTCCATTTGAGCCCACACGTTCATATCAATGAGTACTATCCAATTATATAAAGATAAGTGGAAAAATACGTAGGGATCAAATACGCCGTAAATATAAAAGCGTTGAAACTAAAAATATGAAATACGTAATGCGTAATTTTAATTAGTGAAATCTGGGAACGAGATTTCACAGTTACTGTCGAAATACGGAATATGTAATTTTAAATAATGAAGTATAGAACTATTGTTGTATAAAAAAAATCATAAAAAATTGTAACTCTAATCCCCACACTTAAACGTCCTTGTGTCTTATTAAAGAATAATGCTACACTTACTCCATATTTATATCATCATTTTACCCTCCCTCTCATAAAAATTTTAAGAGGATGTCTGATAACTATTTTGTTTTCAATTTTTTGTTTTTATACTTCAAATCTTATTTGGTAATTACTTTAAATTTTTCAGTTTTTAAATGAAAATTGAAAATACTGACCAAATAAGATTTCAACTTTTTTTTAAATTGAACTAAAAACTGAAATTGAAATAGCTATCAAACAATTCATAAGAATATTTTTGCCCTTGCCAACTCAATAAACTTTTTAAACTTACAAAAGATTCAAACAATGGTGGACTGCTTTAGCTCACAAAACTCAAATCCAATGGAAGCCCAAAGTTTCTCCTTTTCCTTAAAGGGTCATTTGATAATTATTTCTCCATCTCCCCCATTTCTTCATGAATCCTCACTCTTACAATGCTATAAATTTAGGAAAATCTAGGATTTCACGGAATTTGGCGATTCGGTAGTGAGTTGGGTGCATCTCTAATCAATTACACAAAAGTTGAAGAAAGAAATGAAAAACGCACATGGGTCACCATAAATTAATCGATGTCGTCCTTGTGGTTGTTGGGGAGACTTTCTTATCAACCCAATTACAGAGAGACTTACAAGTACGGTTGTCTCTGCAAGAGCTGAGGTGACTTACTCGCTCACTTTGAGAAGAGCTTCATACTGAGTAGGTTCCAATTCATCCTTGTGGCTGTCGGTGAAGGAGAGGAAAGGAGAGGTTGGGGAAAGTGAGAAAGGGGAGGGAGGGAGAGAGAGAGAGAGAGAGAGAGAGATATATATATATATATATATATATATATATGAGGGACAAAAAGAGAACAGGGAATGCATTTACCGAGGGAAATAAAATGTCCATAAATGAATTAATTATTTTATTACTAAGAATATTAAATAAAATAATGATTAAAAAGCTAAACTAGCAAAATTGAAAAAAAAACTAAACATTAAATAAATTTTAAAAATGTTAGAATAACATTAAATGGATTTTAAATGTATAATTATAAACATTTTTATATACAAATAATTTGCATTCTTTAACAAATTTAGAACGAATCAAATATCGTACCATCTATGTCTCCTCTATTGCGAATGATACTATAAGTTACTAGCGAATCCCGTAAACGAACCAAACTACGAACTTGAACTAACTATGGACAAACCAAATCATTTCTAATCAAATAAAAATAAATGATTTTTGTGTTTGAACAGTGGCTTACATAATATACATCGGATACATTTTCTCGGTAACCAAACATAATTGAGGAAAGGAAAATTACGAACCTAAACAATGATGTCACATCCCAATCTCGACTCCACCATATCACAATATTGTCCGTTTTGGGCCCCCGGCCACGCCCTCACAGTTTTGTTTATGGGAACTCAAAAGAGAACTTCCCGGTGGGTCACCCATCCTAAGATTGCCCTTACCCGAACTCACTTAACTTAAGAGTTCCGATGGAACCCGAAGCTAGTGAGTTCCCAAAAGGTCTCGTGCTATAGGGAGGGGAGCATGTACATATAAGGCACACCACCCCTTCTCCGTTGGTCGATATGGCTCCCTTAGGGGCCCGACGTCCTCGTCGGCACACTCGGACCACACGGCAGAGTGGCTCTGATACCATTTTGTCACATCCCAGGCCGGCTCATCCATAGCACAATTTTGTCCGCTCTGGGCCCCTTCCATACCCTCACGATTTTGTTTTTGGGAACTCAGACGAGAACT
This sequence comes from Malus baccata, assembly GCA_006547085.1. Taxonomy (NCBI): domain Eukaryota; kingdom Viridiplantae; phylum Streptophyta; class Magnoliopsida; order Rosales; family Rosaceae; genus Malus; species Malus baccata. Next base: position 505,446 of record VIEB01000286.1, on the reverse strand, counting down.
TCCCGGTGGGTCACCCATCATAGGATTGCCCTTACCCGAACTCGCTTACCTTCGAAGTTTCGATGGAACCCAAAGCCAGTGAGTTCCCAAAATGCCTCGTGCTATAGGAAGGGAAGCATGTACATATAAAACGCATGACCCCTTCTTTGTTGGTCGATGTGGGATGTTACAATGGCTTTTATTATGAAACTAAACCAAAATAACCCATATATTTCTGATACTAAACCAAAATAACCTAAGCTATTTATGGAACTACAACAAAATAACCCACACTATTTTTGAAACTACGGCAAAATAACCCAACTATTTATGAAATTGAACCAAAATAATACACATTATTTCTGGAACTACAGTAAAATAACCCACACTATTTCTGAAACTTAACCAAAATAACCCACATTATTTCTAGAGCTATAGCAAAATAACTCACATTATTTTTGGAACTGAACCAAATAAAATAACCCATACTATTTTTGGAACTACAACAAAATAACCCATACTATTTCTGAAACTACAGCAAAATAACCACATTTTTTATGAAAGTGAACCAAAATAACCCAAACTATTTCTAGAATTGTAGCAAAATAACCCACCATATTTCTGAAACTACAACTAAATAACCTCCACTATTTTTGAAACTTAACCAAAATAACCTATATTATTTATGGAACTACATCAAATTAACACACACTATTTCTGAAACTGAGCCAAAATAATCTATACTATTTATGAAATTATAGCAAAATAATACACATTATTTCTGAAACTAAACTAGAATGCTATAGATTACCACTAATTTAATTACAATACTGTGGATGATATAGTAAATCCTAATGTGTTGCAAACTTATAGTAGTCTTAATAAACGAACCACCTACTATAAAACGAGTATATTGAAAATACCGCAAAAAAAAAAGTTTATTAGTACTAGAAACACTAAACACATGATTAGTTTAATTATATAATTTCCAAAAAATATTAGAAGTGATCTAATCTTTTCGATAAGGAATAATATGATAGCACTAGCAAGACAACGGTTTTCCCATCAGAGGAGAATTATACATTCAAAATAGAAAATAACAAAATAACAAACAAAAGCAATCAGTCAACATCTTAATGCTGAAATTCTGTTAATCGATATGGGATAAAGCTGGAGAGGTGGATGGGAAAGGAAGCTCAAATAATTCCTTGTCATTTGGAAAGTGCCAAACAAAAGGGCATTCTGATTACCAAAAAAAACAAAAAAACAAAAGGGCATCATGTAGTAGTAAAACGCAGTAGTAAATATCACAACGTTCAGGGGTATATTGGAATACTAGAAAAAGGTTTGGGGTATATCAAAGCTCGGGTTGGATTGACTCAAAGCTCACATACATTTGACAACGGGCTCAAACCTCGAGGGTTGTTCATCCTTCATTTAATTCAATAAGGGCTAGGTTTTCTTTCTATTAGGATAATTTTGGGAACTTATTTTTGTCCATGTTGGGCTCTGTAATTCAACCCATGTAAAATTGGGAGTTTCTGTCATTTTGGTTGATTTTGAGGTATTTTTTGTTAAAAAAATGTATAGGGTGGTTCTTGCTTAAAATAGTCTTAGTTCAAGGCATTTTCATTAAAGGGACCTTAAATGTACTTATAAGGATGTAAATTTGCTTCGGAACCTCAACTTATTTTTTGGTATGAGAGATTAAACCTAAGTCTTGAGCTCAACGACACGTACTTCCATGTCACTTAATATGTGTTATTCACATGATAGGCTAAATGATGTCACATGTGAAAAACGTGTTGAAACTTGAGAATGTGAATCTCAAGTCAAAAAATTAAACTGAGCTGGAAAATTAAACAAGCAAGTGGACTTAATAACATTCTTTATAAAACCCCAACCGTTCAACCCAAAGCCCACGAATAAAACCATGATTCATATAAAATTAAGGCTTATTATATTAATATCCCACAAATTGTTAAATAAACTTCACATACTTAATACACCTCATATTTACTTTTTCAATTAAAAATTATCTTTATACATCTCACATACCTCTCCATAATACCCTCACACCCCACATTCTCAAAACACACATTATTTTTCTATATACACCCTCATTTCTTCAAATTTTATAATACCCATTTTTAATTTTGATGGATTGAATCTAGATACCCTGCTGTTCCCAGGCTAATTACTTATGTGATTGACTTGTTTTTCGTTTCCAGCTTGAGAGCATATTATCATTAACCGATTTGGACGCTAACACTTATCTTAAATTTTTTTATCTTTGTGCAAATTGGAAAATCTTATGTCACTTCCAAACTCAAGATCTTATGTAACTTTTCTATAACAAAAGAAATAAAAAATAAAAAAGAATTATTGAAAGTTTCAAGCTGTTGGCATTGCAATTCACAGAGTTGGTTCAAAGGCATAAGTTCTAAAGTTTTTCAACATAGTAAATGCGGGTTGCGATAAAATGTGTGGTTGGAGAGAAAATAATTTCTTGCAGTCACAGTGATCAATAGCATTGGCATATTCATAGACATTTTGTTAGGGTTTTCTCAATCAATGTGTTTGTAATTTCATTAGTTAGGATTTAGTAGATTTGATATGGGGTTTTCTGCTTTTTCTTTTTCTGTTATCTGTTTGTTTGGTGGGAAAATTGAGGAAAATAGCTGGGAAGGGATAGAAAATCGAATATTGAATAGCTAGTTAGGTTTTCGATACGTATTGGAGCTCTCATTAGCTGAGTCCCTTTTTTCTTAGGCTTGGTTGGAGAAAGGTTCTGACTTTAGGCTTCAAATGGATTGCGAGTCTTTCGGTCTACATTATTTATCACCTCCATGGTTAATGTTTTTGTTCGGATAAAAGCCGCGTGGGGATATAGCGGGGAGTCCTCTTAGGCTTATTGGGTTAATTCAATGTAGCTCTAGGTTCAATTTTGTGTGAGACTATCTTCCAGGTCAAACACGTGTAGCTTGCGATGTGGTTAATTCAATGTAGGGAACACATATATGGTTAAGATGTTCTAGGAATGATGAATTGAGGTTGTACAAGCCGCATTTCAATCTTATAGCACGTGTACTCGTATTGCCCTCTTCATGAAATGTAGAATCTTTAAGAAATGAATGTTGCGGATATGCCACAGCTTTGTTATAGTACCAATGTTACACTATGGTTCTGGTTGTGTAATTTGATGTTGGATTTTTCATGCATGTTTCTGTGAAGTTGTTTCATGTCAACTGTATTTGGTTTTTCTTGTTAGCTCTGAAGAGTAGATGGTATAGGCATAGGTCACTTTGGAGAAATAAACTAGTCTGACTTCTTGTTAATTCGTAGGCACCCATCAAGGGTATACTTTCTCTGCAGAGAGCAGCTTTAGCTCGTCATATAATCTGGACAAGTTCATCATCATCCACAGGTTTGCCAGCTAGGGCAAGGTTATCAGAAATAGCATTCATCTTATCAAGATAATCAGCAATCGACAAATCACCTTTTTTTGTTTGTATAAGTTCATTCTGTAGAAACAAGATGCGATTCTGAGACGTAGAGGCATACCGTTGCTCAAGAGCCTCCCAGGTAGCACGAGAGGTCCTCTTGCTAGCCACGACCGAGAGCACAGACGGCGTGAGAGAGCCATTAATCCAGCTGAGTATCATTTGGTCGTACTGCACCCATGTTGTGTACGCAGGATTGGTAGTTGTACTTCCAGGAAGCTGCTTGGGAGGGCAAACAATGGTCCCATCGACGTAACCCATCAGGTCCCCACTCTTGAGAATAGGTAAAATCTGAGCCAACCATAGAGGATAATTGGTACGATCCAACTTAATATTTACAACTGAGGTCAAGGAAGCGAAGGGGTTCATGGTGGGATTTGTGGGGTTGGAAGTGGTGGTTTGGTTTGAGCACCGTTGCTAGAATAGGCCATGGAGAAAAAAAAAACAACGGATCTGTGTCGTTAGACTGCTAGGGCTCGTATACCATGTAAAACTTAAGAACACTCAAGGTTTCTCTTCAATTGCACTCCTCAATCAGTGATGGGCTGCATGTATTTATACTGCATTCCAGATTACATCAGGGAATCGAAATCCCTATTTACAAGGCTATTTGAAATTTAAAAATACAACAGAAAGATCAAACTTTGATTTACATGGAAATAAATATTTGAAAGAGTTTTAAACTAAACTAACTCTGGTTGGATAACAGTTTGACTTGATCACGAACACTTGAAACCGTACGCAAACTAAGACGTGGTCTAACATCATCATGGTGCGAAGTGGGGCCTAACTTTTAGATCATTCAGCACTTAGGGTGCAGCACCCTCTACTACTGCTCAACCTCCACCTCCACCACCTCCCGAAAAAAACTCATTTTGGTGGTTTGAAAGATGAAGACCGGATTTTCACTAACTTATATGGGTTGCACGACCCATTTCTCAAGGGTGCCATGAAACGAGGTGACTGGTACCGAACCAAAGATCTAGTTATTAAAGGTGCTGATTGGATTGTCAATGAAATGAAGAAGTCTGGCCAACGTGGACGTGGTGGTGCTGGTTTCCCATCTGGTCTCAAATGGTCTTTTATGCCAAAAGTATCCGATGGCCGTCCTTCCTATCTTGTCGTCAATGCTGATGAAAGTGAACCTGGAACCTGTAAGGACAGGGAAATTATGCGCCATGACCCGCACAAACTTTTAGAGGGTTGCTTGATTGCTGGTGTTGGGATGAGGGCCAGTGCTGCTTACATCTATATAAGAGGTGAATATGTGAATGAACGGTTAAACCTTGTAAAAGCTAGAAATGAAGCCTATGCAGCTGGATTACTAGGAAAAAAATGCTTGTGGATCTGGTTATGATTTTGATGTTCATATCCACTTTGGTGCTGGTGCCTATATTTGTGGTGAAGAAACAGCGCTTCTGGAGAGCCTTGAAGGGAAACAGGGGAAGCCAAAGATTGAAGCCTCCTTTCCCTGCTAATGCAGGATTATATGGCTGTCCCACCACTGTTACAAATGTGGAAACGGTGGCTGTTTCTCCCACCATATTAAGGCGTGGACCAGAGTGGTTTGCCAGTTTTGGGAGAAAGAACAATTCAGGGACAAAATTGTTTTGTATCTCGGGACATGTGAACAAGCCTTGCACTGTTGAAGAGGAAATGAGCATACCCTTGAAAGAGTTACTAGAGAGGCACTGTGGAGGTGTGAGGGGCGGATGGGACAACTTACTTGCAGTAATTCCAGGTGGTTCATCTGTTCCATTGCTTACCAAGGATATATGCAATGATGTATTGATGGATTTTGATTCGACGGTTTGACGAATTGCTTTGCAACAATTGTGCTTTTTTTTTGTCAAACGAATAACTTTGTGCTGCTTCAACTCCAGAAACATCTGCGATGCTTGTTTTGTCATTACCTTTTGAACAGTTATCCCCTTGTGCTTCAACAGATCCTAAAGTGCATTTTTTGTCAAACGAATTACTTTAACAGACGTCCTTTGTGACGTGCTACGTAAAACGAATAACCTTTTTTTTTTTGTCAAACGAATTACTTTGCTGACCGACATCCCACCGTACTTAGGGCTAGTTTGGTATTGCTGTGCTTTGAAAAAAAACTGCTGTGAGAATAAGCGGCTGTGCTGTGAGAATAAGCGGCTGTGAAAAAAATCAGCAGAGTGTTTGGTAAACTTTTTTGTAAAAGTGCTTTTGGAAAAAAAAGCAGTCTGATAGTGTACGCCATTGTTAATTAATATAATTTTTATTATAAATTATTTTTATATGTGAAATTTAAACAGAAATTATGAAAATAATAATAATAATAATGTAATAAAATAATAGTTTAAGTTGACATATTATAGATAAAAATTAAAATATAAAACAGAAATTATGAAAATAATATGATAAAATAATGAGTTAATTTGATCTATTGGATGAAGAGCAGAGCTTTAAAAATGTTAAAGTGCCACATAAATTGTCAAATAAAATTTTATGTATAAAATTTGACACCTCTTTTAGAGATGGTTTAGGATGATATTAAAAAAAGTTGCACTACAAACATACTTCCTACTTTAGTGAGTTAAAATAGCTATGACTTAATCATTAGCTAATAAGAATTAATTATTTATTCAAAATAATATTAAATCAGTTAGCATTATGTATGGAGAGCAAGAGCTCCTAGATGAATTCCTATCCTAGAAGGCGGATATGGAGCATGATTATAGTTGATTTTTTTTTTAAATCCTCTCTAAATTATTGTTAAGAGCTCATTTAGGTTTTTCGAACTCATATTTACCAATAATTAATTTCTATGTTCTTTAATTTTCAAAATTTAACATACAAATTTAGTTTCTCTAACTTATCTCTCCAAGTGTCCCTCCCTTGCTGCTGTTGTTGCATAACATCGAAATGCTCGTAAATGTCGATTTTGCTCAATTTCTTGTCAATTACAGCATACTATGATTTCAAACAAATAACAATATTAATATTTAAAATAATAACAATCTGGACTATCAGCATCAGTTTCAACAAGAATCTTGATGCAATTTCACATCCATTTTTTTCTCATTTCCCGAGAAACAAACACAATTATCATAAAAAACGAGAGTTCAAATTATTTTTTTAGGAAAATTAATGAAAAGAGTTTGAAAATTTTAAGTTTTAATGATAAGGATAAAATAAATGGTAAAATGAATAGTACCATGATTGATTTTTTAATGTAAAAATATGGTTTTTAGTTAAAGTGAACATTATCGCAGACTTTTCGTTAAAACTCCCTATATTTTTAGAACAAAGTCCCAAAAAATATATTTTAAATTCACCCAAAAATGTTTGCTAGAGCTTCCTAACAACAATTGGTAATGTGCAAAGTGTTTTCCTTTTGTTGATTCTAAAAACTACTTAGCTTACGTGGTGCATAGGCTGAATATCTAATAAGTTAACTATGTCATTCGATTGAATACGGAACATGCCAACTCATTGGCCAAGCTCAGCGGGGAGGTGAATAAATGTTGATAGGGCGTTGAGCGCACTGATGACTTCTAAATCTTGCGACTGTGTCCGGGAAAGAACATGTCTCGGCCTTCGGGGTCTAGAGCCTAAAGACAAGGATGCTAGTTCTGCGAAATTCAATATAAAATTCGACTTTCAGTGTGCTGAATGTCTTAACCTGATAACACCTCACTTCGACACCTCACTCCCTCTCCCAGGTTTCCACGTTGGCAATTGGAAACTGTACAACAGTTCCCCATATCCTATTCGAATTCAATTCCATTCAAACCCCATTTTATTTTCTTAATATCTCAATCACTCCCTCTCTCTATGCTTTTGGGTTTTGTGATGTTTGGATTAATGAGTTTGTGTTTGTTCTTAGATTAATGCAGAAGAACTGCGGCAGCAACAACAATGGAGGCGACAACGCTGCCAGCAACGACGGGGGTGAGAAGAAGAAGGGTGACGAATGTGAGATGAAGAAGGAGGAAAGCCCATCACCATCATCCTCAAGGTTGTCAAATGCGCCAAAGCTTGTGGAGGTCCAATAATAAATTCTTCAAAACCTTTGCTTAATTATTGGATAATAAATTTTCAAGGTTGATCTACCAGCCAGGTCACTGTCTCTTCTTGTAGAGAGAGAAAATGGTAGTGAGAGAGAGAGTAATTTAAGCGGTGGAGGAATTGGGGTGGTACAGTAGAAGAAGACGCAGAGAAAAATGGGGACGCTTCAGACGTGGAATGGTTACGGTCCTCTCAAGGACTCTAAAAGTCGGCCTTGCCCACGTCAACAGCGATTTACGCCGTACCAATTCCTTTCCCTTTTGTTTAATCTCCGTTGATTTAACTAATTAGAAGAAAACAATAAAGATTAGATTTTGGTAATCCGAAGGAATTGGATTTTGATTTTTGGATTTAAGTTTGTTTTCTAAGAATAGAATTTGGATGTTGCGATAGTCAAAGCCACCAACCATGTCGACTGTCGAGTGCCCTCCCAAAGAGAGACATCTCATAAGTCAGTTTCTAAATTTTCAAATTATTCAGATTCGTTGTTTTATCTAATGGGCGGTTCAACTTTGATCCAAAGATGTGAGTTTTACATTTGGGGTGTTTTGTTTGATGCAGAGATGTTGCTTATTGCATTCATGCTTCTTTCAAGAAGATTAAGCAGGATGTTAACTACATTGGGGAAAATTAAAGAACAATGAAGAATTGAGAAAGATGAACAACCAGAGAGAAGTTTAGAGATAAATAATGCTCTATATTATGTAAATATGACTGGCCAAATTACATTTGTGAGTTGCACTTGTAACTAATTAATCAACTAACAACCAAACAAATATTTTAACAATTTTGACTAACGTGACAATGATTATATGACAGCCAATAATTATAAGGCATTTGTCTTCACAAGACCCCTAATTGGACGGTATGCGGTGCTTGCCCAATCCATTGCAAATTTGCAATGCCATCCCTTTTAATTTCAAGATTGTGTTGGATGGTTATTGGACTTACTAATGTATCTATATCCTTTGAATTTCAAGTGGGGTTTGCTTAATATCGGGGAGCATTTTTGCTCACCATCATAGACTATGGTGTACGCTTACCATACATCTAATTATCCGTCATGTATCATTTTACATAATTACAGTTAGATGAAATGACACATGGGTGAGCAAAAATGCTCCCTTAATATCGTTGTTTACCATGCCCTACTATATTATTTGAGTTTGCTTGGAAATATACTTGCTCAAGTACAAATGTAAAAACAATAAACATTGTACGTTGGGCATCTCGTAATAAATCATTAACGGTGCAAAAGTTCATACTATGTGTTAACTAAAAACATTAAAATAAATGACAAATGTAAATGTAAAAATTAACTTAAAACATTGTACGCACGTAGTGAGCTATAATTATAAAATTGTCTTTGTAATTAAAAAAAATTTGTAGGTCGTGTAACAACTCGTGCCTAATTTTACGATTTTATAAATTTTAAAAGAGTGATTCGACGAAAATGCCCCCAGATGCAAGGATTTCAATTTCCGTTGATCATCGTTTAGAGTGACATGTGGTGTATTCTTTTAGCGTAATTGCGTAGTACGCGACTATAAGAACACAGGGACACAAGCGAAATCGAATTTGAAGTTGCGATGGAAATTTTTCAAATTTGGAGGGCGATTTGGTATATGTATAGAGATATTTTGTGGCCCACACCCCACTCCTGCCAGTCCCGTGTCCCTTCTCTCTTCCTAACACCCTCTTTTTATTTTTAAAACTTTTGGACCACTCTCTTGCTGCCACGTGTCCCTTTCCTCCACACATTTCCGGAGGTCCCTCTCTTCACTCACCTCTCGTGCTGCCACGACATCCCATTTTCCTCTAACCCTCTCTCTCCTCTCTATTCTTTCCCGTCTCTCTCACTCTAGCACTCTCCTCCCTCTGTATTCACCGGCGCCGAGGCCAGCTTCCACCATATCGCCGTCATCTCCGACGAGACCCACCAAACCAACACCTGGACTCTCCTTCTCTCCCTCACTAAAGATCTAAACTCTCTGGGCATGTACGGACCGAGGAGAGGACCGTTTCGAGTGAAACTTCTCCGGCGTGATTCCGCCGTTCACGGCCTAAGTAAGATTCCAGGTCCGTCCTTTCCCTTCCTCTTGATGAGATAGCTTGGTTTCTGAGTTACCATGTGAAAAATAAACGTGTTTTGGTGCAGAAATACCTCGGGGAAATACTCCCTAGTTTTCCGGCGAGCCATCCGAGTTTTGTAAGCCATTTCCGGCTAACTTCGGCCATGGCTTTGTCTCCCATTGGTATATTTCGAATCCCTACTTCACGAGCTTCATTTTGACTTTGATTTCGTGAAAAATGGTTGAGTTTTGAGCTCGTTTGGAGCTCGGCAATTTGCTGCCCACGA
>VIEB01000286.1:453171-488446 GCA_006547085.1 Malus baccata | reverse complement strand
GTAAATGACCATTTGCAACTAAATTTAGTTTTAAAAGAGAAGGTTTAATGTTAGGGATTAAAATTTTAAATTAATTTTTGTAAACTAAATATGTGGTTGTTAATGATTAAATTATTACTTAACTATTGATTAACGTATTTATTTTTTATTGACAGTATATTATTTAGTTTGTAAATTTGGTTTAAAATTTTAGTATTAATATTAGATTTGATATATGTTAGACTTACTCTTAATGTTAAGGGTTTTTTTTTTTACGAAAACTAATGAAAATGGCTTGAAAACTTTGAGTTAAGGACAAAATAAAGGGTAAATGACCATTTGCAACTAAATTTAGTTTTAAAAGAGAAGGTTTAATGTTAGGGATTAAAATTTTAAATTAATTTTTGTAAACTAAATATGTGGTTGTTAATGATTAAATTATTACTTAACTATTGATTAACGTATTTATTTTTTATTGACAGTATATTATTTAGTTTGTAAATTTGGTTTAAAATTTTAGTATTAATATTAGATTTGATATATGTTAGACTTACTCTTAATGTTAAGGGTTTTTTTTTTTACGAAAACTAATGAAAATGGCTTGAAAACTTTGAGTTAAGGACAAAATAAAGGGTAAATGACCATTTGCAACTAAATTTAGTTTTAAAAGAGAAGGTTTAATGTTAGGGATTAAAATTTTAAATTAATTTTTGTAAACTAAATATGTGGTTGTTAATGATTAAATTATTACTTAACTATTGATTAACGTATTTATTTTTTATTGACAGTATATTATTTAGTTTGTAAATTTGGTTTAAAATTTTAGTATTAATATTAGATTTGATATATGTTAGACTTACTCTTAATGTTAAGGGTTTTTTTTTTTACGAAAACTAATGAAAATGGCTTGAAAACTTTGAGTTAAGGACAAAATAAAGGGTAAATGACCATTTGCAACTAAATTTAGTTTTAAAAGAGAAGGTTTAATGTTAGGGATTAAAATTTTAAATTAATTTTTGTAAACTAAATATGTGGTTGTTAATGATTAAATTATTACTTAACTATTGATTAACGTATTTATTTTTTATTGACAGTATATTATTTAGTTTGTAAATTTGGTTTAAAATTTTAGTATTAATATTAGATTTGATATATGTTAGACTTACTCTTAATGTTAAGGGTTTTTTTTTTAATTTTTTTTCTATCATCATCATCACATAGTAAGTGATATATATTAGTAAGTATTAATATCAAATTTCAACTCTCAGGATGATTACACCACCCCAACCCACCTTGCTTCTGACCCAATAATAAAATAAATAAAACAACCCCACCACCCAGTGGTATAAAACAGACCATAGTACAAAAGCTTCCACACACTTTCTACCCAGTAGTATAAAACAGCCCCCGGCCCCTAGACCAATCAACCCTTCCTCACCGCCACCGTCACCGTCACCGCCACCTCAACTCTCAACTCTCATTCCTCATTCTCTCCTTCTGCTCCTAGCTGCCTCTTTTGACCACCACTATGGCGGACGTTGAAAATCAAAACCCTCCTCCAAATCCGCAACCACGTCTAACCGAGACTCTGAGCATCCTCTTGGCCTTAGGTACCATTCTGTTTGTCGTCATGGTGAGCCAGTTTGACTTTGTCTCCACCGATGCGGCTAGTTGCGAATGCAACCTGAATAACTGTTCATGCCTTCCTCCCTTCTACATTTTCTTTGTCGTTGCCACGGCAGCGATGTCTGTTGTTTGGCTTGGACTTTTTATCCTCTCTGCCCGATTTGAATACCACTTCGTTATCTGGGTAGGGCTTGGCTTAGTGTGGGCTACCTACTGGCTCGCGGTGATTTGCAGCCTTCCACCCCAGTTTTATAATCCTATGCTTTATTCCTTCAATCCTGTTATGGCAGTCCTATTGTTGCTTCACCTAAGATTTCAAAAGGTCTCGAAACATGTGATGCATGTCCTATCTGACAACTGGAACTACGTGATCCATGTCATATCTGACAACTGGGACTGCGTGATCCATTTCATATCTGACAACTGGGACCGCTCGATCCATATCATAGCTAACATCTACGTTCTGGTTTGGAACTATGTCACAGGAAACTTCTAATATTTGGGTATTTAAAGTCTGTTCATACTTTTTTGCTTTTTTCTTTATAATTTTTTTTTTCGAAATTACTGTTTCTTGATTTATGTGTGTGGGACATGTTAACATTTTATGAAAAATTATTTTAAGGTCATCTTCAATTTTTAGGTTAAAATTTTAACCCAAAAAATTTAAATTTTGACCCATAAACAATATTTTTGTTCTAATGATTTTGAGTACAAATTTTAAGCCGAGATTATTAAATGATGAGTTTACGCTACTTTTAATTCAATAACTTTTTTCAAAATAAAATTTATGTAGATTATCATAATTAATTTTTATAAAAATTTTAACCTAAAAATATTTAAATTCCGAGAAAAGTTAAAAATTCACTAAACGGACCTTATGAAACATGTATTATATAGTTTTTGGGTGAATTTTAATTTAAATATTTTTTAATTGTTTTAACCGTTAGATTTTTTTAACCTTTAGATTGATTGTATTCTATCTCAGCTGTTAGATTTAATGTTTTTTAAATTATCCAAATTTTAGGTTTTAAGCTAAACCTTATTTTACCCAATCATTAGAATTTGATTGAGTTAGTTTAAAACCTAAAATACGTATACATATTTTACATGTATACACATTAAAAAAAAATACTCTCGAATAATACATGTACACCACACATGTTTCATATTTCACAAACTATGATTTGCGTATATATAATATATGAGTTATTGATGTCGCTCAAATACAAAATACACTGAAAAATTACAAATGCTTTAATTGGCAACAAAAAATTAGACAAGCTACAGGCAAACAATGTTTGTTACGTTACTTCTTTCTTTTGTTTTTGTATGAGTATCTTATATTATTTTTTTAATTATTTCCAATGTTATTTTCAGATCAGAAGAAAGATGGAGAGAGAGCCAATTATCAGCAAAATTCCCTGTCCATTCCTCTTCGTTTGAATGTAATAGTTGTCTTTTCCTACTAGCTAAGTTTTTAATATTTGGATCTCTCCATGAAAGATACTTGTTATATTTATTCGGTGGTATGTAATTTTAGAATATTTTGGATCTCTTCATGTAAGACTTGTTATAGAACTCGTTTCGAAGTACTTTGAAAATAGCTAAAAGAGCTTTTGGTGAAAATGTTTTTTTTTAACAGATCCTTAGTAAAAATGCAAATAAATCTTAGAAAAGTATTAAAGTACTTCATGTAAGAAGCACCCAGTTATGTGCTTCTTCCATGAAGCACTTTAAGAGCTTCTAGAATTCAAAAATATTTTCACTAAAAGAATTTCTAGTCATTTTAATTGTACTTTCAGACAAGCCCATATTTATTCTGTGGTGTGTAATTTTAATATTTTGGATCTCTATATATGAGCTGCTATATTTATTCGGTCAAGTGTGTAATTTTGTTTTTAATATTTGTGTAAGTGTAATGTTTATTGAATATTTGTGTTATTGTCGATTATCCCTCCTCTCATTAAATATAGAAATATTGTTGTATAAAAAAATCATCAAAAATCATAACACTAATCCCCTCACACTTAAACGTCCTTGTGTCTTATTAAAGAATAATACTACACTTACCCCATATTTATATCATCATTTTACCCTCCCTCTAATAATTTTTTTAAGAGGATGTCTGATAACTATTTCGTTTTCAACTTTTAGTTTTTATACTTCAAATCTTATTTGGTAATTTCCTTCAAATTTTCAGCTTTTAAATGAAAATTGAAAATACTTACCAAATAAGATTTCAGTTTTTTTTTTTTTTAAATTGAACTAAAAACTAGGGATGGGCACTTGAAACCGAAAACCGAAACTGAAACACGAATCAAATCGAACCGCATCGAACGATTAGGTTTTGGCGGTTTTGAAATTGAACCGCAAAGTAGGAAACGGTTTGGTTTCAGTTTTGGCTTTTGAAAACCGCACCGAAATCAAAACCGCACCTCAAATTAAATGTCATATTTTATATGGTTGTTTGTTAGAGTCCATATAGTTAGTATTGGACTCAACCACACTAGAATGTCATTCCTTTCCACCCCTATTCTATTCGACAATTATCACTTATCAATGCAGCCCTTCAAAGAGGAAGAGCTATCTTGCATTTCTTTAGGAAACAACAAAATCATCCCCAACTTCTCCATAACAAACCATGTTCCTAGATTTGATAACCATAAGCTTATCAGTAGATGGTGCAAATTAACACTTGCATTAGGATTAACATGTAATTTTATTGGTGCAAATTTACATACAACGTTTTTGGTATTTTACCATGTTAGTAATTAACATTTAAGGGTGCAAAAACAAGTGTGTGTGTGTGTGCGCGCGCGCGTCTATATATATATGGAGTTGGAATATATGTCAACTGTTACAAGCAAATATAGTGTGTTGACTTATAAACAATTATCCCATCCTCCTCATTTATATGTTCAATGTAGGCTTTATTATGCTAATTAGCCTCTGTTGCAAAATACAAATCTCCTTCGTGGCGAAAACATGCAAACAATCCTATTTTATTAATTTTCAGCATAAATTAACACTTGCATTAGATAGGTATAAACATGTATTGTTTGAAAAATGAGACCGTCTTATGTGTAGATAGGTGTAAATTTTAAACTGTACATTTTTTTTTCTCAAAACCAAACCAAAACCGTTTGAAACCGCACCAAACCAAACCAAACGATTTGGTTTCATTTCGATTTTGGCTTCAAAACCGCACCGCCAAAAGTTTTGATTTCGGTTGCGGTTTCACTCAAAATCGCACCGAGCCGAACCGTGCACACCCCTACTAAAAACTGAAAATGAAATGGTTATCAAACGACTCATAAGAACATTCTTGAGCCTTGCCAACTCAATAGACTTTTTGAACTTACAAAAGATTCAAACAAATGGTAGACTACTTTAGCTCACAAAACTCAACTTCAATGGGAGCCCAAAGTATCTCCTTTTTTTTAATGGGTCGTTTGATAATTATTTCGTTTAGTTTATGAAAACCTAAAAATTGAAATCTTATTTGGTAACTACTTTTAGTTTTCATTTTTAATAAAATTAAAACTAAAAACCAAAACTCAACCATTCTTGATTTTTTAAAATATGGCATTGAATTTTCACTTTTTGGTTTTTAATTTTCATTTTTTTGAAAACTGACAAAAAAGATTTTAGCTTAAAAAAAAAAACTGAAAACCAATACTAAAAACCGATAAAAATGTATACCAGGCTTACATTTTACCTTATTCAAATAAGTATATTATTTTCTTGTTCATTAAATAAAAATTAGGACAAATGGTGGACCACGTTTAAACGTGAAAACACACGAACCAATTGCAACCTCAATATGTGGAATCATCTTGTTCCATGTTAATTGATGTACAAATTCAATAATTATGTAAACAGTTTATCTATATACTAGCCTCTCCGCACGCACTAACGTGCATGCGAGAGGCATTTTTGCATCACGGGCGCGAGGATATGCATGATAAAAAAAGAGTTCCTTTTTGCACAATACATTTAAAATATATCTTTACAATTACAATGGGAAAAACTAACACAATACACCTTTAGGGGCGCGTAGCGCCCGTGATATAAAAATGCCTCTCGCACGCACGTTAGTGTGTGCGGAGAGGCTAGTAATAATTTAAATGAAGTTAGTGTGATTATCTTATTGTTTAGACTTTGGATCAATTAGAAAAATTATAAAAACAAAACAAACAATACCAAATACACTTCTAGAAAGATCATAGGTGCAAATAAGCAAAATAAAGTGTGAAGGGTGCAATTTGCTCATTAATTTGAGAGGGGATGAGCATTACCATTACACTAATTGTTGTTGAACGGTTATGATTCAATTTCTATGTAAAGAAATCTTGAATTAAAAGACATCTAACGGTAATTAATAGGATTAAATGTTTACTATGTGATCAGCAAGAAATAAATGACTTTGCGCAACCCGTTTAATTATTCTCTTAATTCTCCCTTGATTTATTTACTCAATGTTAAATACAAGGGGGAAAAAAAACAATGTGCATAAATCACTTCTCTAGAAAAAATACACCCTTATAATAAACATTTTTTATTTTCTAAAAGTGCTTCTAAACATGCTGCAAACATTGTTTTTAATCTCAACAAAAACACCTCCAAAGAGGCATATTTTAGTTGTATTGGGCAAAGAGGTACTTTATCTTTATCATGCACGTCTTAAAACATTGTCATATTTTTTGTTTTCACTTTGCCTAAAGTAATGATTTAAATGTTATTCATGCAATTGTCAAACAACATCATCTGGAAGCAAGTTCCTACCTAAAGTTCATAAACAATAGTAAGTAGATGTGAATAAAAATAAGTAGATGAAAACATTAAGTACTTGTAGCAAAATACAAAACAACTTAAATGTCAAAATATAAAACCTACATCACAATATGTACATTTTTCACAATACCCATAAAGTCTATGTCATTGTTTCTTTTGAAAAGAAAATTGACATCAATGCTGCAATTTCCACCCATTCGTTCTTGATTGACACTTCAAATTTTCATTGCCAATCTACAAACAATAGTGAGAAAATTAACTATTTTGGTCCCTTTATAAACTCCTTTTATTTGGGTTTTACAACAATCTCATTATTCATTTAGCCTATATAAGAGGAGTATTTATACAAGCTCATTGTTCACAGCCGTTTGGTAATTGTTCCACTGGTAATTCTGATGTGAATCTCTCATATGCATAACAACACCAATAAAAAACAAAATAAAATTAAAAAATAGTGGAAACTGAGGAAAGAAACGTGGGAGAGAGACTGCTTTTTTCAAACTGCTTTCAGTTTAAAGGGTCTCATGTTATTGCTAATGGAATAAAAAAAAAAAAAAAAAAAAAAAAAGACCTAATACGTTTAGAATAGAACTGCTATTCAGCAGTTGCAGGCTTGAAGTGTGTGAAGGAAACAGTTTTTAAGAACGATAAACGCGAACGTGCATGAAAATAAAGCAAACGTGGGAGAGGAAACAGTTTTTAAGAACGATAAACGCGAACGTGCAAATTTACATACAACGTTTTTGGTATTTTACCATGTTAGTAATTAACATTTAAGGGTGCAAAAACAAGTGTGTGTGTGTGTGCGCGCGCGCGCGCGTCTATATATATATGGAGTTGGAATATATGTCAACTGTTACAAGCAAATATAGTGTGTTGACTTATAAACAATTATCCCATCCTCCTCATTTATATGTTCAATGTAGGCTTTATTATGCTAATTAGCCTCTGTTGCAAAATACAAATCTCCTTCGTGGCGAAAACATGCAAACAATCCTATTTTATTAATTTTCAGCATAAATTAACACTTGCATTAGATAGGTATAAACATGTATTGTTTGAAAAATGAGACCGTCTTATGTGTAGATAGGTGTAAATTTTAAACTGTACATTTTTTTTTTCTCAAAACCAAACCAAAACCGTTTGAAACCGCACCAAACCAAACCAAACCAAACGATTTGGTTTCATTTCGATTTTGGCTTCAAAACCGCACCGCCAAAAGTTTTGATTTCGGTTGCGGTTTCACTCAAAATCGCACCGAGCCGAACCGTGCACACCCCTACTAAAAACTGAAAATGAAATGGTTATCAAACGACTCATAAGAACATTCTTGAGCCTTGCCAACTCAATAGACTTTTTGAACTTACAAAAGATTCAAACAAATGGTAGACTACTTTAGCTCACAAAACTCAACTTCAATGGGAGCCCAAAGTATCTCCTTTTTTTTAATGGGTCGTTTGATAATTATTTCGTTTAGTTTATGAAAACCTAAAAATTGAAATCTTATTTGGTAACTACTTTTAGTTTTCATTTTTAATAAAATTAAAACTAAAAACCAAAACTCAACCATTCTTGATTTTTTAAAATATGGCATTGAATTTTCACTTTTTGGTTTTTAATTTTCATTTTTTTGAAAACTGACAAAAAAGATTTTAGCTTAAAAAAAAAAACTGAAAACCAATACTAAAAACCGATAAAAATGTATACCAGGCTTACATTTTACCTTATTCAAATAAGTATATTATTTTCTTGTTCATTAAATAAAAATTAGGACAAATGGTGGACCACGTTTAAACGTGAAAACACACGAACCAATTGCAACCTCAATATGTGGAATCATCTTGTTCCATGTTAATTGATGTACAAATTCAATAATTATGTAAACAGTTTATCTATATATAAAGTGAGATATAAAGTGAGATAAAGTGAGAAGACCAAATAGGTGAAACATTCAATAAACTCAATATTGTCCTTTGTTTCCTTCACAATCAAAATCCAAAAAAGTTTAGAAAATGAGGATAAAATGGTAAAACCAGTATTGCTACATAGGAGAAAGGATGAATGTGGTTTGATTTGGAACTGCTATGAGCAGTTGCGTTCGTTTTCTCTCTTTCTTCCACCATCCACCACACAAAAACTCAATCGTCTTAGTCTCTCAGGTATTTTTCTTTATTTTCCTCTCTTCTCTTGCTCTTTTTGGCATTGATTTCTTTTTCCATCATGTCTTATCAAGAATGAATTTGAAGTCTAAATTACGGCTAAATTATAGAGGAGAAAATCTGGAAGGAATCCATTGGTGGATTCAGGCTCGACTCTAAAACGGCAGCGATCGAGGTTAGATCATAAGCATGCTGTAGTGGGCAGTGAAACCCCGATTTTCGGAGCAGCAACAACCTTATTTGGTGGAGTTGAGCATGCGACTCCGACTTAAATTGAATAATCTCTGCGATGGAGCAACTCGGTTTGCAAATAACTTATGATGAACTGAAACATTCCTCCCAATTTCTACAACCAACATCTCACCGCACACCTTGAGAACAAAAGAGTACGTAAAATTGTCTGCTTTCTGTCCAAAACTAAGTATTTCACGGTACAAAACCAGAGGCTTAAACAGATATCCATTACAGGCATATTCCTTGATTATGAAATTCCACAGGAACAAGTTTTTCAGTAAAATCCCAACAAGTTTTTAAGTAAAATCCCATAAAAAAATATGATGCGCTTGGGGCATTTTACCGCAGTACATAGAAAGGGGCGGTGAAGGCGACAACGTGGAGGTTCTTGCCATTTGGTAAGGATTTGGTTTTGATGAGGGATCGGAAGATGGTAATTTTTAATTCTCCCCTTACTTCAAATGTTGAAGATCCATAAGGAAGAGGTGTTTCACTTCATTAGTTTGTATATTAGCATTTTTTATATATTTGTAGTTTGTAACCGTATGATAGGATTACAAATAGTAACGATTTCACTAAATCTCTCTGGCTTTAATTCTTTATTGTTTTATCCTTTTTGTGTGAGATTCTATCAATTATTTACAATCTCTGCATTCTTATTCATGTGCTTATAACAACCATTTAAATTGATTATTATTTTTCTTGCAGTTCCAAGCTTTTGATAAATTAAGGCCAACTCTCTCGATCTCCCTCTTTATCCTGCTTTCTTTCAATTTCTTGGTATGCAATAGTTCTTTGCCTAGATTTTTTTATAATATTATTTACTATTATTATATTTTCTTCTTCTATATATAAAAAAATCCAGAAGACAAAAACTTTAAAAGGACCTCAATCCAAAAATACTCTTATTTGATTCAGATTTTTAAGAAAAAAATATTTCAATTTGTAGTCTTCTAGCAAAACAAAACTACCACGTAGAGGGATAAAAAGATAAAAACATGGGTATAGAGTTTTTATTTTTTATTTTTTAATTTTTATTTTTAATTTGGTAGAATGGCTATAGAGTTTTGAACGTGGGAGAAGACAAGATAAGAGCAGTGAGTTTTCATTGGTAGAATGGCTATAGAGTATTTAGGGTTTTCATTTAAGTTCGTAATATGCTTTTCAATTATTGAATGGTTTATTTCTCCCTCTCCTTCTTCTTATAGGGAAATCTATGGAACGATTATTGTTGAACTTGATGCCTGTTTCATTTGGAGAATAGTCATTTTGACTTTTCTCATTCTAATTCCTTTTTACTATTCATATTCATTTTCCATTCTGATTACATGTACGTAAATATGGATCGATTTTTAGTCATCGACATTCATATGTTTTGCAGGTTCTTGATCCGGTGAGAAGATTGAGCTATTGATGGATAAACCTGATAATCTTCGCCTGACTTTTCTCATTCTAATTCCTTTTTACTATTCATATTCATTTTCCATTCTGATTACATGTACGTAAATATGGATCGATTTTTAGTCATCGACATTCATATGTTTTGCAGGTTCTTGATCCGGTGAGAAGATTGAGCTATTGATGGATAAACCTGATAATCTTCGCTCCCAGTTAATTAGTCCATAGTTTATGTGTATCAGAATAATATTTGATTTCTTAATATGTGGCTTCATTCAAATGGAGTTTGTTTTTATATTGAGTTCTTACAATTGTGGTAGCATAAAATTGACAAAGCAGTTTGCAAGCGGAATGGGAAAGGGGAAGATATATATCAAGAAATAATAGATAACATACTATGAAGCCAGAAACCCTATCAACTCCATCTTTAGCAATTTTTAATAAGATAAATTGTTCAAACAAATGTAATAAAAGTCAGTGTACTTCGTGGTACTGTAAGGAAAAAAAAATATATATATATATATATGAATTCTTACTCTTCAACTTAATGCCATAGATTGATTGTTTAATTTATTCTCTTACATTATTATTTGATTCCTTGAAGTATTTTTACCTTTATTTTTTCCTAATCTCTTTGAATGTGCTTTAGTGCGTACAAGGAGCCTTTATTTTATCACGCATTTTACACCCAACTTAATCAACTTAATTATATTCCAATACCTTTTATTTGTAATTGTATGTATTTTATTTTTAGGACGCCATATAAGAAAGAAAACAACTACCACAACACATTTAAGGGGTGCGTAGCACCCATGATTAAAAAAGGCCTCTCATGCGCGTGAGCGTTTGCAGACAGACTAGTAACTTTATTTAATGGTTAGGACAAAACCCAACACTAAACCAATCCAATTAAAATGGTCCAAACATTGATTTTTCAATTTTGCCCCTACCTTTTCCGTTTAATATCTTTCTTCCTTCTCTCTTCCACTCTGTCTTCCCCATTTCTTCATGAATCCTCACTCTTAGAGCAGTTCCACCGTGGTGTATTACCCGGTGGACTGGGGATGGAACAGGGCCAAATAGGCCGGGGGATAAGGTCCAGCGTATGCCAGCTCGAGGGACAGGCCAGGCTCGAGCAACAGGCTCGGCAGGGATTGCCAGCTCGAGAGCCCGAAGGGAATGTGATGTGGGCTGACGTCAGGACGACGTCAGCCACAATATAAAAAAAAAATAAAAATTATTAATAAAAATTAAATAAATGAAAAAAAATGAAAACCCAAGCTTTGAACTTAACGGCTCTCGCCGGAGTTCGTCGTCGATGTTGATTAATTATTTCAATAATAAAATATTTTTTATTTCTAAATATATTCACTTAATGTTAAAAATGTTACAATTAATATATTTATATTTATGGCTAAATTTTTTATCATATATTTTTATGTTTAGTTTGTACCATTTTTTTAATTTCCAACCTTTTCTTAATTTTTACCAATTTTCTTTTCAGTTTTAATTTGTACCCATATATATATTTTTTTTGTGCCCATATTTTATAAAGTTTTATTTGTATTTGTACCCATATTTTTTTTATTTATTTGTACCCATTTTTAATTTTGCTAAATGTACCCATGCTAATTATATGTACCATTCATGTAATTTTTTTTCAAATTTTTAATCTTAAAATGTACTCATTCTTAAATATACCAATTTGTTATATGTAAAATGTACCATTTTTTTATATAAAATATATTCAATATTTTTTTTTCTAATCCATTTTTAAACTTATATGGGTACATTATTTTTTCTTTGATTTGAGAATGTATCCATGTTAAGTTTAATCGAAAAAATTTCTAATTTTTTTAAACCCAAAATTTTTTTTTTTTTTTTTTATGATTTTGAAGAATGTACCCATGTTTTGATACACTAATTTGTTGGTTAATTTTTTATGAATGTACCCATGTTTGTACACACACACACATATAATAGTATGTTTATATTTTAATATTTTTAATCCCACAAATTATGGTTTTTTATTTAAAATGTCATTAATATAAACAACTATAAATTTCCATTTTTAATTTAAAAAAATATAGTAACGTACATAAAAATAAATTATCACATTAATTTCAGGGACTTGGATCTAAAATTGAAAACCAACAAGGTTTTAATCAAAGAATATTCATAGCTAGGGACCGCATCTAAAGTCACCCTAAAAAAAATAATAAAAATTATTAATAAAAATTAAATAAATGAAAAAAAATGAAAACCCAAGCTTCGGGGATACTTTCTCAACTACCAAATTACAGAGAGACTTACAAGTACGATTATCTTTGCAAGAGTAGAGGTGACTTACTCGCTCACTTTGAGAAGAGCTTCATGAAGGAGAGGAAATGAGAGGTTGGGGAAAGCGAGAAAAGGGAGAGAGAGAGAAAGAAAAGGGCGAAAGAGAGAACAAGGAATGCATTTACCGAAGGAAATAAAATGTCCATAAGTGAATTAATTATTTTATTAATAAGAATATTAAATAAAATAATGATTAAAAAGCTAAACCAGCAAAATTGAAAAAACTAAACATTAAATAAATTTTAAAAATGTTAAAATAACATCAAATGAATTTTAAATGTATAATTATAAACATTTTTATATACAAATCAATTTATATTCTTTAACAAATTTAGAACGAATTAAATATCGTACTATCTATGTCTCCTCTCTTGTGAATGATACCATAAGTTACTAGCGAATCCCGTAACCAAACCGAACTGCGAACTTGAACTGTACTTCGTATCTAGTAACTATGGACCAACCAAATCATTTCTAATCAAATAAAAATAAATGATTTTTGTGTTTGAACAGTGGCTTACATAATATACATCGCATTTATTTCTCGGTAACCAAACACAATTCAGGAAAAGGAAATTACAAACTTGAACAGTGGCTTCTATTATGAAACTAAGCCAAAATAACCCATCATATTTCTGAGACTAAACCAAAATAACCGAAGCTATTTATGGAACTACAGCAAAATAACTCACACTATTTTTTAAACTACAGCAAAATAACCCAACTATTTTTGAAATTGAACCAAAAGAATACACATTATTTCTGGAACTACAACAAAATAACCCGCACTATTTCTAAAACTTAACCAAAATAACACACATTATTTCTGGAACTATAGCAAAATAACTCACTATTTCTGGAACTGAACCAAATAACCCATACTATTTCTGGAACTACAACAAAATAACCCACACTACTTCTGAAACGACAGCAAAATAACCACATTATTTATGAAAGTGAACCAAAATAACCCACATTGTTTCTGAAACTATAGCAAAATAACCCACCCTATTTCTGAAACTATAGCTAAATAACCTACAATATTTCTGAAACTTAACCAAAATAACCTACATTATTTATGGCACTACATCAAAGTAACCCATACTATTTCTGAAACTGAACCAAAATAATCTACACTATTTATGAAATTATAGCAAAATAGCACAGTATTTCTGAAATTGAACCAGAATACTATAGATTACTACTAATTTAATTACAATACTATGGATGATATAGTCAATCCCAAAATGTTGCAAACTTATGGTAGTCTTAATAAACGAACCACCTACTATAACATAGTGTTTGGATCAAAACTTGATTTTGGGCTTAAGGAAGGAGCTGGCCCAAAAGGAGGCCTGAAGGAATAGTTGACCAAGGCCCGGCCAAAACCCAGAAAAGCAGAAAAGGCATCTTCTGACTTGGTGCAGCTCATGAAGACCACTTGCTTACTTACCCAAGGGCCAAGTGGTATAGACTGACCAGCTACATAGCCCATAAAGTACTTTATGGTGGCATTACATGTAAAATAGCTGATGAGTCATCACCCTCAAACCGCATTCGAGCAAGGCTGCTGCTACAGGAGGTCAAGCCGAGTTGTCTATATAAAGAGAAAGAGAAACCAGGAATAAGGACACTCAATCAAACAAACAAATGCAAGCCCAAACTCTGCTCAAAGCCAGATTTGTCTTCAAAACGAAGCTGTAGTCAGCCCGTGAAGCAGAAGCCTGACAGCAACCCTCAACCGGCGCCAACCTCCCGGGGAGCTGTGTGCTCGTCGGCCTGGAAACATCCCCAACGGAAATTCCTGACGCGAACATAGTTTTGGCACGCCCGGTGGGATTCCCTTCTTTGATAAGAAGATATATGAAAAAAATGCCTGAAGATTTGGAAACCACATTATTGCAAATGCTGCAAAGATTGGAAAAAGTCTCCACAGGCTCCAGAAACGATACAAACTTGACTCATCCCGAAGGAAAAAGACTTAAAGCCAGCCAGCCAGAAGAGGTGGTAATGACCAAACCTACAGTTCCCTTCTCAGAAGCCCCTATAAATATGATCAATATGGCATGGGCGGAGAAAGGAAAAGAAAAGATCACAAGGGAAGCAGAGGAAGAAAGACTGGCTAAAAAACCTGCATGAGGGATGATCAAATCGCCCGGATGTCCAAAAGCAGCCATAATCAAGGGGATGGTTATGTGTAGTAAGTGCCAATGCGAGTGTGAGCTCGAAATTCCCCCTGCTGGAATCCTCATTGATCATGAATTGATCAGGAGGAAGGAAGAAGACGTAAGGAGAGAAGCCCGTGAAAAGATCAAGCAGGCAACAAAAAAGAAAAAGTCCTTGGCCTCAAGGCATAAAAAAGAACTTTATGTGGACTTAACCCATCCATGACAGTCCTTGATAAACGAGAAGGCTGAAGTTACTTGGGGCGCAAGTAATCGACCTACCTCTTAGTTTTATTTCTATTATATTATGATTATCATAGAACGCGTAAGCATGAAATGGATTCTGATAGGAAGCCTTAAGGCCTACACCTAACGCCCCACGAAGGCACCTATTTGGATTTATTCCGTTTTGCGGTCTAAGGGCGAAAATGGTATGTAGTCGGAAAGAACGGACAGCCTACCAAACCAATGGGAGCCTCCATGGTCAGGAGGGTTCAAAGGCAGCACAAAGCCTACATGAATTCCCTGAAGACCCCGCAACATCCGAAGCCTCCAAGAATCAAAAGTTGGAGAAAACAGCATCTGGGGGAAGTAGTCAGCTCCGTTGGAGAAGTAAGAAAGAGGTGGAAAATGCCAATAGCAAGACAGAAGGCGAGGGGAATCACGTGCCGTAGAACCAACACCCTGGGAAGTATAGGATCTTGAGGAGAGCTCAAGAAGATCTGATCATGGTGCCAACCCCTGGGTGGAAGCCAGAGCCTATTTGCGTTGGAACTGTTTCTAGGGCTGGAAAAAATTCCCGAAATTCCCAAACCAAACCAAAAAAATCCCAAACCCAAACCGATAAATCCCAAACCCAAACCGATAAATCCCAAACCGAAACAATCCCGAACTTTGGTAATCCCGTACCGAAAAACCAACCCCTGGGTGGAAGCCAGAGCCTATTTGCGTTGGAACTGTTTCTAGGGCTGGAAAAAATTCCCGAAATTCCCAAACCAAACCAAAAAAATCCCAAACCCAAACCGATAAATCCCAAACCGAAACAATCCCGAACTTTGGTAATCCCGTACCGAAAATTACCGAAAAATTCGGTATGGGATTGGTTTTCAAATTTCATTTCTTCGGTTTTCCCGAAGTCCCGAAATCTTCTTTAGCTTTTTCCTTTGTTCCTACTTTCCAGCGCTACATCTGCAAAGAACAATGAAAAAATAAAATAAAAAGCAAAGCCTTTCGGTTCCATTAGCAAAGGCACAAAAATAAAATAATATGGAAAAGGCATGTGATGGTGATGCCTTGTCGGTTTGGGAGAAAAGCACAAAGCTTTTTTGGAAACTAAAATCACAAAGCTTTTGTTTTGGTTTTGAAACTTGATTCTTGAGGCAGAGAGAGAGAAGCAATCTTCGTGTTGGGAAAGCAGAGATAGGAAGAAGCTCTCTCGTCTCTGGCCTCGACCCATTTCTCTCTCTATCCTCTCTGGGTTACGAATCCTCAGTGCTGCACAGGCACGATCCATAACCCACAACAAATAATTCCATTTGATGATCACTGAAGCTCGAGAGAAAAAGATTGGATTTTTGCATGTGGGTTGCAGAAATGGCATAAGAAGATGTGATTGTGGAGAGGAGTGGGTGTGGCCGTGTGGGGTTGGGAGCGAGGTGGACTCGGAGTCACTGCCGTGCTCGAAGAAAAAGATCGGATCTTTGCATGTGGGTTCTAAAGGATTTGTGCATAAATGGCATGAGAAGATTTTATTGTGGAAAGGAGTGGGTGTGGGGTTGGGAGCTAGGTGGATTCGAGTCGCCGCGGTATGGGATCCCATACCGAACCACCCCTAACTGTTTCATCTGAGAGGATACCACCTTCTCTGCCATTGGTGGACCCTTTTGGTGAAGTTCCAAAACAAACACTATACGCGGGCATGAATCAACAGCAACAGGAGGGGGCATCAGAACCACTACTTCCAGCCGATGTGATGGCCTGGTTGGATGAATTCATGGACCAGATTGGGAGCAAGAAGGAAGATTTGCTCGAGCCTAGTAATTTCCATATCAACATGGCATATGTATTATTCGCCACGTTTGGTGCCAGACCTGATCAACCCGCTACTATGGAGGGTGATTACTTGACAATTGAGCCAATGATGGCATATGTCAATGTTGAGGTAGTTGAAGAAGAAGAATCGGGCAAGGCCGAATCTTCAGAAGCATCCAAAGGTGGTCCTCTAAGGATTTATACAGATGAGATGGTGTTTAGCCGCCCGAACATCTCGCTGGCCAACCATTTGAAGCCCATATATGTTACAGCTCACTTGGAAGGTGTGCCCTTCAAAAGAATTCTAATTGATGGAGGAGCAGCTGTTAATGTGTTACCAGCTAAGCAGATGAGGAAAATGGGAAGAGGCACGGAGGATCTTATTCCCACAGACCTCACGGTCTCTAGCTTCTCAGGCGCTATCACCAAGACTTATGAGATATTGCCTTTAGAAGTGGATTTGGGATCTAAACAGATAATGCTGGCATTCTTTGTGGTGGACTGCACCTCTACTTATGGGGCCTTACTCGGAAGAGATTGGATCCACCAAAGTTTGGCCATACCCTCCACTCTTCATCAACAAGTAGCTGTTTATCATGAGGCGGGCATAGAATGACCAGGTTTTTGGGAGATAGTAGAGGCCGAATCATGACCATTCCTCTCCACAGCCAATGTTGCGGAAGCAAGTTTCTACAACCCCAACATAGGAATCTTGAAATGTTCAAGAGCTGATAAGAACGGCCGCCCTACCAAGGTGACGGCCCAAAAACTTTTGGAACAAGGAATGCTCCTTACTAAAGAGGAGTGGGAAATACCTTGTATCATCCCAAATCCCCTACACCATCAATGACTGAACAAAAGAAGAAAGATCAGGTAATGGCAGTCAGATCCCTGATTAAAAGACTGTTGGTGTATGGGAAGGGAAGAAGGCAAGAAAGGGAGCTCTTGGATAAGGAAGAACAGGAATGGCAGGATGGAGCTTCAACCAGCCAGCATGAAAGCAAGGAGGAATCTTGCAAAGAAGAACTGGATAAGGCCATTCAAATGGCCGAGTGCATATATGACCTAGACGGGCCAGACGACTTGGCCGAGAGCCCGGAGCTGGTCGAATTTTTGTGTGCAGAATCGGATAAGCCACCACCAGAAGTCCAGGATCCTCTGGAAATTATTGATCTAGAAACAGATGAGGATCCAAGACCAATACAGATCAGTGGTTTATTGGGGGTTGATGATCGGGCAAAGATTATTTGCCTTTTGCAAGAATTCAAAGATTGTTTTGCTTGGCATTATAATGAGATGCCAGGGTTAGATCCAACCTTGGTGGAGCATAGAATGCCCATCAAGGAGGGATATAAAACTGTTAAGCAAGCACCACGAAGGATGTCGAAGGAGACAGAAGAAAAGGTAAAAAAATGAGATTGAAAGGTTGGTAAAAGCTGGCTTTATCAGACCAGCCAAATATGTGGAGTGGCTAGCCAACATTGTACCCGTTCTAAAAGCTGTAACAAAAGCAGTACAATGTTGTGTTGACTACAGAAATATTAATAGTGCCACACCGAAAGATGAGTATCCCATGCCCATGGCCGATTTATCCATAGATGCAATAGCAAAACATAAAGTCTTATCTTTTATGGATGGAAATGCCGAGTATAATCAAATAAAGATGGCTCCAGAAGATATACATAAAACAACTTTTAGGTATCCCGGTCATGTGGGGGCATATGAATATCTGGTCATGCTATTCGGGCTCAAGAATGCTGGTGCAACCTACCAAAGGGCAATGAATGCCATCTTTCACAATCTGATTGGCCAGAGCATGGAAGTATATATCGATGACATCGTGGTAAAATCTAAGACGGAAGAGCAGCATCTAGTAAACCTCAAGCAATCATTGACAAGGATGAGGATCCACAAATTGAAGATGAATTCAAAGAAGTGCGCATTTGGAGTGAGGGCGGGCAACTTCTTGGGATTCCTGGTGCATCAGAGAGGTGTGGAAGTGAACAAGAACAAATCTCGGGCAATAATGGAGTCACCTTTACCCACCAATAAAGTGCAACTCCAAAGGCTACTAGGCAAAATTAACTTCTTAAGGAGGTTCATTGCCAATTTAGCGGGCAAGATCCAGCTGCTAACTCTTCTACTAAGATTGAAAGATAAAGAAAACTTCGAGTGGGGACCGCCACACCAACATGCCTTTGACAGCATCAAGGCCTATTTAACTTCTCCACCAGTGTTGGTGCCACCTCAAAGGGGAAAGCCCTTAAAGCTGTATATTTCTGCTTCAGAAAAGTCAATCGGGAGTTTGCTAGCCCAAAATAATGAAGGCGGGAAGGAGCAGGCCGTATACTACCTCAGCAGACTCCTGACCGAGGTAGAGACAAGATATTCTCCAGTAGAGAGATTATGCTTGGCTCTATATTTTACTGCCAGCAAGCTAAGGCATTACATGTTGCCCTGTCACGTACACATCATCGCCAAAACAGATGTGATAAAGTACATGTTGTCAAAGCCAATGCTAAAAGGAAGGATTGGGAAGTGGATTCTAACATTATCAGAGTTCAGTTTTCAATATGTACCCCAAAAGGCAGTCAAAGGCCAAGCAATTGCTGACTTTCTGACCGAGCATCAAGAATCTCAAAGTGAGGTAATTAATATCCCGGGAAGCCTGGAGGTTACTAGCATTTGGATCCCACCAAGAAAAGATATTTCGGGCAAAGAAGATTGGGTCCAGCAAGAGATAAGAAGAGTAACTGGTCTCTGGATCACTCCTTGGAAGTTGTATTTCGATGGATCTCACACTCAAAAGGCTTCAGGAGCTGGGATTGTGATTGTAAACCCTCAAGGGGTTTATCATTATTACTCATTTCTCCTGGATTACCAAGAAAATACTAGTAATCGGGCAGAGTATGAGGCCTTAATAATTGGTCTAGAAATCCTGATGGATTTGGGGGCAGCAGAGGTAGAAGTCTTTAGTGATTCAGAGTTGGTAATAAACCAACTGAATGGTGAGTTCAAGTGCAGACATATCACTATGGCGGGGTATTACATGGCAGCTACGCAATTATTGAGTTTTTGGGATTCTGAGATATTAGTCAATCATGTTCCCAGGGGAGTGCCAATGCAGGAGAGAAAATATGGGGTAGATGTCGAGATCCAAAAAAGAAACCTTCCTTCTATCTTAGAAAGGGGATTCAGTCTGGATATAATGGTTCTAGAGACCGAGATAGAAGATTGGAGGTCACCTATCATTCATCATTTGAAGGATCCCTCTTCGCCTACAAGTAAGAAGAATAGACAGCAAGCAACCAAATATGTCTTATGGGCGAAGAACCTGCTAAGGAAAACTCCATATGGGTTATTATTAAAATGCTTAGGCCAAGAAGAATCCATGAGAGTGATGGCCGAAATACATGAAGGGATATGTGAAGCACATCAGGCGGGGACAAAGATGAGATGGTTGCTTAGAAGGTACGGTTATTTCTGGCCCGACATGGAAAAAGATTGCAAGTCTTATGCCCGAGGTTGTGAAGAATGTCAAAGGCACGGACCTCTCCAACATGTGCCTTCAGTACCTTTAAATCCAGTAGTCAAGCCTTGGCCTTTCAGAGGGTGGGCGATGGACTTCATCGGGCAAATCTATCTAGCTTCTAGTAAAGGGCATACTTTTATAATTGTAGCAACGGATTACTTCACCAAGTGGGTGGAAGCATCGGCAGTAAAATCCATAACTTCAGCCGCAGTCAAGAATTTTGTCGAGACCAAGATTCTGCACAGATATGGGGTGCCCGAAACTATAGTACCGAACCATGCGCCATCTTTTATTTCAAAAGAAGTTGAAGAGTTTGCAAGCAAGTACAGAATAAAGATGATCCAATCCAGTCCATACTATCCTCAATCAAATGGTCAGGCAGAAGCCAACAACAAGATCCTAGTCAACATTATCAAAAGAGTTGTGATAGATAGTCCAGAAAAATGGCATGAAAAGCTGGGGAATATGTTGTGGGCATACAGAACTTCCAAGAGGGCAGGAACAGGGACAACTCCTTATGCTTTGACTTTCGAGCAAGATGTAGTGCTCCCCATGGAGATCAATGTTAGTTCTGTTAGAATTCAAAACCAAATTGGGTTACATAGTGAAGAATACATCGAAGCCATGTGTCAAGGAATTGAAGACTTGGATGTAGCCCGAATTGAAGCCTTGAACCAGATTCAGGGAGGAAAGAAAGCTGTTGCCCAAGCTTATAACAAAAAGGTGAAGATAAAGTCTTTCAAAGAGGGAGATTTAGTATGGAAAACAGTCCTCCCGCTAGGTGCTCAGCTTCAGGGCTTTGGAAAGTGGAGCCCGACATGGGAAGGTCATTTCATTATTAGTCGAGTTTTGGATAAAGGAGGATACTACCTAGCGGACCTCGAAGGAAATGGGCAGAAACATCCCATTAATGTTAAATTCTTGAAAAAATATTGTCCTACATTATGGGATATTAGAGATTGTTACATTGAAGAGGGGGCAAAGTAAAGCAGGCTTTGGGAGTTTCATATGCAGTGTTTGTTCATCAACCATTCAATAAAGACAGAAAGACAAAAGTTGCTGAAATAATATTTATTTCATGTCGACAAATTGGTGAAATTAACAATAGATTCAATTCCTACGTATTACATTTGATTCTCTCTGGATATGGTGGTGTTTTCAGCTAGTTTTCCGATATCTTCATGAATGGAACCCAATTAGGTGATCGGGATGTGCGGCCAACATGAGCCTGGTAGAGGATCCTCAGACAGGACCATCACCATATGTGATGGTGAAGCCCGACTTATCACCGCAACAAGCAGGAAGACAAGCCTTCAAGAGGAAACCGCCTGACCAGGGGTGTTGGAGATAACGGGGTGTTCGACCAAGGGTGTTGGAGATAGCAGTCATTTGATGAAAACCTTTTTTCTCACGAAAAGGGAGTTTTAGGAAACTCCACTCAAAATCTGAGGAACCCATTTCTCAGTTTAAAAAAAAAAAGGAAGACAAGAATGCTCGAGGAGGATGGAAGTAAAGGCCGAAGAGGATTTGATGGCTTGACAGGAGAAATTCCGAGCCAGAATTTATAGGGTCCAGAGGACAGTTCAAAGGTCGTGAGAAGAGCAAGGGGCACAGAAAACACAAGTTCCAAAAGATTGATATACACACATGCAGATATTCAATCAATGATGGCGCCTAGGATTCCAACCTTAATATTAATTGAATGAGGCACTGTTTGGATCAAAACTTGATTTTGGGCTCAAGGAAGGAGCTAGCCCAAAATGAGGCCTGAAGGAATAGTTGACCAAGGCCCGGCCAAAACCCAAAAAAGCAGAAAATGCCTCTTCTGACTTGGTGCAGCTTATGAAGACCACTTGCTTACCTACCCAAGGGCCAAGTGGTATAGACTGACCAGTTGCACAGCCCATAAAGTACTTTATGGTGGCATTACATGTAAAATAGCTGATGAGTCATCACCCTCAAACCGCATTCGGGCAAGGCTGCTGCTACAGGAGGCCAAGCCGAGTTGTCTATATAAGGAGAAAGAGAAACCAGGAATAAGGACACTCAATCAAACAAACAAATGCAAGCCCAAACTCTACTCAAAGACAGATTTGCCTTCAAAACGAAGTTGTAGTCAGCCCAAGCCTTCAT
The DNA here is from genome assembly GCA_006547085.1 of Malus baccata. Classification (NCBI taxonomy): domain Eukaryota; kingdom Viridiplantae; phylum Streptophyta; class Magnoliopsida; order Rosales; family Rosaceae; genus Malus; species Malus baccata. Next base: position 466,055 of record VIEB01000286.1, on the reverse strand, counting down.
CCCTCTCGGGACAAGCCTTCATCCCTCGCGGGATAAACCTTTCTTCAAACCTTTGTAATAGCTCTGTTACCCTGTTCAACCTTGCTGTAGTATCGATTCATCTTTTGTAATCTCTCTATCTCTATCTCTCTCTCTAAACTTTCAGACCCTTGACAAAACTACAAAGATAGGAACATGCAAGACGATCAGTCTTACCTGATAAGGTTTAACCTTGCCCGACCTTCTTTGTTTTTATCTTTTCATTCATTAGCCTAGCAATATGTTGTATACTTCCAGTTATATGCAAGTTATTTTTAGCAAGATGACTATTAAAAGGCTTTCTCAGTACTTGGATCCGATTTGAATATATTTTCAGTGTTCAAACCAGATCCAAGTCTGAAGCCCTCGGGCATGCAAATCTGATCAGTTAAAAGTCCTTGGCCTCAAGGCATAAAAAAGAACTTTATGTGGACTTAACCCATCCACGACAGTCCTTGATAAACGAGAAGGCCGAAGTTACTTAGGGCGCAAGTAATCGACCTACCTCTTAGTTTTATTTCTATTATATTATGATTATCATATAACGCGTAAGCATGAAATGGATTCTGATAGGAAGCCTCAAGGCCTACACCTAAGGCCCCACGAAGGCACCTATTTGGATTCATTCCGTTTTGCGGTCTAAAATGTTTGAGTATAAGAACGAACTCTAATGGGAAGCCTCAAGGCCTACACCTAAGGCCCCACAAAGGCACCTATTTGGGTTCATTCTACCTCTCGGGCTCGGGCAATCAAAAATATAATAGTTATAAGACTCCTGCACTCACGAGAACAAATATGATGTGTTCGAGCACTGGTTTAGTTTGATAGGAAGTCTTAAGGCCTATACCTAAGGCCCCACAAAGGCACCTGTTATAACTAACACGGTTTCTCGGGTATATACATATGTATAACTAAAACTCGATATCCATTTTACATCTGCCATGCTGAAGATGGCAGTGGCACGCCTGAGCACCTAAAAGTAATTTTGATTGTGAGCCTCAAGGCCTACACCTAAGGCCCTACAAAGGCACCTGTCAAAGTTAACTATGTCCTTCTCTTTCAGCCTTGCCCGACGAGTCTTGCCCGATAAAGACTTGCCCGACGAGACTTGCCCGACAAAGCCCGACAGTGAAGCAGAAGCCCGACAGCAACCCTCAACCGGTGCCAACCTCCTGGGGAGCTGTGTGCTCGTCGGCCAGGAAACATCCCCGACGGAAATTCCTGACGCGAACACAGAGTATACTGAAAATACTGCAAAAACAAATGTTTATTCACATGATTAGTTTAATATATAATTTCCAACAAATAATAGAAGTGATATAATCTTTTCGATAAGGAATAAAAAAGCATTAATATGACATCACTAGCAAGACAACAGTTTTAACGTATCACAAGAGAATTATACATTCCAAATAGAAAATAACAAAATAACAAACAAAGGAATCAGTCAACATATTAATGCTGAAATTCTGTTAATCGATATGGGATGAAGCTGGAGAGGTGGCAGGGAAGGGGAGCTCAAATAATTCCTTGTGATTTGGAAAGTGCCAAACAAAAAGGCATCATGTAATACTAAAACGCAGTAGTAAATATCACAACTTTCAGGGGTATATTGGAATACTAGAAAAAGGTTTGGGAGTATATCAAAGCTCGGGCTGGATTGACTCAAAGCTCACACACATTTGACAGCGGGCTCAAACCTCCAGGGTTGTTAATCCTCCATTTAATTCAATATGGGCTAGGTTTTATTTCTATTGGGATAATTTTGGGAATTTATTTTTGTCCACGTTGGGCTCTGTAATTCAGCTCATGTAAAATTAGGAGTCTTTGTCCTTATGGTTGATTTTGAGGTGATTTTGGTTAAAAAAAGTAGAGAATAGTTTTTTGTTAGAATAGTCTTAGTCCAGGCCATTTTCATTAAAACTCTCTTTATAGTGTTGAGAGTGTGAATTGCACATGAAAATTAAAGGGACCTTAAATGTACTTATAAGAATGTAAATATGCTTCGGAACCTCAACTTATTTTTTGGTATGAGAGATTAAACCTGAGTCTTGAGCTCAACGACACGTACTTCCATATCACTTAATATGTGTTATTCACATGGTAGGCTAAACGATGTCACATGTGAAAAACGTGTTGAAACTTGAGAATGTGAATCTCAAGTCAAAAAATTAAACTGAGGTGGAAAATTAAACAAGCGAGTGGACATAATAACATTCTTTATAGAACCCCAACCGTTCAACCTAAAGCCCACGAATAAACCCATGATTCATATAAAATTAAAAGCCCAACCCAATTTAACCAAAAAGGTCCACATCGCAAGCGTTGATCCATGGACCAAATAGAAACAGCATAGCATATGTGTGATATAAGATCCAACACAAACACTCGCTCAATCTCAACCGTTCATCACAGACCTCGTTAAATCATCTTGATCATTATTAACTGGATGGTCCATTTTACCCTTCTCAGCATATGAGATGAGGTCCGCTTACTGGAGCTCTCCTTCATTTCCCACCTGAGCTTTCTCGCTTCTTCTCCCCCAATCTCGTTCTCGTCGATTACCTGATTCGGCGACGCATCGCGTTTCGTCCGCCGCAGCTCCACCATGGTACGCAACCGACATCTCAATTCGTCCACATTTTTTGATGATTTTTTTTTTCAGGCTTATTATTCACCTCCCTAGGTTTAACTCTGATTTAACTTCGCTTTCATGTTGTGGCAGTCCGTGATCGTTTTGTATGTTAATTTTCTCTGAAATGTTTGGTTTTAGTAGATCTGATATGGGGTTTTCTGCATTTTCTGTTTCTGTTATCTGTTTGTTTGGTGGAAAAATTGAGGAAAATAGCTGGAAAGGGATAGAAAATGGAATTTTGAATAGCTAGTTAGGTTTTCACCGAAACAGACAATTCCGGATGCCCTCAGACAGAAGCCAGGTTCACCTGCCCAATGCCAATGATACGAAGAGCTAGCTTTGATACGTATTGGAGAAAGGTTCTGACTTTAGGCTTCAAATGGTTTGCGAGTATTTCGGTCTACATTATTTACCACCTCCATTGTTAACATTTTTGTTCGGATAAAAGCCGCGTGGGGACTGTCGGGGAGTCCTCTTAGGTTTATTGGGTTAATTCAATGTGGGTCTAGGTTCAATTTTGTGTGAGACTATCCTCTAGGTCAAACACGTGTAGCTTGGTGTAGGCAAATTAAAGGGGAACACATATATGGTTAAGATTTTCTAGGAATGATGAATTGAGGTTGTACAAGCTGCATTTCAATCTTATAACACATGTGCTCGTATTGCCTTCTTCATGAAATGTAGAATCTTTAAGAAATGAATGTTGCGGATATGCCACAGCTTTGTTATAGTACCAATGTTACACCATGGTTCTGGTTGTGTAAGGATTTTTCATGCATGTTTCTGTGAAGTTGTTTCATGTCAACTGTATTTTGTTTTTCTTGTTAGCTCTGAAGAGTAGATGTTATAGGCATAGGTCACTTTGGAGAAATAAACTGCTTCTGACTTCTTGTTAATTTGTAGGCACCCATCAAGGGTATACTTTCTTTGCAGAGAGCAGCTTTAGCTCGTCATCATGGTGCAAAGTGGGGCCTAGCGTTTAGATCATTCAGCGCTCAGGGAGCAGCACCCTCTACTACTGCTCAACCTCCACCTCCACCACCTCCCGAGAAAACTCATTTTGGTGGTTTGAAAGATGAAGACCGGATTTTCACTAACTTATATGGGTTGCACGACCCATTTCTCAAGGGTGCCATGAAACGAGGTGACTGGTACCGAACCAAAGATCTAGTTATTAAAGGTGCTGATTGGATTGTCAATGAAATGAAGAAGTCTGGCCTACGTGGACGTGGTGGTGCTGGTTTCCCATCTGGTCTCAAATGGTCTTTTATGCCAAAAGTATCCGATGGCCGTCCTTCCTATCTTGTCGTCAATGCTGATGAAAGTGAACCTGGAACCTGTAAGGACAGGGAAATTATGCGCCATGACCCGCACAAACTTTTAGAGGGTTGCTTGATTGCTGGTGTTGGTATGAGGGCCAGTGCTGCTTACATCTATATAAGAGGTGAATATGTAAATGAACGGTTAAACCTTGTAAAAGCTAGAAATGAAGCTTATGCAGCTGGATTACTGGGGAAAAATGCTTGTGGATCTGGTTATGATTTTGATGTTCATATCCACTTTGGTGCTGGTGCCTATATTTGTGGTGAAGAAACAGCGCTTCTGGAGAGCCTTGAAGGGAAACAGGGGAAGCCAAGATTGAAGCCTCCTTTCCCTGCTAATGCAGGATTATATGGCTGTCCCACCACTGTTACAAATGTGGAAACGGTGGCTGTTTCTCCCACCATATTACGGCGTGGACCAGAGTGGTTTGCCAGTTTTGGGAGAAAGAACAATTCAGGGACAAAATTGTTTTGTATCTCGGGACATGTGAACAAGCCTTGCACTGTTGAAGAGGAAATGAGCATACCCTTGAAAGAGTTACTAGAGAGGCACTGTGGAGGTGTGAGGGGCGGATGGGACAACTTACTTGCAGTAATTCCAGGTGGTTCATCTGTTCCATTGCTTACCAAGGATATATGCAATGATGTTTTGATGGATTTTGATGCACTGAAGGCTGTGCAGTCAGGATTGGGAACTGCAGCTGTTATTGTGATGGATAAATCGACGGACATTGTCGATGCAATTGCAAGGCTTTCTTACTTCTACAAGCATGAGAGTTGTGGGCAGTGCACACCGTGTAGGGAGGGGACAGGATGGCTATGGATGATCATGGAAAGAATGAAAGTTGGGAACGCAAAGCTGGAAGAGATTGACATGCTTCAGGAGGTGACCAAGCAGATTGAGGGGCACACAATCTGTGCGTTGGGTGATGCTGCTGCTTGGCCCGTGCAAGGTCTAATAAGGCATTTCCGGCCAGAGCTTGAGAGGAGGATCAGGGAGCGTGCAGAGAGGGAATTGCTGGAGGCAGCTGCTTAAGTGCTTCTCTCAGGTTGCTTCTTGTATCTTTTCCTGCATTCATTTCTTCATTCGACTTCTAAAAAGAAGTAAATAAGGGAGAAAAACAGTACTAGTAACTTCCACTTGGGTACATTGGAATGTGTTTGTTGTTGTCTTGTTGTAAGGCCACGCAACAGGTGGCCTGGTCTGGTTGGCTGAATCTAGACATCAATGGGCTAAAAAAATGTCGCTTGGTCTAATAAAGGGCTCTTCTGCTGTTAGGAACCGAGGGGTCAAAAATGCACTTCATGGGCATTACTGGGGCGCTAAACAAAGAATTTTTACAAATTCCTGTTAGGGCGTTGTAGTCATTTTAAATCCATCTATATGATGGATCGGAGTGCATTTGTTACCAATGTAGCCTTGATCCCTTGGTACTTCGTATGGCAATGACTTCTGTGGTACACATCATGAGACTTGCCAAATTGCACACATTACATGTGACTCATCAAAGCCGGATAAATTATTGAGAGTGAAACGTGTTAACATATGAAATCTTCATCAACTAAATCAAACTAAGTTGAAAAACCAAATAAACCCTACTGGATCAAATCCCTTAATTATGGTTTAATTGAATACATAAAGCATCCAATCTCCTTTGGCAAGAATCTCTGGCATCTATACCAACTTCCATTTCAATAAAGTTGAAGGGGATGGTTTCCCACCGTTTGATAAAGAAAGAAAAACTTGACGTGGATGTTTCAACCTCTCTCGTCGACCAACATCGCTTAAAGACATCCAAATAATTATTAATTATTAGCTTTGTGTCACGACCAAGGGACAGAATTGCTGGACCCCCATCAAATCACCGACTTCTACTAACAAATTTAAGCGAGAATAATTGTCTAATAACCATTTTATTTTGGAAGTGAATTTAACAGTCTTATTCTCTTTTTGCATAATTCTGTTTATTATAATCATTTTTAGTACGGAACGGATCATTTCCGGATCCATTGGTCCTAATTCATCAAGTGTTATCATCCGGATCATTGAAATTTAATCAAACGGCTAAAGTTATTATAACTTTTAAGGTAGATCCCTATTTATAGCCGTTAGATCAAATTTCAATTGTCCGAATGATGAGACTTGATGAATTAAGACCAATGGATCCGGAGAGGATCCATGTCCTTCTAGTACAATTGTTTTTCGATTTTTGTATCATTTAATATGCATTTCTTTCACATTTCTCCTGCCGTTTTTGATAATTTTTTTTCTCTCTCTAGTTTATCATACAAAAATAAAAATAAAAACGAAATAATTATCCAACCAACTCTAACGGTTAAGGCCATCTCTAATTAAGGTTGGCTAAAGGTCTAATAGCAAAAAATGGTCTAATTTGCTTAAAAACTCATCTACAACTAATGTTATTATTTGGTCAATGAGGCATCAAGTGGCCAAATATAACCGCCCTCTTAGCTTATTTTTTGGATCAAACTCCTCAATTGCAATAATTGATTCAAATTCAACGTCTAAATTTGAAAACATTAGTAGCTTAATTAAATTAACAAATAAATTTAAAGTATAAACCTAAAACTAATAAAAAAATTCAACACAAAAAAAAAAAACTAATAAAATATCAATTGGCTATGTTAAACCCATTTAGTTAAAGATAATATATGAGTATGGCATCATACTGTTTATTTAAAAGTAATTTTTGGTAGGACTGTAATTGTAGACTGAGCTTTCTTTAGTTCCTCTTGATTGAGATGACGAAATATGTCAAAGAAAGGGAGGTAATGGTCCAACTTTTTGTTTAAGAAGATAGAGAGCCCAATGAACTGATCGTATGAGCCCAGATCGATCGGATCAGGCGAGAGCCAGAGAGCGACGGGAGAGAGACGGTTGCTTCCTTCCTTCCTTGCCGCACAACGCGGTTATCAACTTAGCATCTTCCTCTTGTTCCTTTTTATCCAACGACCTTTTCCTTCCTCTTCCGTATTCTCACCCACCTTTCCCCTTCCAATTCATTCTTCCACATTCTGTAAATATCCACCCACGCACTCACAGAAAGAAGAGAAGAAGAGAGAAAACAGAGAAGCAGCTCGCTTTTCTTCGGTTTCTTCTGCATTGTAAGTTCACTCACATCTCCTTCATTTGTTCAAAGCTCCCATCTCCATCAAACTCTCTGCAATTCCCAACTTTACTTCCGATTGCCCTCTCAATTTTACTGTTCTTCCGATGTAGTAGTACGAAGTAGCATTTCTACGCATCAATGCTTGGATTAGAAGTCAATTTTTTGTTTTGTTTTTGTTTGTTGTTAATTGCTAGCAGAAGTTCATCTCTTTCAGACTCTGCGTAAAGCGGGAGCCTTGTGCACTGGTACGACATTTTGTTTGTTGTTAATTGATTCACTGCTGCTATTCTCATCACCCCTGTTTGCCTGTTTCAAATTTTGCTAATTTCATTCGCATTTTTATGTAACGCGGAGGGAGGACAGAGATTTTGTCACCATTTTTTATATAAAAATATGAAAATTAAGCTGGATGAGTGGGGTGGGTGATACCCTAAGTTTATTAAATTAAACCCCTCTCCGCGTTTGTACTTGTTTTGTCTTTGATGGTCAAAGCTTAAACTGCCCATTATTTTTTTCTATTGAAATTCATGAGGGTTGAATTGCATCTTAGATTGCTGGTATTAAATTACATTCAAAAGTCGGGAGCTTGGATATTTTTTACATCCCATTTGTTCGTATCTGATTTTGTGATGTATTTTTATATGTAAGGAGGTTTGATGGATGTAGAAGCATTGTAAGCAGGAGCTATCCGGGCGCTTTTCGTGACAATGGTTCTTGGGATAAGATCAAAGAGCAGGAAGAGCGCGGCCGTTGAGGTTGATTACCTCATCCATGTGCAGGAACTAAAGCCATGGCCCTCGTCTCAGGCTTTGAGATCCGTTCAGTCCGTTATGCTTCAGTGGGAAAACGGTGATCAGGTTTCTGGATCGTGTATTTGCAATGTTGGTGATGGAAAGATCGAATTTGGCGAGTCTTTCACGCTTCCAGTCACTTTATACAAGGAGAAATCAAGAAAAAACGCAGTTCGCGACACTTATCAGAAGAACAACTTGGAGTTTTACTTGTATGAACCTCGAAAGGACAAGGGAGTGAAAGGTCAACTCTTGGGGTCGGCTGAGATCAATCTTGCAGACTATGGGATCGTTGTGGAAACCAGAAATGTGAGCACTCCGCTGAACTGGAAGAAGAGTTTTAAGAGTTCAGCTCAAACTGTTCTTTCTGTTAGTATTCAGCCGTGTGGTAAACCGAGCTCCAGCTTGACACCAAAGAGCAGCTTGTCCAGAGAAGAGTCTCTGGAAAATGAGGGAACTGAATCTGTTCCAGGGTCTGTGAATGATGGCACTGACGAGATTGCCTCTTTTACCGATGATGATGTTGATGATGATGTTTCCTCGCATCCATCACACACTGTAAACTCCTCGGCTGTTGAGACAACAGTCAGTTCATCACCTAGCGGTGAAAAGGTATGTGAAGTCATTTTTAAAAGTTCTCCCTTTCAGATCAGTTTCTTTGCTTAGCTGCTCTTATAATTTAAAAATATGATATCTCCGGTTGCATCTAAAATATATGTAGAATTAGGTTTATGGAATTTAACTTAGTTTCAGATCCATGGTTGTAAAATGGATAACCGCATCGCTGATATTAAGGTCTTCAAATACAAATTCTGAGAACCCAAATAGTGTGACATAAGTACCAGCACCACCATCCCTTTCATAATCATTCTCATGTGTATGTCCAAAGAATTCCGATTTACTTTTGTTTGTCAGTTACTTTTGCACCAATCAAATAGTGGACAATAACTTCCCTGATAGTGTTCGTCCTGATGGTTGCTTCTCTTTATCTGATTCAATTCATTTGTGTATTTTCAGCTTGTTTAACCTCCATATATAATTAATTTCAGAATGTATTAGAATCAACAGCCAATGGCACTAGGAGGACTTATGGGGAGCCTGCTGCACAGTCGATAGCAGCACCTGCAAGCACAGGGGTGACTCCAGTGGTTAAAGCATTAGAGCACTCACTGTCGTCAATAGGCTCTTCCTCCATTCTGCTGAATTCTGCAAATGATCGTGCTTCTTTGCCTAACAGTTCAAAGGAGAATGCTTCAATGCCAATCCTGAAAAAATCAATCACCCACTCTGTTCATTCAGCGTCTTCACCCTTTGGCTATCAAGACAGCCATCAGGAATCTGGTTACCATAATTTTAAGGACAACAGAATTCACATAACTCGTTCTAACAGAAGTGCCAGAGTGCATGAAAATGCTCAAGATCTTATCAAGGACAATATTGTCCGTAACCATGCTGCTGAAGGTTCATCCTCAAGCACATCTATTCAGGAGGACACAAACTCCACATTTGCAAGCAATGCAGATTCACAAGCCTTTCGAGAGGATGGTCATCTCTTAAAGGCAAATCAGGATACTTTTGATCACAAATTAGCTTCTCGATTTTCACAAGATGCTACCAGAAAACAAGTCAGGTTAAAGAGTGAAACTTTTACACCCAGCAGGAGAGTTGTTGGAGTGCAGGGAAGTAAGGTTAAAAGTAATGAACTAAAAGATGTAAAGTCTGTGCAGTTACCTTTAGTATCAGCTCAGAACAATAGACAGTCAAGCAATAATGAGCTTCTCGAAAAGTCAAAGGAAGCTGAAACTCAAGATGCTTATGTTCATGGTCGAATTAGCGCGACAAGTGAAAGAGAACAAAAAACAGTCAGCTTTTCCGATGGCAAAGTTGACTTGGAGTCTACAATTGAATTGCTTAAGGAAGAACTGAGAGAAGCTGCTGCTGTGGAGATTGGCCTTTACTCTGTTGCCGCTGAGCATGGGAGCCACACAAATAAGATTCATGCTCCTGCTCGGCGACTTTCTAGATTCTATTTTCATGCTTGCAAAACAAGCTTTGGAGCTAAGAAGGCAAATGCAGCACGAGCTGCTGTCACTGGACTAATCTTGGTTTCTAAAGCATGCGGAAATGATGTTGCAAGGTATTAGAGCTAAATAAATGGAAACTGAACTCACCATTTTAATTTACTGGCAATGCCTTATCAGTAAAAGAAATGATGTCCAAGATGAATTCATATGTATTTTTGTTTTCTTTTCTTTTTTCTCTTGACGATCCTAATCATTTGATGCTTTGAGTTCTAAACATCTTCCAGAATGCGAAGATAATTATCTTTTAGTTTGACACTGTATGTTTTGTTGCCAATGAACAGGTTGACATTCTGGTTGTCGAATTCAATTGTGTTGAGAGCTATTATCAGCCAGTCCTTGCCCTGCAGTAAAGTTGGCGTTGAGGGGGTTTTAAAAGCAAAGAATGGGTTTCTTCCTCACAAGGAAGAGAACAATTGCACTCTTGAAAGTTTTGATGATTGGGAGGATCCGCAGATATTTATGGCTGCTTTGGAAAAGTTTGAAGGTTGGATCTTCTCCCGAATTGTTGAGTCTGTATGGTGGCAGGTAAAACCCATATTATTTTCAGTTTTCTTCATTATTGGTATCATCACCTCTTTTTATTCTTTCACCTACAAGAATTTAGCCTAGATCTGAAAGCCCTTGCTATTCATGACGGATACGTATCTTGTTTTCCCTCTTCAGAATATGACTCCATATATGCAGTCAGCGGTTGCGAAGGGCTCAAGCTCAAGGAAAGCCAATGGAAGGAAGCATGGTTTGGGTGGTCATGAGCAAGGTAACTTTTCTATGGAGCTGTGGAAGAAGGCTTTCAAAGATGCCTGTGAAAGGCTCTGTCCTGCAAGAGCTGTTGGACATGAGTGTGGCTGCTTGCCTCTGCTGGCTCGTTTGGTAGGTTTATGCATCATAATCCCTTCCTCAATGTGTACGTTGAACTTTTCACTGCACCTGGGAACTCCTAAAGGTTATCATAGAACACTGTGTATGAATATAGTTGAAAACTTGGTGCAAATGCTATAGGTAGCCAGAGCTACACCACCAATGTTTAAATGAAAATATATCTAATGTTTTATTTATGTACGTGTTAGAATCTAAAGGTCTTCGCCTAAGCCGATCAAAGATAGAATATATGGAATGCAAGTTCAGTGCAAATGGAGGCCAAAATGAGTTAGGGGTGAGGATCAGAGATCAGGAAGTACCAAAGAGCGACCACTTTCGCTACCTAGGATCTATCTTGCAAAAGAACGGAGAATTAGATGGAGACCTCAACCATAGAATACAAGCTGGATGGATGAAGTGGAAGAGTGCATCCGAAACAGATTCAGGTAAAGTAGGAGTAGCCAAAATTGAAGGAAAAATGAGAGAAAATCGGTTACGATGGATTGGACATGTGCAAAGAAGGCTTACTGATGCTCCAGTTAGAAGATGTGACTACGGGATAGAGGTGCAGGGCCGAAGGGGTAGAGGAAGACCTAGGAAAACTTTGGAAGAGACTCTAAGAAAAGACTTTGAGTACTTGGATCTAATGGAGGACATGACACAGAACCGAGCGCAATGGCGTTCTAGGATTCTTATACCCGACCCCACTTAGTGGGAAAAGGCTCTGTTATTATTGTTGTTGTTGTTTTATTTATGTATCAAACTCTCAATATAATTCCATGACTTCGTTATAGTGAGCTTTTACTATTGCGGTGTGTTTCCAAAAGTCATTTAAAGATCCATCACATGGTTTTTCTACTTTCCTCAAAATTTATGCAGACTTACAGGATGCTAATTTATGGTTTTTCAGGTAATGGAGCAATTAGTGGATAGATTGGATGTGGCTATGTTCAATGCTATTCTTCGTGAAAATGCTGAAGAGATGCCCACAGATCCTGTGTCCGACCCCATAAGTGATTCTAAGGTTCTCCCTATTCCAGCTGGAAAGTCGAGCTTTGGGGCTGGTGCACAGCTAAAAAATGCGGTGAGTGTGGACCTCATCGTGTGAGGTTATTAGTCACATTGTTTTTTCGGTTGCCGGTGAAAAGTCACACAATCTTTTATTTTTGAAAAAAAAATAGTCTTGCATTTCATTGATGGAAGGATTGTGCTTGTCTTCATGACCGCAGATTGGAAGCTGGTCTAGATGGCTTACTGATCTATTTGGCATCGATGATACTGATGCCCCTGATGATAATACTGAACTCAGTGATCACAAGGGACAGGAGTGCCCAACATCCTTTAAAGCTTTCCGTCTTCTTAATGCTTTGAGTGACCTTATGATGCTTCCATTTGATATGCTGGCAGATAAATCCACCCGGAAAGAGGTAAAGACTGTGTTTGTGTCCACGCCCCACAGTTAATAAAAGAACACCGAGTTTATAATAATTCCCTGCCTTTTTGTAATAATCACTGTATTGATTTCTGAAGGTATGCCCTACATTTGGTGCATCATTGATCAAGAGGGTTATATACAATTTTGTTCCAGATGAGTTTTGCCCAGACCCAATTCCCACAGCAGTTTTTGAGGCTCTTGATTATGAGGTACCTAAGAGGCCCTCTAATAATCTCCGCACGTAACAATTCAGCTTATTTACTGAACTTCATTCCTGTTCGAATGGTGTAGGACTGATTTGTTATCCATTTTGTTTTTTTTTGTTTATTTAGGAGAATTCAGAAGCTAAAACTGACTCTGCTGGAAGTTTCCCATGCAACGCAAATCCTACAATCTATTCACCACCTCCAGCTGCTTCACTATTAAGCATTATAGGAGAGGTAGGAAGTCTAACTCTCTCGAGGAGTGGGTCATCAGTGCTTAAGAAATCGTATACAAGTGATGATGAGCTCGATGAGTTGGATTCACCGATGACATCAATCATCATAGACAATTCCCCCTTTTCTCCCAGTCCATTGGCAGCCAACTCAACACCGAAGTGGAAGGGTGG
>VIEB01000286.1:417483-445924 GCA_006547085.1 Malus baccata | reverse complement strand
CTCTAAGGTTATTTCCATGGCTTCCAAGGGGTCGTGCGACCCCATTGACCCCACTGTGGCTCCACCTCTAACTACCACCATCTAGCGCCTGTCTCAAGCCAAATCCTCATTTATTTTCTATTTTAGTGGTGAAATGGGGCTTCAAGTCCAGATCCTATTTCGTCAATTTTAAATGGAGTTGAAATGAAAATTTCAAAATCTTTTCAATTTTTTAAATTTGCAAATCAAAGGAATTCATAAAATGAACACAATTTCATCAATTTGGAGCTTTTGAAGTTGTTAATGGATGAAGAGGAGGAGGAAAACGAGTTTGGAGAAAGAATGCTCGAGAAGATGCGCCGCGCCGGGGGAGGGGGGGTGGGGATTTGGGTTGCGGGCAGTGGGGGATCAGGATTCTAATACAGGGTGGTCCCAATACAAGACACCCAAAAACAAATTAAGGGAAAATAACATTAAAAAGTTAAACATTAACTTTTCATCCATAAATCATGGTAAAAATAACACAAGAAGTTACAAAATTTAAACTTTTTTTTTTTTTAACAAACGATATCTACACCAAAGGGGAAGGGGGTAGGTTTAGTATCACAATGAGTTAGTAATAATGTGGTTCAGATTCACCTTTGGTGAGAATCGAACCTAAGACCTCTCACTTACAAATAAAGAGGAATATCACTAGACCGTAATACTAAGTGACATTAATTCTCTTGTTCCTTTACATTGATAGTTTTCTATCTTTTACAAAATTTATAAAAAAATAAATAAAAAAAAGTCTTTTCTTTGGCAAGAAAAGAAGATAATAATTCTCTAAAATCGGTTATTTTTTTCTATTAAAATATCTAAAAAATGGGCAACTTCCAAAAGAAAAAATACAAATTAAAGGTCTTTAAAGTTAGTGGGCTTACTCTTAAATTTGATAGCCCATAAAGATGTTAATTGAGACATCCAAAACGACAACATGTAAGGACAAAAAAAAAGAGGCAAGTCTTTTTCATCTTCCTCGTGAGAAAGTTGCAAGAGCCCTGCAATTCCTTCACCTCCTTTGTGGATGGTTCAGGTTTTGAATGGACTATAACATTATTTGACAAAATAATTGCCTTGGCTTAGCCTATATAGTCTTAAGAGTAGATCTCTCCCCCCTGCCGAAACATTTGGAGGGTCCCCAGAGGACCTTCATGGGCGTTTTTCCAGCTTTCGGGTGGTCCTGTGACCACCTTGGTCCCTCTTTGGATCCGCCCCTGATTGCGAGGAAGGGGAAGGGGAATACATAAAAAATAGGTAACTTATTATATTTTGAATACATAAAAAATTAATTTTTTTGTCACGTGACACAAATTTGACAGCCACAACATAAAAGTGAATCTCATATATACCACATCATCACTTAACAGTTTACTTAACGGACTTTCTAACGCATGTATGAAGTTGAAATAAAATGATAAATAAATGTATGAAATTGAAGTGATAATTAAGAAATTAAATCGGCACTTCATCTTATATTAATTTATGTTTCTAAAACAATATTATAGAAAAGTAGAAATCATGCTAGGTTTTTGTATAGCATGGGCACAGCTATGAGAGGCTGAGCTTTCTCTAAGGTGATGCCAAACTTCTCTTCCATGTTCAAGGTCTCTGATACAACTCCATTTTCAAGTTTCCAATCATCAAACGAATTAATAAGTGAGCCCAACATCAAATTCAACATTCTCATTGCCAATGGCAATCCAGGACATATTCTCTTCCCACCACCAAACGGAATAAGCTCAAAGTTTCCTCCTAAAACATCAATTTCCGAATCCAAAAACCTCTCCGGCATAAACGAGTTTGGATCGTCCCAAATGTTGGGGTCTCTCCCTATGGCCCATGCATTGACCAATACTTGTGCACCTTTTGGTACAATATACCCGCAGATTTCAACATCTATTTCGGCTTTTCGGGGAAGTAAAAATGGAACGACTGGGTGCAATCTGAAGGTTTCTTTGATTATGGCTTGTAAGTAAGGGAGTCGAGCAATGTGTGACTCCTCAACTGGCTTTCCTTTGCCGATGATTTGCTTCAGCTCTGCTTGTGCTTGTGATAGTTTTTCCGGATTGCGGAGTAGCTCAGCCATTGCCCATTCCAATGTGCCTGAAGTTGTATCTGTGGCTGCACTAAACAGATCCTATTTAAAAGACCAAATGGCCAATTAGTCTGAAATTTTAATATATCAAAATGACGAGAATAGGAGAAAAACTGAGTACAAATTATTATTTTATCCGTTATTAATTAGTAGTGACGTTCTCTTCATTTGTAAATGAGAAGTCTTAAGTTTAAATATAGCGAATTCATTACTAATTTATTCCTCATTTCTCATAGTATAAATATATCATTACATAAAAAATATCATTCTTATTCTATTGACTAAAAGAAAGGAAAATTTTAAAAATTTGATAAGACGCTACATAGCAAAAGGACTACATTTTGTCAAGACTTCATTCCCACAAGGTTACCGTAGGTGTATTCATAAAGATCTAATCTTGAAACAAACGGAACATGAAGGCAATTTTAATCATTATTATATTCCATAAAAAAATTAAATGAAGGTAATATAATGAATGAAAAAAACTACTTATACTAACTCAAGTGACCATATGATTTATTGGGGCCCTTAAACACCCACCCTCCACCTTCGAGTGCATTTTTGCTTACCATAATTTAATGTGGTGTATGTTCACCATCCTATTTATTACCTTTAAAAGAGTTTGAATTTTGATATTTGTTCATATCCATTACATGAATTTCAAAATTTAAACTTATCTAACGGTAATAAATAAAGTGGTGAGCATACACCACACTAAATGGTGGTGAACAAAAATATTCCCCTCTACCTTCCCCCTTTTTATTAGATTATCTTTGACATGGACCTTTACAAATCCAGATAAGCCGAAGTCAACGAGGGCACAATTGTGAAAAAAAATAAAGATACCGGTTCAAGGACGGTGTTATCCTATAAAAAGATCCACTTGTCATATTATAATATTGAAAGATAAAATTCATTCACTAAATTTTAGTGCTCCCAATAATCCTTGAATACTAAAGGCCCCAACAAAGCGTATAGTTCTTCACCCCCTCAAGAATTGTAGGCAATAATTGATAGCCTTCGTGAAGCGTCAATTGTTTATGTACACCTCAAGTGATTTACATGATGGCCAGTTTAGAAGGTACATATGGCGACACTACTCATAATTAACACAAAAATTAAATGATCGAAGAAAACCTAGTTACTTTTTAATTCATCAAATCAAGAACAATATATAGTAGGAACTAACCAGAAACAAATGCTCAGTTTCAGCCATGTCCATGTCCTCGCTTTTCTCTTCACTGAAGTTTATAAGCGTATCCAACATATCTTTAGTTGTGACATAATCGCGTGATTTTCTTGACTCCAACCTTTGTGTGATCATGCGGTCAAAGAGGCCGATCATCTTCTGGAAGTGTTTGGCCAGACGACGCCGTATTCCCATGGGATCGATCTTCTTAAGTACAGGAAAATAGTCAGCCAAGTTTGGCTTCCCAATCTCTTCCATAATACCCCACACCAACTCCTTATACTCTCTAGCCGTCTCACTATTCGGGTCCGCCAAATCCACAGAGAATACGGTACGCGACATCAAGTTGAGCGTAGTTTTGAAAGCTGCACTTCCAACATCAACGGCTTTACCTTTTAAAACGCTTTCGTTGACCTCGGATATGAGCTCTTGAACTTTTAGGTGACGGTTGGCTTGGTTGGCGTCGAGAACTTTGGTGGCAAACAAATGCGAGTTGCATATTTTTCGAAGGTTTCTCCATGCCGCTGAAACCGGTATCCAGGGCATGCTGTACTTAGCATGGTCACAGGCCTGGATGGCATCTGGTATGGTCCGGTTGCAAAAGAACTGATCACGGGTCCGGAGGACTTCTTTAGCTACGGTTGATGAAGAAACTACAACCGTTGTAACATGTCCAAGTCGTAAAGACAAAATGGGGCCATGGCGTTGTGAGAGGTTAGTGAGAGAGATGTGGGGTTTGCTACCAAGCTCCAAGAGATTGCCGATGAAGGGAAGTGGGTTTGGTCCTGGTGGAAGCCTAGTGGGACTTGATCTTCTTCCCGCAAACGAATAATAGATAGTATGAACCGAGATCCAGATGATTACGAGGGACAATCCCATGCAACTCAAAAGGTCCATTTGATCTTACTCTCTTTTTACTTTGTTTTTTTTGTTGAAAACCTGAATGTCCAGTCTCTCATTAAGTAGAAACTAGAAATAGAAGGGAAGGCAAGGCTTCGGTCAACAAATTAAAGGAGTTGTTGAGCTGCCAGTCAACTTACCTGTAGGAATCGCTTTTGTGGACTAGGCTTTAAACTCCGGTTGGAATCCTAGGGCTACAGTGCATTCGGCGCGCGCGCCTTGTCCTATACAACAAGGGTGTATACTAGTAGGGTGTNAACGTCTAATTTACTCCTAAAGTTAACTCCATACACTATATCTTTATGAAAAATTACCAATCTACCTTCCAATGTGTATAACATGCAAGTAACATGACTTGAATTGACGGAAATTTGAATATAGTAGCTTTGGATGTTAAACCCTTTCTCCACTTCTTCCTAATTGTACAGAGAATAACAAACAGAAATACAACAACTTTTCATTAACCCCTTCCTTCTTCGTTACATCAGCTATTTATCCTCCCATTCCCAACTAACTACTAACACCCACGCACACGTGTCATCATTTTATTAAGCCATTTGGCAGCTACTAGGCCATAACCTATCAATACCCCCCCTTAAAACTAATCTTACACAGTAAGATTACAATCAACTAACACAATATGTGGGACACAGAGCAAGAACACAACAGTCGACAACCAATATACTCAATCTGTCAAAGATTTGCGATCGCAGGAAACTTTATCTTCAGATCATGGTAGAGTTCCCAGGTGGCATCATCCTTGGAATGGTTTTTCCATTGAACGAGAACCTCCGTTACTGCAGCATTACCCTTCTTGATCATCTGTCGATCTAAAATCGCAACTAGGACATCTTGTAAAATTCCAGAATCTGTAATCACTGGTAAGGATACTGTCGCTTGGACTTGAGGTCCCAAGTGCTTCTTCAAGCAAGACACATGGAATACAGGATGCAACTTAGTATTCTCTGGTAATTGCAATTTATAAGCCACTGGTCCGATCTTGGAGACTATCTGATAAGGTCCATAGAACCGAGGTTGTAGTTTATTAAACGAATGTGGTGCCAGGGATTTGAGTTGATAGGGAATCAACCTCAAATAAACCCAATCTCCTGGAGCAAATTCTCTCTCGGTTCGATGTATATCTGCCTGGACCTTCATTCGACATTGAGCTGCTTCGAGATTAGACTTGAGAAGTGATAGCATTTTATCCCGTTCTTGTAAGGCTTGATCCACTGATTCCACTCTAGTAGTACCACTCTCGTATGGAATGATTGTTGGAGGTGCTTGGCCATATAGAATCTCATAAGGGGTCATCTTCGTAGAGGAGTGGAAACTTGTGTTGCAGCTGTACTCCTCCCATGATAGCCATAAAGCCCATTTCTTAGGTTGCAGGCTGCAAAAACACATGAGGTAAGTCTCTAAGCATCTGTTAAGCACTTCAGTTTGACCATCAGTTTGTGGATGGTAACCGGAACTAAAACACAGTGCAGAACCTTGTAGTTTAAAAAACTCCTTCCAAAATTTACTGAGAAAAACTGGATCTCGATCACTGATTATTGACTGGGGCATACCGTGCAGCTTAAAGATGTGATCCACAAAAAGCTGAGCCACTAAGGATGTTGTATAAGGATGAGCTAGTGCGATAAAGTGAGCATATTTGGAAAATCTATCAACCACTACCCATATTACTGTTTTGCCTTTGCAGTGAGGTAACCCCACAATAAAATCCATTGATATATCAACCCATACTTTCGTTGGAATTGGTAAAGGTTGAAGCAACCCAGGAGGAGACAGCGTCTCATATTTATTAACCTGACACACTGAGCAAGAAGCAACTATGTCTTTGATATCTTTTTTCATTCCTTCCCAGTAAAAGGATCGACTTATTCTCTTATATGTCTTCAAGAATCCTTTATGGTCGGCTATGGGACTTGAGTGAAGCTTAGTGAATATTTTTTCCCTCCACACACTAGTAGGGTTGATCACGATTCTTCCTTTATATCGAAGGAACCCATTATCAAACTGAAATATGTAAATAGCCAAGGGTACTGCATCATCCTCCTTACCAACCACCAATTTCTTCTTTTGAAGCACCCAAGGATCAGTTTCAATGTGCCTTCGAAGATTATCCAACCAACTTGAATAAGGATAAGAGATTGCAGCTAATGTAGCCATGTCTAACTGTGAAGATGAAGAGGAATTGTTGAGAGGAGATCTCGACAAGGCATCTGCAGCCTGGTTATCCTTGCCCTTCTTGAATTGAATTTCATAATCAAACCCCATCAACTTAGTCACCCATTTTTGTTGAAAATGAGTATGTGCTCTCCCGTGAGGAAAATATTTTAAGCTATGGTGATCTGTTAGTATGATGAAATGATTGCCCACCAGATAGGACTGCCATTTATGGATGGCATGGACAATAGCAAGCATCTCCCGTTCATAGGCTGACAATGTTTGATTCCTTGGACACAAGGCTTTGCTAATGAAAGCAATTGGCCTTCCATCTTGTTAAAGCACAGCACCAATACCAATGCCTGAAGCATCACTTTCAATGATGAAAGGCTTATGAAAATTAGGTAAGGCAAGCACATGGGGGGAAAGCATAGCTTTTTTCAGTGTGTTGAATGCTGCAGTTGCCTCGGATGACCACAAAAATTTGTCTTTCTTGGTTAAAGCAGTCAACGGCCCCACTATCTTACCAAAATTAGGTATAAACTTCCTGTAGTAACCAGTTAACCCTAAAAACCCTCCCAAAGCTTTGACAGTTGTTGGAAGTGGCCATTTGGAGATTGCATCCAACTTGCTAGGATCAACAGCAACCTCTTTTTCAGAGACGATATGTCCTAAATACTCCACCTGCGACTTGCCAAATGCACATTTAGATTGCTTAACAAATAAACTGTGCTTTTGTAATGTTTCGAAGACTGTTTTCAAGTGAGACAAATGCAGAGACCAAGATGAGCTATATACCAATATGTTATCAAAGAAAACTAAAATGAACTTCCTGAGATAAGGACGAAAAATCTCATTCAGCTGGAGCATTAGTTAATCCAAATGGCATTACTAAGAACTCGTAATGTCCATCGTGTGTTCGAAATGCTATTTTCTCTATATCATTAGGATGCATACGAATCTGGTGATAACCAGCCCTCAAATCCAACTTCGAGAAATATTTGGCACCAAACAATTCATATAATAGCTCATCTATAAGAGGGATAGGAAATTGATCTTTCATTGTGATGTCATTGAGGCCTCTGTAATCCATACACATACGCCATGTGCCCTCTTTCTTCCTCACTGAAATTACTGGAGAAGAGTAAGGACTATTGCTGACCCTAATAAATCCGGACTGCATTAATTCCTTCACACACTTCTCAATCTCGGTCTTTTGCACAGGACCATATCTATAAGGTCTGTTGTTGGGTGGTTTACGACCTTGTAATAGTGGAATTCTGTGATCTTGAGGTCTGTGAGGTGGTAATTGGGTTGGTGTAGCAAAAAGTGTCTCAAATTCAATCAAGAGTTGCTGCAATTGATGAGCTTGAGTTGTAGAGAGGTTGTCCGAACTAGCATTCACAACTTCAGGTTCCATACTAAACACCGTTGCACCTTCAATCTCCAAGTGACACAAAACTGCCCCCACAGTAGTGTCGTGTTGCAGCAGCTTACTCATTTGTAAAGCTGAAATTTCCTTCAGTTGGGTAGTCGGTAGTCATGTACTAGCAATGCAATAAGTGGTTCCGTCTTCCTGAAACTTCATATACAATTTCTTGAAATCCCAAAGAATTGGTCCAAGGGTTCTTAACCATTAAACTCCCAAAACAACATCACAACCTCCCAAATGTATGGCATACAAATCTATAGTACAAGTATAATTCTGAATTGTCACAAGTACTTGAACCAAGGTACCTTGAGTAGAAACCTTACCCCCATCAGCAATTTTCACATTAAAAGTGTGCCCAGTATCAAGGGTACCCTTTAACCTTTTAACCAACCCACAATTCAAAAAATTATGTGAGCTTCCTGAATCGATTAATATGGTGACAGGACAATTCTTTACAAATCCAGTGACCTTCATAGTCTTAATAGTGGGTGGCGCAGGAATACCAAACAATGCACATGCTGTAATTTCCATAATTTCCAGTTCTTCATTATTAGCTTCCTCATCTTCACAAGATTCAAGATCTTGAACATCAATTAGTAGTAATTGCTTCTTCTCACAAGAATGCCCAATGAAGTATTTTTCCTTACAATGGAAACACAGACCTTTCTTTCGACAATTTTCCACCTCTTCAGGCGTCAATTTCCGTACAGTAGGAATTCGAGTTTTATTCTCAGGCAATGTGTATGTATTAGTATTTTGGAAAGGTGATCGGAAAGTAGACTGGGGTGTAGGGGTCTTAGAGAAAGATCTTACCTTTAAGTCCGACAACTTAGCATTGAGTTGATGTGCCATTGCTGAAGCTTCCAAGACATCTTTGGGACGCAACAACTTCACATCGTGCCTGAGTTCCGCTTTCAACCCGCCAATAAAGCAAGATTTTAGAAGAGACGAGCTGATGTCCTTCGTTCGATTTGTCAAACGTCTGAACTCCATGATATAATCCTTCAAGGTACCGGTTTGCCTCAGTTTCACCAAACTTTCTGCAGCATCTTCCAACTCAGATGGGCCAAACCCTTGGCACAGAACCCTGGAAAATTCTTCCCACGAAGGAAAGTTCTCCAAACAACGTGCCCATTGAAACCATTGTAAAGCCTCTCCTTCCTTATGGAACGATGCGAGCCTCACCTTTTTGGAGTCTTCAACGTTGAAAAACTCAAAATAGTGTTCCGCTATGTAAATCCACCCCAATGGGTCATCACCCTCCATGAATCTTGGAAAATCCATCTTCAAGAATGGTTGTTGTTAGCTGCTGATTGTAATTTTGCCCAAATTCAGGACGAAGACCGTTCGTATTCACCTGATCACGAATTTGATTATCGCTAAGAGTGGCTTCTGAAGATTCACCAATCGACCCACCATTGCAGTGCGTCATAAAGGATTGCAATTGCTGGAGGATCGAACGTTGGTCTTGAAGTTGATGAAGAATCGAACTCTGTGTTGACTTGAGTTCTTCCTGGTTAGCCTGAACGTCGCCGAGCTTGGATTCGATGTCTAAAACCCTAGACTCCATGGATCTTCTTAAAGCCTGTCGCATCATACAAAAGGAAGGATTGAGGGGTGGAACACCTGGCTCTGATACCAATTGTTAAACCCTTTCTCCACTTCTTCCTAATTGTACAAAGAATAACAAACAGAAATACAACAACTTTTCATTAACCCCTTCCTTCTTCGTTACATCAGCTATTTATCCTCCCATTCCCAACTAACTACTAACACCCACGCACACGTGTCATCATTTTATTAAGCCATTTGGCAGCTACTAGGCCGTAACCTATCAATGAATCTAATATGAGGGATGTAGTTGGCATATTTTTATAATTCAATGACTAATTTTTCTGAAAAAATAATTTAGGGACAAAACTTTTACTCATGAGATAAATTAGGGACTAAATTGGCAATAAACCCCAAAATTATATGGTAGAAACATGAAAGTAGATATCAAGTTGGGTTCTTCTATATTTATATAACATGGGAACAACTCTGAGAGATTAAGCTTTCTGTAAAGTGAGGCCAAACTTCTGATCCATGTTCATGGTCTTTGGTGTAACTCCATCTTCAAGCTTCCATTTATCGAAGCAGTTAATAAGCAAACCCAACATCAAGTTCACCATTCTCAATGCCAATGGCCAGCCAGGACACATTCTCCTCCCACCACCAAACGGGATAAGCTCAAAGTTATGGCCGGTTACATCAATTTTCGATCCTAGAAACCTCTCTAGCACGATCCCAAATTCCAGGATCTCTTCCTATGGCCCATGCATTGACAAACACTTGTGCACCCTTTGGTACGTTGTACCCGTCGATTTCAACGTCTGTTTCAGCTTTTCGGGGAAGTAATAAAGGTGATGATGGGTACAGACGGAATGTCTCTATTATTATTGCTTGTAAGTAAGGAAGTCGAGCAACGTAGGATTCCTCAACCGGTTTTCCTTTTCCGATGATCTACTTCAGCTCCGCTTGAGCTTTTGACAGTTTTTCCAGGTTGCGGAGTAACTCAGCCATTGTCCATTCCAATGTGGATGATGTTGTATCTGTTCCAGCAGTAAATAATTCCTGTAATGAACGATTAAAGAGAAGTGGAAAGTCATTTGTCCCACATACATATTGAAGAAGCACTACAAGAAAAACAAGCATGTGACAAGTGAAAAGCCTAAAGATCACTTAATTTGTATGTAACAAAATCAAAATCGTGACATTGTACACGGTATGATTAGCACGTAGAGATATTCACAAGATCTCCATCAGGGTGGATCCACTAAGGGGCATAGGGGGTTAGACCCTCTTACCATATATGACAAATCACCGTTGAAGCCCTAAGTGCTATCCTTTTAAAGCTTAGAGTTACCATTGAGACATTGTCCTCCAACTGCTCGAGGAAATGCTTGATGAACTTTGGGTAGAACATGTTGTGCTTAACTCTTTTGTTGCTGATTCGCAGCTTTTCGCGCAAGAAAACCAAGTCATTTTATATATATTTTTTACTAATAAGATTTGGCCACTGAAAAAGAAAAACTTAAGCTTTTAGTCTAGGTATATATAAAACTCAAATCTTTAAAATTCTAGATCTTTAAAATTTCAATTTTTCTTTTTTTGTATTGATGATAGAGTTATAATACAACGTTTTTAAATAGGGGTGTGCTATCCACACACCCATTTTTACTTCTCACATACCTCTTGTTAATTTATGTCCGTTGATCTTCTTCATTTCATCTGATTTGATGGCCGAAAATTAGAAAGGTGTGTGAGAAGTAAAAAGGGGTGTGGATATCACACCCCTTTAAATATGAATTGCATCGTGAACGATTGTCACTTGTAATGAATAATTGTAGTTTGTAATGTTATTTATTTCATGAATTATTAATGATGAACTTATATTTAATTGTTAAAGCTATTTATTTTCCAAAGAAGTATTTGTAAATTTTTACAGGTGACCCGCCAAACAATTTTTCTTGAATCTGCCCTTGATCTCAGCTGAAATTGATGTGATGAATAGTACTGTTGACGACAGACAAGTTAAAAAATAAAAAACTACTTATATCATCTTGATGAAATTCGTGTCTATTAGATAACGGTTAATGTTAGGAAGACCAATTTTTTAAACTAATTTTATAAATCATATAATGTGGTTATTGAGGGTTGAACTATTACTTATGTGCTGGTTAACGCGTTTATTTTCTATTGATGACATATCATACAATTTGCAAATTTAATTTAAAAAATTGATCTCTCTAATTACTCGATGACCAATTTTAGACGATGCACAGCCCTAATAATTACCTAGTAACAACTCGCGAGTAATTATCAATTACCTCCAAGCAAATTTGAATATAAACATATTATCAATTCAAAGAATCAGTTCATCAAGATCAAGAACAATGAAGGTAGAGAGTAGACATAACAGAAGCAGATGTTGAATTTCATCCATGTCCATATCCTCATTTTTCTCCTCACTAATGTTAATCAGGGTATCTAACAGATCATTAGTCATGATATAATCAAGCACTTTTCTTGACTCAAACCGTTGCATCATCAAGCGGTCAAAGAGGTCAAGGATCCTTCCGAAGTGACCCGTCAAACGGCGTCGTATCCCCAGGGGATCAATCTTTTTGGGGGCAAGAAAATAGTAAGCCAAGTTATGTTTCCCGGCCTCTTCACAGATACTCCACACCAAGTCCTTGAACTCTCTCGCCCTCGCACTGTGTGGGTCCGCTAAATCCACAAAGAAGACTGTACGCGATAGCAAATTGAGCGAAGTTTTGAAAGCAGCCCTTCCGATATCAACCACCTCACCGTTTACAGCGCTTACATTGACGTCAGATATGAGCTCTTGCACTTTTAGGTGACGGTTGTGATAAAGTTTGTTTGTTTTATGTGTTTTTGAATCGGTTTCTTGGGTAGGATGGTAGAGAATTGAAAAAGAAAAGTTGGAGATTGATTTTCTGCTATGCAAATAATGCAGCAGACTTGATTGAAATAAGAAGAGTGAACATTACACAAGAGTATGGTGCAAATCCATCACCCATACTTATCTAAAGGTGATTGACAAGAGTCTTTAACAACCATTAAGCCTTACTACTCCAGATTACATCCTAACCCTTCATTTGGGGTTAAATGATTTAATCTGGAGTGTACACTTGTCACTCACACACTTACACAAACATTTAAAACAAAACTAGCCGTTGGTGACTAGAACCCTTCATCTTCTTTCTTCTTCTTCGATGCAGATGACATCCTTTTGCTCGGGAGTAACTTGCTGCCTTCGACTCCCCGACTCCAGGAGCTGGTTAGCTTCCAACACTCCCTTCTAAACTGCTTCTGGGAGTCAATCCGAGCAAACCCCTCAGGTAATTGAATCTCTCCTTCGGTAGTGCTTTTGTGAATATGTCTGCGATCTGATCTTCTGTGCTGCAATAGATTAGCTTGATTGTGTTGTCTTGCAATGCTTCTCTGATGAAATGATATCTTCTCTTGATGTGTTTTGTTCTCTGATGAAATACTGGGTTTTTAGTCATGGCAATTGCAGAGGTGTTGTCACACAGTAGTGGTGTGGCTTCAACTTGCAATTCGCCAAAATCTTTAAGTATGAACCTTAGCCAAATAGCTTGAGATGTAGCTTCTGATGCACTCACATACTCTGCCTCGGCTGTGGACAGTGCAACACTTTGTTGCTTCACAGAGGCCCATGAAAATACCCCTGATCCGAAAGTGAAAGCATAGCCCGATGTGCTTCTACTATCATCCTCACTGCCACCCCAGTCACTGTCACAGAATCCAATTAGAATAGATGACTTTCCCATCTCATATTTGATCCCATAATCAAGAGTTCCTTGTACATATCTTAGCACTCTCTTAGCTGTGCCCATATGTATCTTGCTAGGATTCTGCATAAACCTAGAAAGTAGGCTTGCTGAGAACATCAGATCCGGCCTTGTTGCAGTTAGATACAATAGACTGCCAACAATGCTTTTATAGAGACTAGCATCTGCAAGTTCACTTCCATCCTCCTTCTTGAGCTTCTCATTTACAATTAAGGGTGTAGAAACTGATTTGCAACCCTTCAAACCAAACTTTTCAAGCAAAGTTTCAGCATACTTCTTTTGATGAATAAAGATGCTACTTGCTTTTTGAATTACCCCAATGCCAAGAAAATGATGCAAGAGGCCTAGGTCAGTCATCTCGTACCTCTTCATCATTTCTTCCTTGAACTCTTCCATCATTGCAGCATCATTTCCAGTGTAGACAACATCATCCACATAGATTGAGACAATGAGTGTCTTGTTGTTGCTTTCTGTCTTGGTGTAGAGTGTAGCTTCACTAGGACTTTTCTGAAATCCTTTCTCAGTGAAATATGAATCAATCTCACTGTACCAAGCTCTTGGAGCTTGTTTTAGACCATAAAGTGCCTTCCTTAACTTGTACACTTTTTCTGGAAACTCTTGACTTGTGAACCCTTGAGGTTGTTCCACAAACACCTCCTCCTCTAGCACTCCATTTAGAAATGCAGATTTAACATCCAATTGATGCAGCTTCCAACCCTTCTTGGCTGCTAGTGCTATCAAGGTCCTTATGGTGTCTAACCTTGCTACTGGAGCAAAGGTTTCATTGAAGTCTACACCAGGTTTCTGTGAGTAACCCTTGGCCACTAACCTGGCCTTGTTCTTTTGCACAGAACCATCTAGATTTAGCTTCACTTTGTACACCCATTTTACACCAATCACAGGCTTCTCACTTGGTCGATTTACAAGTTCCCAAGTGTCATTCTTTTCTATCATTTCAAGCTCTTCCTTCATTGCTTTCTTCCAAGCTTTGTCTTTCTCAGCTTCTTCATATGTTTCTGGTTCTACTACACAGTAATTACATGTAGCATAAATCTCATCCAGATTTCTCAATCTTACTGGAGTTGAACTAGGAGTTGTTGTCTGTGATTGACTTGATTGTGGACTCATAGTAGCTTGCTGTGGAGTCCCTTGTATGTCACCATTATCTGTGACTTCTTCTTGAACTGAGGTCTCTATAGGCTCCCTTGTTTGCCTTTTGTTTAGGTCAATTTGTAGAGAGACACTGTCCTTTTCCTCTACCATTGTATCCCAGTTCCACATTGAATCTTCATCAAAGATAACATCCCTTGATAGGATTATCTTTTGAGTCAACACATTATAAACTCTGTATCCTTTCTCACTGGTACCATAGCCTACAAAGACACCCTTGTTACTTGATTTCTCCAACTTGTGCCTTAGTTGATGAGGGATGAGATTGTAGCATACTGAGCCAAACACTCTCAGATGCTTCACAGAAGGCTTCCTTCCACTGAACACTTCAAATGGAGTCTTCTTCTCCAATGCCTTAGTAGGACACCTATTCAATAGATACACTGAGGTGTTCACAGCTTCACCCCAAAATTTATAAGGCATGTTCTTCTCATGCATCATAGACTTAGCCATTTCGACTATAGTCCTATTCTTCCTTTCTGCAATCCCATTCTGTTGTGGTGAATATGCCACAGTGAGTTGCTTCTCCAACCCTACATCTTCACAGAATACATTGAACTCATGTGAGGTGTACTCACCACCCCTATCACTTCTTAGTCTTTTGATTTGGTATCCACTTTGCAATTCCACCATTGCCTTAAACTTCTTGAATATTGTGAATACCTCAGACTTGAACCTCATGAAATACACCCAACACATCCGTGAATAATCATCAATGAAGGTTAGGAAATTGTAGACATTGAAATTTCGGTGGCATAAATGTTAGCCATTGCATTGAGATTGCATTTGTAAACATTGAAATGTTAGTGAAATAAATGTTGACCATTGTGTTAAAATTACAACCAACATCCATCCAAATTCACCTACAACAATCCATCCAAATTCACCTACAACATACACCCAAATTCACCTACAACAATCCACCCAAATTCACCTACAACAATCCATCCAAATTCACCTACAACCTCCACCCAAATTCACCTACAACAATCCACCAATTCACCTACAACATCCACCAAAACAAATGGATGGTGGTGATTCATTCTCAAAGCCTATAAATAGGCCTCTCCATCAAAGGATCAAGAGGAGGATTTTTACACACACTTTCTCTACTCCCAAATTGGAAGAGAATTCACACCACACTAAAGCCTTGAAGCCTCGAAACTTTGAAGCTCTCAAGCGAATCCCGAAGGATCAAGAAAGCCCTCTTCGTTCTTCGTGAAATCCTCCTTCAAGATCAAGCCCCAACGCCCCTTGAAGAACTTCCACCCATTCAAGATCAAGCCCCGACGGCCCTTGAAGAAGGTGTTCATCATCCATCAACTGTTCGTCCAAGATCAAGCCTCGACGGCCCTTGGATCAACAACACTACATCTACACGTTTCAAAGATAGAATCAGAGGCTAAGTTTGTAGAAGAGATTGTAACCCCTAAATCATTAATACAAATATTATTTTGTACACGTGTTCTTGTCTCGTTTACTGCAGGAATTCCCGTGTTTACAAATTTGGCACGCCCAGTGGGACTATCTCTACCTCTCATCTCTATCTTTGAATCCGCAACAAGCACAAATGGCGTCAAAGAAGGCCCAAGTTGTCCCCGCTGCTGATGCAAGAAACAAGAGCGTCATCACGGCAGGAGGCTTCACTTCAGGCATCATAACTCGAAGCAAGGCAAAAGCTCTTTCTGATGCAAGAAACAAGAACGTCATCACGGCAGGAGGCGTCACTTCAGGCATCATAACTCGAAGCAAGGCAAAAGCTCTTTCTGATGCAAGAAACAAGAACGTCATCACGGCAGGAGGCGTCACTTCAGGCATCATAACTCGAAGCAAGGCAAAAGCTCTTTCTGATGCAAGAAACAAGAACGTCATCACGGCAGGAGGCGTCACTTCAGGCATCATAACTCGAAGCAAGGCGAAATCTCTTTCTGCCGCCTCTTCCACCCCTTCATCAACTCCGCCGAAGGCACAAGAGCACCCGAGGTTCGAACCAGTGATCACCCTGGCCTCGCTCAGGGCGCCAAGAGAGGAAAGCCAGAGGAAGTACTCTGAATCCTTACTTTCCAATGCCGACTCGAGCAGCAGCATAGCTATGCAAGTCATGGTTACTGGAACAACTTCAATTGAGGAGCAGCTGGCTCAGATGAATGAAGCAATCACAAAGCTCACAAGGACTGTGGAGGAAAAAGACTTGCAAATCGCAGCACTCGTTAACCAACTAGATGCAAAGCCCGATGAGAAAGTCAGGCAAGGGGATAATCTAGTAAAGAGGGAAAACGACGAGGATGAGGAACCTCCATTGGAGAACATCGAAGAGACGCTGAAGCCAGACCAAGCGGCGACACTCATGGGGTCTCTCTCTATCCAGCAGCTGCAGGAGATGATCGCCAACACCATCAAGGCGCAGTATGAAGGAAGCTCACATGATTCCGTACTATACTCAAAGCCCTACTCCAAGAAGATTGACGCTTTGAAGATGCCGAGGGGTTATCAACCACCAAAGTTTATGCAGTTCGATGGAAAGGGGAACCCGAAGCAACATATCGCCCACTTCATTGAAACCTGTAGCAACGCTGGAACAGAGGGAGACTACCTTGTCAAGCAGTTCGTGCGCTCGCTGAAAAGCAACGCCTTTGACTGGTACACTGACCTCGAGCCCGAGTCTATCAACAGTTGGGATCAGCTAGAAAAAGAATTCCTCAACCGCTTCTACAGCACGCGCCGCACCGTAAGCATGCTGGAGCTGACCAGTACGAAACAGTGGAAGGAGTGTAAGATCAATACCAAAGCTCTGAGGCCATGATAAAGTTTGTTTGTTTTATGTGTTTTTGAATCGGTTTCTTGGGTAGGATGGTAGAGAATTGAAAAAGAAAAGTTGGAGATTGATTTTCTGCTATGCAAATAATGCAGCAGACTTGATTGAAATAAGAAGAGTGAACATTACACAAGAGTATGGTGCAAATCCATCACCCATACTTATCTAAAGGTGATTGACAAGAGTCTTTAACAACCATTAAGCCTTACTACTCCAGATTACATCCTAACCCTTCATTTGGGGTTAAATGATTTAATCTGGAGTGTACACTTGTCACTCACACACTTACACAAACATTTAAAACAAAACTAGCCGTTGGTGACTAGAACCCTTCATCTTCTTTCTTCTTCTTCGATGCAGATGACATCCTTTTGCTCGGGAGTAACTTGCTGCCTTCGACTCCCCGACTCCAGGAGCTGGTTAGCTTCCAACAGGTTGGCTTGGTTTGCATCGAGAATTTTGGCGGCGAACAATTGCGTGTTACATGTTTTGCGAAGGTTTCTCCAAGCAGGTGAAACCGGTATCCAACCCATGCCGTACTTGGAATGTTGACAAGCTTGGAGCGCATCTGGGACGGTTCGGTTGCAGAAGAGTTGGTCGTGGTTTCGGAGGACTTCTTTGGCGACGGTTGATGAAGAAATTACCACCGTCGTTATTTGGCCGAATTGCAAGGCCATTATGCGGCCGTAGCGTTGTGAAAGCTTGGTGAGAGAGAGATGGGGTTTGTTGCCAAGTTCTAGGAGATTGCCAATGAAAGGAAGTGGGTTTGGTCTAGGTGGGAGCCTTGTGGTAACTGATGATCTTCTTCCAAGTGAATAATAGAAGGTATAAATCGAGATCCATGCAACCATTAGACCTAGTAGTATGCAACTCAAGATGTCCATCTCTGAGCTCTGATCTCCTAAAAAAAAAGATAAAGGAGCGAGAAGCCCACTAACTTCTTTACATGGGTGAGGTTGTTTTTTTTTTTTTTTTTTTTTTTTTTTGAAAATTATTTTACTATTTTGCACTTATTTAATTAATTTTTTTTCTTTTAAAAAGTTATAAGAAGTGAGAAGCATTTTTTACAATATGAAAGATTATTAACATTTACGTTCTCCTTTTTTGAGGGCCAATTTGTGGGCTTTACCAAGCCCGTTGGACTACCCAGCAAACGTTTTTCAGGCCTTGGGCCTGCCGATATGGGCCATGTCAGCGCTGGCATCACTGAGCAGACGGAGGGAGCCCCATGCGCACCACTGAGCCCAATGACTTTTTTTTCCTCGTGCTTCAGCTGTTGGAAAATTCAACAGTTTGATGCTCTCGACCGTTGGTTTTGCAACAGTAAAAAAATATGGACTTTGACCGTTGTGCCACTGGCACAACCTAGTGCAGTTGATTGCTAAATGTGAAAATCAATGGTCATGATTAATCCAATGGTAAAAAATTAATTTTTTTCTATAAATACCCAACTATCGAGGGTCATAACATTTATTTTTTAACGAGAAGAATTAAGGATACCTCAATTTTCTCACTTTACAATTCAATGTCGTTATTAGGACGTTTGATCAGTTTTACATTTTTGTTAGGCTAAACATTTGGTGCAGTACTCAAAATCTGTTTGACATCATTTAGGTTTAAACATAAACTTAGTGTTACAACATTTAAGTTCAAACATGGGAGTGATAAACACATACTTTACTTTTCACATTTCCCTCATTTTCTGTCGTTAAAAATAATGTAGTAGAAAACAATAACAATTAACAAGAAGAAGCGCACTAAAAGTTAACACAAAAGTTTGGTAAAGTTTTTTAATTGTCTTCTAAATTTATTAGAAAGTTACATTTTCTAATTATTATTTGGACAAGGGCAGCGCGAACGAAAGCCCTCAAAGGATCAAATTATGATGTAGATTATACCACAGAGTAACCGAACATCACATGTCATTATACAAATAATAAGTTGTGTATACTAAAATTTAAAAAATAAAATTTCCTACATGTCTGAACAATATTGTAAGGGCCAACATGTCTGAACTATATAACTTACTGAAACATGCCCCCTCTTACTCTTCTCCAATGTGGGAATTATATCTAAATACAAATATAAAACATCTCATTTGTAATACACACGTTTCAACAATATTAATCACTTAGTTGGGAACAACTTCATCTTCAAGCATCCAATCAAAAGTGTTGATAAGTGACCCCAACATTAAGTGTAACATCCGCATTGCCAACGGCAGCCCGGCACATATTCTCCTCCCGCCACCAAAAGGAATAAGCTCGAGGTTCAAGCCTAAAACATCAATTTCCGACCCCCAAGAACCTCTCTAGCTCAAATGAGTTGGGACTGTCCCAAATGCTAGGGTCTCTACCTATGGCCCATGCATTGACAAACACTTGTGCACCCTTTGGTACAATGTACCCGTAGATCTCTATGTCTTCTTCGGCCTTTCGAGGAAGTAGTAACTGCATTGCTGGGTGCAACCGAAAGGTTTCTTTGATTATTGCTTGTAAGTAAGGGAGTCCAACAATGTCTGATTCTTCAACTGAACTCTCCTACACGACGTCAATAACCATTTGCTCCAGTGACATTCGTAAGTCAACAAGTGTTAGCTCGGAATACTTAGTCTATTTTGTGAGATTAGAAAGTTCTGAGTTTAAATTTCATGAACAAAAATATTGTTGTGATGTTGAATAAATGAAAGAATCTACACTATTAGAGAACATTTTACAGTATATAATATAGAGTAGCTAGGGATGGGGACTAACCAGAAACAGGTGTTCCATTTTGTTCTTGTCCATTTCCTCACAACTCACTTCACTGATGCTTAATTAAAAGGGTATCCAACATGTCATCCCCTTTGACATAATCATGAGCTTTCCTCGATTCCAACCTTTATGCAATGATTTGGTCGAAGAGTTGTTCCATCTTGAGGAAATGATTAATCATCCGCCGCTGAATGCCGTGGGGGTCAAGTCTTCCAAGCCCAGGAAAGTAGTCCCCCAAATTCGGCTTCCCGGCCTCCTCCATCAAACCCAACACAATGTCCTTAAATTCTTTAGCTGTCTCACTCCTCGGATCTGCTAAATCCATGGAGAACATCGTATGCGATAACAGTCCGCCATGTGGACACATTTTAGGAATAAGATAATGAATATGAGGTCACATTTTATTTTTGAGTCTCTCTATTAGATTCTGATACGTGTATCAGAGTCTAGACGGTTGATTGAAGAAAGAAAGAAAATATCTCGATGCTTTATTGTCTCAAAAAAAATATCTTGATGCTCTATTGTTTCAAAAAAAATATTTTAACGCTCTATTGTTTAAGTACATGTCATACATTGAAGTATAATACAAGATGCATTTCTTTTCTTGTGAAGTGGAGATATGGACAGTGCCAACTGACCAATCCAAGAGGCAAGGGCCACCCATTTTATCGTACTTACAATGATCAATTTGCATATATTATTAAGTGGATGCTGTATCTTTGGAATTGCCTTCTACCATGTTCGAAATATGAGAGTTATTGCCCCAGCTGGCGCCAACCGTAATGAAGAGAAAACTTGATGGCCCGCGAGGGGTACATACAACTATTGGTGGTGTTGTCCGACTCCGGGATATTTATATTTAGGGTAAAACTTTAACTTTTCTTCCAGATATTAAACTTTGATTTTTCTTTCAGATATTTTCCCAAAAATCACTTTCAGTCGTTTAAAAACACTTGTCAAACGAGCATTTATTCCCGGTCACGTTAATTGGCATGTGAGAATGTTAAGTGTTTTCCGACATCAAAAAAATTAAGTGATTTTATATGTGCTTGTAAAGATTATATTATATCCCTTAAGTAAGATATGTAAAACTAGCAAAATACTTTTGTGTTAACAAAGAAAAAGAAAATTCGAACTTGAACCTCTTTCACTTTTTATTTATTATGAAAATAGAGCTATCTGGAGCCCAAAAAATGAAAATAGAGACTTCTATGTTTTTGGTTTAGGTCGAAAGAAATCATATTTTTATGACTTTAACAAACACATGTTAAAGCCACTTACGGTCTAGTGGTATTCCTCTTCACTTATAAGTTAGAGGTCTTAGATTCGATTCTCTCAAGTTTGAATCTCATTATTGCTAGTCCATCATAAGGCAAAACTCACCCTCTTCATGTAGATAGTATCGTTTGCTAAGAAAAAAAAATGAACACATGTTAGAAACAAATGAGACTAGAAGAAAAGGATGCCTCAATTTTCTCACATTACAATCCAATGTCGTTATTAGGACATTTGATCAGTTTTACATCTTTCGTTAGGTTAAACATTTGGTGTAGCACTCAAATCTGTTTGACATCATTATGACAGTCAAAACTTACTTTTACATCCTATAGGTTTAAAAATGGAAGTGATAGTCACACACTTAGTTTACCTTTCACATCCCTCTCGCTGAACATAATCTATTAGAAAACAACGAACAAATTATGATGTAGGTTATACCACTGGGGCAGGCCTTAGGTGAGCACCCGTCCTAGTGTGCAATGGAGGTCACTAACCTAGGCCATGAGCCTTCTTGATCGTTCATTCAGCCCATCAAGGTAATTATTTGTAGGATCCCACACGTTTCAATTATATAAACACCCCCCCCCCCCCCCCAAACAAAAAAAAAAAAAAAAAACACCAACACCCCCCCATCAATTTCCGACCCCAAGAACCTCTCCGGCTCAAATGATTTGGGATTGTCCCAAATGCTGGGGTCTCTGCCTATGGCCCATGCATTGACAAACACTTGTGCACCCTTTGGTACAATGTACCCGCAGATCTCTACGTCTTCTTCGGCCTTCCGAGGAAGTAGTAACGGCACTGGTGGGTGCAACCGAAAGGTTTCTTTGATTATTGCTTGCAAGTAAGGGAGTCCAGCAATGCCTGATTCTTCAACAAGTTTTCCTTTGCCAATGACTTGATCCAGCTCTTCTTGAGCTTTCAATAGTTTTTTTGGGTTGCGTAGTAGCTCAGCCATTGCCCATTCCAGTGTAGATGAAGTTGTATCTGTGCCCGCAGCAAATATAACCTATATTTTCACAAGTTATAGCTACACATCATTGTAATGAACAACCAAAAACAAATGGTTACTAGCGTAATTTACATGCCACTAGTCATAATGAACTCTCCTACATAACATCAATAACTATTTGGTCTAGTGACACTCGTTAGTCAATGAGGGTTGGCTTGGAACACTTGGTAGTGCGTGCTAGCTAGCTATTTTGTGAGATTAGATGGTTCTGAGTTCAAATTTCATGAACGAAAATATTGTTGTGATGTTGAATAAATGAAAGAAACTACACTAGTACAAAACATTTTACGGTAAATAATATAGAGTAGCTAGGGAGGGGGACTAACCAGAAACAGGTGTTCCATTTTGTTCTTGTCCATTTCCTCACAATTCACTTCACTGATGCTTAAAAGGGTATCCAACATGTCATCCCTTGTGATATAATCATGAGCTTTCCTCGATTCCAACCTTTGTGTAATGATTTGGTCGAAGAGTTGTTCCATCTTGAGGAAGTGATTAGTCATCCGCCGCTGAATGCCTTGGGGGTCAAGTTTTCCAAGCACAGGAAAGTAGTCCCCCAAATTTGGCTTCCCGGCCTCCTCCATCAAACCCCACACAGTCTCCTTAAACTCTTTAGTTGTCTCACTCTTCGGATCTGCTAAATCCATAGAGAACATCGTACGCGATAACAAATTCAGTGTCGTACTAAAAGCAGCCCTGCCAATCTCTATTGCCTTGCCCTTTACCTTACTTGCATTGACATCAGCTATGAGCTCCTGGACTTTTTTGTGCCGGATGGCTTTGTTTGCGTCGAGAACTTTTACCGCGAACAATTGGGAGTTGAATATTTTTCGGAGGCTTCTCCATTTGGCTGAAGCCGGTATCCAGGGCAAGCTGTGCTCTCCCATGTCGCAGGCTCGGACTGCACTGGGGACCGTTCGATTGCATAAGAATTGGTCGTGCGTTCGTAGAACTTCTTTCGCCGCGGTTGATGAAGAAACGACCACGGTTGTTACTTGGCCGAGTTGCAAAGTGATTACGGGGCCATAGATTTGGGAGAGCTTAGTGAGAGAGAGATGGGGTTTGTTTCCAAGCTCTAAGAGATTTCCAATGATGGGAAATGGCTTCGGCCCCGGTGGAAGAACAGGCCTTGTGGAATTGGGATTGGATTTGCTTCTTTTAGCTAATGAATTGAAAGCTTGGATTGTGATCCAGAAGAAAGAGAGAAGACATAGTCCCATACAAAAGAAATCCATCTCTCTCTCTGTGTGGGTGTTTGCGTAAAGTGCAAGGATGGGACTAATATAGTCCGGTTGGAGTGGTGCTATACATGTCAATGACATTATCGGTTACGTAGACACATTTTAGGAATAGGATAATGAATATGAGGACACATTTTATTTTGAGTTTTTCTATTAGATTTTGATGCATAGTATGTATAAGAGTTTAGACAGTTGATTGAAAAAATAAAAAAAATATATTAACGCTCTATTATTTCAGTACATATCATACATCGAAGTATAGTACAAATGCGTTTGTTTTCTTGTGAAATGGAGATATGGACAGGTGCCAACTGACCGATCCAAGAGGCAAGGGTAATCAATTTGCATATATTATTGAACAAGTGGATTCTGTATCTTTGTACTTGATGGCCCTTGAGGAGTAGACAATTATTTGTCATACAGACGGTGGATCGTGTAAAACTTTGACCTTTCTTTCAGATACTAAACTTAATTTGACTTTTCTTTTAGATATTTTTTTTAAAAACCAACTTAATTTGACTATGACTTTTCGAAAGTTATCAGAAGATGTTGTTTTCGAAAGTTATTAGATGATGTTGATTATGGATTTTGGTTTCTAATTTACAATTGAGGCAGGAAATATATACGTCTTATGAATATGATTAATTTAAGTAGTTAACTCCCATATATTCTTGTTAATTTTTTTTATTCAAGACGGTTAAAACATTTTCTGTTGAATCTTTGGGCAGGTATTGTGCCCATCACCGAACCATTTCTCAATGCAAACCCCTTCATATGTCTTTACCAGAAGCGATGATGACCGGATCATACATAAGTTGCAACGATATCGGACACCTCAATTCTTCAGGTGGAAGAGGCATCTGACCTGATTTCCGATTGTTTGGCTTGGAACTAAAAGAACTTTTGAAGTTACAAGAACTAAAATTTGACATTTGTCAATCAAATGCTTGAAATTTGGATATAATAACTTCGAATCTAATATGAGGATGTAGTTGACAGATTTTTATAATTCAAGGACTAATTTTTTGAAATAGTTTAGGCACTTAACTTTCACTCACATGATAAATTAGGGACGAAATTTGCAGTTCGCCCCAAAACTTATATGGTAGAAACATGAAAGTAGATATCAAGTTGGGTTCTTCTATATTTCTAAAACATGGGAACAACTTTGAGAGGCTGAGCTTTCTGTAAAGTGAGGCCAAACTTCTGATCCATGTTCATGGTCTCTTGTGTAACTCCATCTTCAAGCTTCCATTTATCGAAGCAGTTAATAAGCGAACCCAACATCATGTTCACCATTCTCATTGCCAATGGCCAGCCAGGACACATTCTCCTCCCACCACCAAAAGGAATAAGCTCAAAGTTCTGGCCGGTTACATCAATTTCCGATCCTAGAAACCTCTCTGGCACGAACGAGTCCGGGTTGTCCCAAATTCCAGGATCTCTTCCTATGGCCCATGCATTGACAAACACTTGTGCACCCTTTGGTATAACGTACCCGCCGATTTCAACGTCTGTTTCGGCTTTTCGGGGAAGTAGTAAAGGCGCTGCTGGGTACAGACGGAATGTCTCTTTTATTATTGCTTGTAAGTAAGGAAGTCGAGCAACGTCAGATTCCTCAACCAGTTTTCCTTTTCCGATGATCTGCTTCACCTCCTCTTGAGCTTTTGACAGTTTTTCCGGGTTGCGGAGTAGCTCAGCCATTGCCCATTCCACTGTGGATGATGTAGTATCCGTTCCGGCAGCAAATAATTCCTGTAATGAACGATTAAAGAGAAGTGGAACATCATTTGTCCCACATACATATTGAAGAAGCACTACAAGAAAAACGAGTATGTGACAAGTTACAAGCCTAAAGATCACTTAATTTGTATGTAACAAAATAAAAATCATGACATTGTACACAGTATGATCAGCACATAGAGATATTCACAAGATCTCCATCAGGGTGGATCCATTAAGGGGCAGAGGGGGTTAGACCCTCTTAACTATGACAAATCGCTGTCGAAGTCCTAAGTGTTACCGCTTTAAAGCTTAGAGTTGCCATTAAGACATAGTCCTCGAACTGCTTGATGAAATGCTCAATGAACTTTGGGTAGGACATGTTGTGTTCAACTCTTTTGTTGCTGATTTGCAGCTTTGCACGCAAGAAAACCAAGTCATTTTATATATATATATATTTTTAATAATGAGATTTGGCCACTGAAAAAGAAAAACTTAAGCTTTTAGTCTAGGCATATATAAAACTCAAATCTTTAAAATCCTAGATCTTTAAAATTAAATTATTTTTTTGCACTAATGATAAAGTTATAATACAACATTTTTAAATATGAATTGCATCGTGAATGATTGTCACTTGTAATGAATAATTGTAGTTTGTAATGCTATTTATTTCATGAATTATGAATGATGAACTTATAATTTAATTGTTAAAGCTATTTATTTTCCGAATAAATATTTGTAAATTATGACAGGTGACCCGCCAAACATTTTTTCTTGAATCCACCCCTGATCAGCTGAAATTGATGTGATGAATACTAGTGTTGACGACAGTCAAGTTAAAAATTTTAAAAAAAAACTACTTATATCAGCTCACCTGTATCTTTCTAGATGAAATTTGTGTGTCTATTAGAGAAAGGTTAATGTTAGGAAGATCAATTTTTTAAACTAAATTTTATAAACCATATAATGTGGTTATCGAGGATTTGACTGTTATTTATGTGTTGGTTAACGCGTTTATTTCTTATTGGTAGCATATCATACCTTTTGCAAATTTAATTTAAAAAGATGGTCTATCTAATACACTAGATGACCAATTTCAGACTATGCACAACCCTAATAATTACCTAGTAACAACTCGCGAGTAATTATCAATTACCTCTAAGCAATTTTGAGCAAAAACATATTATCAAATTCAAAGAATCAGTTCATCAAGATCAAGAACAATGAAGGTAGAGAGTAGACAACTAACCAGGAGCAGATGTTGAATTTCATCGATGTCCATATCCTCATTTTTCTCCTCACTAATGTTTATCAGGATATCTAACATATCATTAGTCATGATATAATCAAGCGCTTTTCTTGACTCGAACCGTTGCATCATCAAGCGGTCAAAGAGGTCAAGCATCTTTCGGATGTGACCAGTCAAACGGCGTCGAATTCCCAGGGGATCGATCTTTTTGAGCACAGGAAAATAGTCAGCCAAGTTAGGTTTCCCGGCCTCTTCAAAGATACCCCACACCAAGTCCTTGAACTCTCTCGCCATCGCACTGTGTGGGTCCGCTAAATCCACAGAGAAGACTGTACGCGACAGCAAATTGAGCGAAGTTTTGAAAGCAGCCCTTCCGATATCAACCACCTCACCGTTTACAGCGCTTTCATTGACGTAAGATATGAGCTCTTGCACTTTTAGGTGACGGTTGGCTTGGTTGGCATCGAGAATTTTGGTGGCGAACAATTGCGTGTTACATGTTTTGCGAAGGTTTCTCCAAGCAGGTGAAACCGGTATCCAAGCCATGCCGTACTTGGAATGTTGACAAGCTCGGATCGCATCTGGGACGGTTCGGTTGCAGAAGAGTTGGTCGTGGGTTCGGAGGACTTCTTTGGCGAAGGTTGATGAAGAAATTACCACCGTCGTTATTTGGCCGAGTTGCAAGGCCATTATGGGGCCGTAGCGTTGTGAAAGCTTGGTGAGAGAGAGATGGGGTTTGTTGCCAAGCTCTAAGAGATTGCCAATGAAGGGAAGTGGGTTTGGTCCAGGTGGGAGCCTTGTGGTAACTGATGATCTTCTTCCAAGTGAATAAAAGAGGGTATAAATTGAGATCCATGCAACCATTAGACCTAGTAGTATGCAACTCAAGATGTCCATCTCTGAGCTCTGTCTCCTCGTTCTCCTAAACCTTTAACTCTGGTGCAATTGTTGAAGGAGATGATGAATGTTTGCGTATATATCCAAATTGGGAAGTGATACTGTGATAGGGCGCATGTGGACTTCATTATTCTGACCACTTTATGTATTTTTATTTATTTGTTATTTTTTAATTCGCCAGTAAAATTTTATGTACTATTTTTAATTTGTAATAAATTCATAAAAAAGCCTACTAACTTCTTTACATAGGTGAGGTTGTTTCTTTTGAATTTTATTTGAAAATTATTTTATTATTTTGCACTTATTTAATTAATTTTTTTTTCTTTTTAAAAGTTATAAGAAGTGAGAAGCATTTTTTACCATATGAAAGATTTATTAAAATTTACGTTCTCCTTTATATAGAGATAAATTGTGTGTCGTCTAGAAAACGAAGTCATTTAACAAAATAATGCATATAAACAAAATAGTTTAAATCCTTATTGTTCTCCAATAAATAATTGTAGACAAAAGATAAAGGACATGGAGATCATGTGGTACAATAGTCTAGAAACAGCAACTGCAGATAAGAGAGGTGAGGTCGATGGTTGGTGGCTGACAAATTGATCAAAACTCCAAAAAGTTGCTCTAGCGGCTCACTGTTTTTAGGGTCGATTTGTGGGCTTTACCAAGCCCGTTGGACTACCCAGCCGACGTTTTTCAAGCCTTGAGCCTGCCGGTGATGGGCGATGTCAGCGCTCATGCGCACCAGAGGCCAATGACTTTTTCTTCCTTTTGCTTCAGCCGTTGGAAAATTCAACGGTCTGATGCTCTGAGAGGTTAAGCCATCTGTAACGTGAGCCCAAACTTCTCCTCCATGTTCATGATCTCTGGTATAACTTCATCTTCAAACTTCCAATCAAATGAGTTGATAAGTGACCCCAACATCAAATTTAACATCCGCATTGCTAATGGCAACCCATGACATATTCTCCTCCCGCCACCAAAAGGAATAAGTTTGAGGTTCTGGCCTAAAACATCA
This sequence comes from Malus baccata, assembly GCA_006547085.1. Classification (NCBI taxonomy): domain Eukaryota; kingdom Viridiplantae; phylum Streptophyta; class Magnoliopsida; order Rosales; family Rosaceae; genus Malus; species Malus baccata. The sequence goes on along the minus strand of VIEB01000286.1, from coordinate 417,582 downwards.
ATTTTCGACTCCAAAAACCTCTCCGGCTCAAATGAGTTGAGGCTGTCCCAAATGCTAAGGTACTATGGCCCATGCATTGACAAACATTTATATTAACGT